>CAJHZI010000267.1:362500-725000 GCA_905160935.1 Enchytraeus crypticus
CGTCTTATAGTCGAGAAATCTAGAGTTCAAGACTGCGTTGCGACATGAGTTGCCTCATAAGGTGATCTCAGATGTCTATATTTCTTGTTTGAGTAATAAAATACAGATTAAATATCGATATGCAGTCAATCTATTTACGAATGTTAATTAAGACATAAAATATGCACTCGTATTTTTGCACTTTTAATTGTTTAGATGTTGTACATTGGTTGAAATATTAAGCCAATCGTTCAGTATATACCTAGGCCTACTCTAAAAATCTCTGAGATTTTAGCGCATTTTGCATATTCAATAGAGCATGGAAGTTGTTCCGGGAAAGTCAACTGACAACTACAAATTAAATACTCATTGGAAAATTCTGGGTTGATTTCCCTTTGCCTTCTTCAGTTTTTGATCAGTCGCCTTTTCACGACACGTGCAATTTATGGTGGACATATTATTCAGTGGTCCCGGACACAACACTGGTCTAGATAGTCTGCTCTAGCTAGCAAGTAATTTCTATTTTGCAACATTTATTGGCTCGAATAAAAGAAAAAAGAAAATATCATATAAATTTGAAATCTCTTTTCTATGTCCAAGAGTTGCTACCAACACGTAGACCTTTTTTCCTTTAATTCACTCTCAGTGGACCGGATTTATGAATATCGAACTTGCACCGTTTGTGGGTCCTTTTTCTGTTAGACCTTCGCCTTGGTTTTTGGAGCCACATTGCTGTAATCATACACAACAGTGTCAACCTAATTGTAGCTATTGCCATTATTCCATAAGTAGTAAGGCCATTGAGCTAAGCATTTAGTTTCTATTCGTTACTTACAATACTGCGCAGCATACGCTACTGTATTTATAATTTTGCGAAAATGTATTTATTCATGTGTAACGAGTCTAGGTCGCTGAATGGATCAATCGTGTTCATGGGTTTAAAAAACACAATAGTAATGCGCGTTATGCGCGCCCATGAAGAGTTAGAAATAGGCAAGAGGTTTGCGGCCCCTAAAATCAAGTATACTGTACGTTCTTCTAAAATGTACGCTCTCTCTGTCTTTCTGTCTGTCTGTCTGTCTCTCTCTTTCTCTCTCTCTCTCTCTCTCTCTCTCTCTGACCCTGATTATCTCTCTCTTCTCTTCTCTCTATCTATCTATCTATCTCTCTCTCTCTCTCTCTCTCTCTCTCTATCTCTAAGTTCGATAACTTTAGGTCCACATATAAATTATATGTCATGACAAAGCGCTGTCACATATGACTCGTCGACAAATCTATAGCTGAGCGCAATAGGATAATCGCAGTGCTAGGCAGTTTATTAGTAATATTCCCAAAATAACGTGACTGGATTATTATATAACAATAATAATCCAGTCACGTTATTTTGGGAATTTACAAACTGTTACAATTTGAGGATGCATTCCTATATCGGACTAAGTTTTATTGAGACAAACAAATGAAACAACCTAATTGATTGGTGAATAAAATCACTGACTAATTGACCAATTGTCAAGCTTGATGAGTCTAGATGTGTAGGCCCTATATTTCAATTTCACACAGTTCTGACCCTGCATAATCCATCCCGTTAATGTGGCCCTTGAAGTAACATTTGTTTTCCTCCAGGAAGATTGTTTTCATTTTAAATATACTGTCAAAATGTTAATTTCTTTTCCTCTTAAATAGCATGTGAAAAAAGGCCCATTTATCTTTTTTCAATCCTTTCCTGCAAGTTGTCTACTTGTTCAATAATATCGCTACTCGGCTGTTCTGCCTCCCAAATTATAAAATACTATAACCGCCCTCATAATGCCATGCAAATTTGTGCGTTCTACACAGGGAGAGTTGCCACATTTAATAGAAGCAATAAGTCATGACAGAATTGCGTGCCATTAGTATGGGTCATACATAATCAATGTGATATATGCTTCTCTTTCCGCAAATAGAAACTACTGAGATGAAATAAAAATGATATGATGCTATTTCAAGGTTAAATGCAATCAAAATTTAATAAAAGATTTACACAAATACACAACACGCACATTGTCTTAATCTTAAGCGAATACTTATATGTATGTGAATATTGGATAAATGGTTAGCGATGCCAAACTAATTAGTAAATCAATATTGTCTGGAGTTGGACAAGTATTTTGAAGGAAGTTTTTGTAGAATAACTACAATACAAAATCTCGTTTATATGACTGCCAGTAAAGAACACGGAAGCTCTAAGTTTTAAAGTCCTTTCACTCTTTCTATCCTGTTTTCAGCTTTCTTGAAGATTCAGAAGGCATATTTCTATTTAGTTTAAATATTTCTGCTTGTAGACTCTTAAATGGTTAATCCGTAGTTTCTGTGTTCTGTTTGATACTATTTTTCATTTCTTGTTCTGTTCATACAGTCATTGAATTTCATATTGATGAATAAAGATCATATATTTACCTACTACATTATACTCACCGATGATCCATCGAAAAAAAAGTTGATTTAATTTCGGTAGCATATAAGCGTAATTTTTTTTAAATGTTTAGGACACCTATTTTCACTATCTGAGACTAATACTAAGTCCGAATGGTTTGGGACCATTTTAAAAGTGCCTTTAAAAGACTTAACAAGAGCGTAAACAAGAGAAAAGAAAAGCTAATTGCTTCTTATCACATCTTTCTCACTATTAATATGCACGAAGATTATTGGTTAAATGGCTAAAAGCTAATGTTAACGTCAGTTTCCTCAAAGTATTAAGTTTCGATGTCAGTGACGGGCGAGACCAGGATTTGAACCCCGCCCATGCTCATCCGCGGTCGAATAACTTATCGAGATCGCCACTGGCTTCAGCCAGTGACAAGAGTATCAAATAAGTTACGCTGGTATCAGTTATTTATAAATATAGATTACGAATCGATTTGAATTTCAATTCCGATTAATCATATTAAAAAATAAAAAGCATTATAGTTAAATGATTAACTATGTTGATATAAAATACTTTTAATACCACTTTTAATACCACATGTTTAAACCATTATGCAATTTAGACCATTTTCCGTATAGCCAGTCTAGTGAATGTCCGAGAATTTAATCTCATATCAGCGCGGCTTAGATTTGAACCCACGAGGATTCAATTCACCTCAATAATTCACCTTATGACCTGTTATTTAAAACTTCATGACGTTTTCCCTACAATATTAAGACATTCCAAATCTAGAGAGTTTATGTTTATGACGCCTGAAACATCTCAAGTTGAAAACTGCAAATTACTTCAATTAAGAAATACACCTGAATAAATCAAATAAATATGACAACCAAAGTTGGGAATGGTTTTTAATAACCTGACGACTTTTTTCTATACTTATTATTTTAATCATTTTAACCTTGTGTGTTAAGTTTATAAATCTCTTTCCCTCTCTCTGAACACCGGGGCCCCCGCAATCCGGGGCCCCCGCAATCCGGGGCCCCCGCAATCCGGGGCCCCCGCAATCCGGGGCCCCCGCAATCCGGGGCCCCCGCAATCCGGGGCCCCCGCAATCCGGGGCCCCCGCAATCCGGGGCCCCCGCAATCCGGGGCCCCCGCACCCGGGCCATGGCCCCCCCCCCCGGGGCTAGGGGCCCCCGCATCCCGGGGTCAGGGCCCCCGCCCCCCTGGGCCCCCGCACCCGGGCCGCCCTGGTTTTCAGTCCGCCCAGGGCAGTCTACCTTGTTCACGTCTCAGTTAACTGACGACGAATGTGTAATCACTCAGGACACCGCTGCTTTTATACTGCCGCTGAGGCGAACCGGTTAGGTTATTGTGGAACCGGTTAAGTTAACCGGTTATGTTAATATACCGCTTAAGTTAACCGAATACACTAATTTACCGGTTAAGTAAACTGGTAAATTAACTGGTAACTCATAAGTTTTAACCGCCTTTCAGTATAAACATATTAATGTTTGTGTGATTTTAACTTAGATATATACTTATAGAATATATTGAAAATGTAGAATTCGCAGAGTGTGAGTAGAAATATGTATTTTTAGCCCGTTACTTGAGCAATAACCAGGCAGATACATAGTGAGAGAAAGAGAGAGATAAAGAGATAGTGAGAGAGAGAGCTAGATGTAGGGAGATCTAGGGAGAGAGAGAGATAGGTTGAGAGAGAGAGAGAGATAAAGAGAATGAGAAAGAGAGAGAGAGAGATTGAGAGAGAGGTAGAAGTGCATAGGGAAGAAGAGAGAGATAGGTTGAGAGAAAGAGAGAGATAGAGAGAGTTAAAAAGAGAGAGAGAGAAAAAGATAGAGAGCTAGAGGTGAATAAGGAATAAGAGAGAGAGAGAGAAAGAGAGAGAGAGATAGGTTGAGAGAGAGAGATGGATAGAGATAGGAATAGAGAGTGAGAGAGAGAGACTTCGCTTTCGAGAGATAAACCTGCCGTTAACATTAGCTTTTATCATTACTAGCTTTTGATTAATTCTGCAAATACATTTACAGGTAACTAGTAAGGCCTAATTAGGCTAACCGGTAACATTCAAGACATCGTCAATTAGAAAAAGAAAAACACTCTAAACTTTGTTTCTCTTACAGCTGCTATAAAGTTTGATACATTATGAGCAGGTAGTTTCAATGCTTGTTCATGTAAGTGTGTTTACGACAAAGATAGCATTGACACAACAAAGAAACTCACATAAAGGTCAGCGTTGAATGAGGGTAGATGATTCACTAACCGAACTGTCTGTCAGTTTACTTAATTTATGAGCAAAAGCCAGTCACTTACAATCTATATGATTCACAATATTGTATTGTGGTTGACTTTTTATTCCAGTATGAATGTATCCCAATATTAAAAATATCAGCTCAATGATTAGAATGAAGATTCTTTTAGTAAATTATTAATCTTTTGATGCGAATCTTTAGGCCAATATATATATATATATATATATATATATATATATATATATATATATATACGTATATATATGTATCTATCCCCGTGTTGTGTCCGGATATTATTTGAAGAATTGACCAACCGGTGACTGCACGTGTCGTAGAAGGCGACTAAAGCACTAAGATCCAAACCAACGTCAGAAAAGGCATTCGGTTGGTGAGCGCCTAGGCTCCAGAACTGCTACAAAAATTTAAACGAATGGAAAAGTCTCAAATAGGGGATTGGCTGGTGGTGTGGTACAGGATAACAGGACAGAGAGGATTTGAGTCAGTCTGCTCGTATCCCTACCCTAGTTAAATTGGGATTCAAGGGAAGATGATGATGATATACATATATATATATATATATATATATATATATATATATATATATATATCTATACATGTATATAATGTATTAAAGAAATTTCATAAACTGATTGTTTGATTCATTAATTCTATCTATTTTGAAATTAATATAATGACCTGCCGTTAGGCACTTGAAGAATATTACTTAACAATTTACTGCTGTGAACATTGAACAAATATTTCTTTAAATCATTACTTCCGGCTGTACAGCACCCCACAGAGTTTTGGGCCTCGCACGATCTAGCCTACATAGGAGGAGCGGCTTGGGCCATCCATTCAATGGAATACCTCTACCATTAGCATGCATACAGAAATACAGCTTCATCCATTGAATGATTGATTGATTATTTCCATTTTCTACCCATTCAATTAAGAAATCACCGCTCCCTCACTGAATTATTGAACAGATATTTCTTTGCTTCTTTAAACACTGATTATTGAACGGATATTCTACACGTATACATCATTACTTCCGCCTGTACAGCTCTTCACAGAGTTTTTAAGCCTTGCCTATTTACCATCAAGCCCAGGAGCGGATTGAGCCATACAATGCGTTTAATACCGGTACGATTAGCCTGCATACATACTCAACATGCCGCATTCAGGCTGTCTGACTGGTTTACAATGAAAACCTTCTTACATTCTACGTAGTCCATTGAACTCTAACAAAAGCTCGAAGTTCGTTTCCTATTACCTCTTACCTTTCAGTTCGTTAAATAGAGGGTTCAAGGTATTAATTCTAGTCATGGTCTACTGCTTTGCTCAATTGAGAGCATTCAATCGTGTCAGATACGGATTTGCCTTTTCAGCAACAAACAGCATATTAAATCGATCATGCAAGGGTTCCAACTTAAAATATTAATAATGCTTCTAAAATAAAGGTTTATGGATGTTTAAGATCTTACAATTGGTCAGGGCACTAGGTAATTTGACACAAACAAACTGAATTGTGTGAAGTATTTCTAATTGAGGAAGTTAACACCTCATTGTTAGTCAAAGTTCAGCAGCATAGGAAATTAGGAAATCACAGTTCAATTGTAAGCAATGGTATTTCTACTTTCTACTGTTAACCCGGTGTAAAGTAAAGTAGGCGTAAGGTAAATACAATTATTATAACTATATATTAGGCATATATCCAATGTAAATATGAAGTAAGGTAGGCATAAGATAAATATATGATAAATATATATTAGGTTCATATCTATGGTAAATATCTGTACGTTATAAATATAAATTTGGTCATTATCTAGGGTAAATAGAAGTGACGGCAAAATTAATGAACATATTTCTAGATATTCAGATAATATAGTAAATTCCAAAAAGTTGGTGAATAATAAACTAATCGTCACAGCACTAGAACCCGACTTTTTAACATATGTATAGACAGTAAAGTTTCTAGAAAATGGTATTAATTGACTCTCGAAAAAAGAAAAATCATATAACCGCCCCTAATCGGGCATTAGAGAGAAGTGGAGTTTTAAGTAGAGTTCAAATCAAGACTTCAGTTATATGAGAGATACTAGTAGATGCGAAAATTATTAACAATTTATTCCCGTATTGAGTCCGGAATGCTTGAGGTTACTGCTTTTATTCTCTATTTTTCTCTCTCTCTCTCTCTCTCTCTTAGTGCACTGCCTACTGGCAGATCCATGTAGGCAGTGCACTAAGAGAGAGAGAGAGAGAGAGAAAGAGAGAGAGAGAGAGAGAGAGAGAGAGAGAGAGAAAGAAAGAGAATAAAAGGAACCTCGAGCATTTTATTCTCTCATGAAACGAAAATAGCGTGAGATAATTACATAGTAAGATTATGTTGTAAAGATAACATAGAAAAATCATCTTAGAAATAATATATCAGTCGTATTCTCAAGCTATTTACTATACAAACATTTGATTGATTAGGGCTTCAACCTATTGCGCTATTTTTAACTTGATCAAATTTTCAACCAATAGTCCCATAATTTATATCTGAGAAGTGATTCTATTTTTGACGATGGCAAATCCCATCAAATCCCCAGTAAGATATCGTAATTAAATAGACCAGAAAAATTAAAGTTATTCGCAAAGAATTGTAGAAACTTAAGAATAATTTACTTGATAATCTCTACGTTATATCCGACAATTAGAAAACGGCGACTACCGAGAAAAATAACGAAATAAATAACAACTACAAAAATACAACTACAACAAACTACATGCTGTATGCATTCGTGGCACATTAGCGAATGCGGCCTCCCAGAGCGTAGAGGAACTATTTTAAATATTTTTTCATCTTTCTTTTAATTAAATAAAGTCTTTTTTATCTTATATTTTAGCCCAGGGCATTATACAGCCCAGGGCAATTAAATTTAAACTACAGCAATATTTCTACAAAATGGATTCAAACCAATATATAAATACACAAATATTATCCAAGCCACGCAGTTCTGAGAGTAAAATCTCGGACATTCACAGGACTGGTTATACGTAAAATGGTCTAAATTTCCTAACGGTTTAAACATGTGGTATTTATTAAAAGTGATAGATATCAACATTGTTGATCATTTGACTATAACGCGTGTTTACTTTTATTTTTTTAAATATAACAATATAGCAACGATATTGAATATTTTAGCTGATTTTGACAGACTTTCTTTATCTATTCTCTGCAAGGCTGAGCACACATCACCTTCATGATTCAACAACGCAGTGATCGTGCAAGCACTCGAGCGTGTAGCAGCTCAATGCTCAATTGTGAATCAGTGTATTACAGCAGCACAATATCCGCTCTCGTCTCAATAACTCGGTCGCTTTAGTTCAACAGTTCAACAGTATTGAGGATTACAGTGGCTCGACGCTTTAATGTGGATATTGTGCGTATATAAATACAAATACATTTAATTGCAGTTTAAGTTACTGACAGTAATTATTAATGATTGTTGTTAATTATAATTCTTAGTGGATTATTAATACTGATTGCTAATATTTGGTAAAAAGGCGATATTATATTGCTTATAGTTTAATAGGCCTACGTAAGCAATTATTTATGAAAGCTGAATGCTATAAATATGATCAAATAATATGAGGCCTATTTAATTCTTCGAGGCGTGCAATGGGTGAATTACTTTTAAGGATCTCATTTGTACAATATTACTGGTGAAATACTCTATTGACGTAGGTACTTGATGTTTTCCTTTTCTTGTTCGTATAGCTTAACAGATGACATACGCATATATTAACATAGTTTCCTTTCTTAGTTGCTGCTTTTGTAGTTTTCGTTATTTCCTCCATTCCTCTCCATGATTATGAGTAATCGTTTCCTTTTGTTGGCGCATCAATTGCAGCCTGTGAGGATTTAAGAATAACCTTCCAACACCTTCTTAGTTATATCTTAAGGTCGGTAGCACTGTAAATTTATTTTTTATTGTTTGAGAGAAAAATGTAACAACTTAAAAACCAATCTTAAGAACCCAAGTTAATTTTATATATTAATACAGTAAATAATCCAACAAAATAATTGTACATTTAAGTACATTATAGGAATCGTTTAGCTGCACATTTTGCACATTAAAAAGTAACTCTTAACAGTGAAAATTAACTTTTTTGTTTCAGGTCTTATAAATTCACAGGTTCTAGTCAAATCATGTAAATAAAAAGTATACATTTGCAATTATTTTATGTATTTGATTAGCGAATAAATATTAAAAATTGTATAAACGGAGCAATTGCGCATTCTAATATTACATCATTATAGCTCAAAAGTTCTATAACTAAACGCTAAAACTTGCTAGTCAAGTACGATCATATACAAGCGCTTACAGGCGAAATTCTAACTCATTAATTAATCTATACGACGTCAAAACATTGAGCAACATGTCTGTTGATCACTGGAAAGAGGTCAGACCCCCAAAAGGGTTCTTCGATGGATTCAGGGTCTTCCAGTACCCCACTCTATACGGGCAGCACGAAACCCCAGTAACAGATGACGTCACCCTAGTGGGGTTCATATTCGCCGCCTCCATCCTCGCTTTCTCTCTTCTCTGTATTCTGCCTGGCATCCGCAACGGTGATGTAAGTCTCAATCTATGGCCATTAATCTTATATATATAAGAATATCTAAATAGCGTATGGGTAACGTCATGAAGTTTTAAATGACAAATCCTGAGGTGAATTGAACCCTCGTGGGTTCGAATCCCAGCCGTGCTGATCTGAGAGTAAAATCTCGGACATTCATTGTACTGGCTATACGGAAAATGATCTAAATTGCCTAACGGTTTAAACATGTGGTATTAAAAAGTAATATATCAATAGATAATTATTCACTATAATGCGTGTTTACTTTTGCTTTATAGTTAATTGTAAACCTATTCACCCTAGTTTATTTTGCTATTATATTTGGACTTAAAATGGCTACAAGAAGTATACAGTGTGGAACAAAAGAAAGTATCAAATTTAAATTGGATCTCCTTTGAAATTAGTAAATCTAAGGACACTGTTGTTATTAGTAAAGCGTGCATGTTATTTTACTATGTTCAGTTTAAATTAGTTTTGCTTTGAGAATGGTATGTTTTCCCACTAGCTCTACCGAATTCCAAGAATTTATAGATTTTATGCATTATTTAAATCTCTATTTAATCATTTATAAACTCATTCCTCGATCGTGCTCACTGCAATGCTTAAATTAATTTTAAACTGTATATTATTTCAGCGGCTGAGCGTGTTCATTAGGATAATGATTGGAGTATTTGTTCTCGGATCTATAATGGGTAAGTCATCTGCTGTAGTAAAAGTGTTTCAAGGCTTTAATTAAGTTAAATTATTATATTATGAAGTTTCTAGCCTTGCTGTTTTCATTGTATTTTACTATATTGTTCTTCGTAAGCAAACTAAATTAATAATGACTAAGTAATAATTGGTTACTTGTTAATTTTAACTAATAAATAGATAGAATAGTAACAATTCATCATCATCATTATCATGCCTTAAATCCCAGGTTTTACAAGGGTCGTGATACGAATAGACTTTCTCCAATCCTCTCTGTCCCACACCATATCATCAATCAATCTCATATTTATTATCTCCTAGTGATTAATTAATATTATTTAAACTGTACTACAAAATATATGTAAAAACTAAATAATAATATGAACTAAATTGAAATAACTGAATTAATTTCTGAAGATTCCTCAGCGGCGAAACATTTGCAAAACGTATTTAACCCTTTACATAGCCTCTACTAATTACTAACCCTGTTCATTTTGTTTAATTTTGTAGAGCTATGTACACCTCAGGTCTACAATTTCATTAGCTTGTGTCTTAAAGCTGATACTGGCCGAACCTATTGTCCAATTGATATGATTTCGAAGATTTCGTATAATTATGTTATATTTTAATTACGCCTCCTTTTAGAATATTATTTTATTATATACACCCATAAAGGCAGATGAGGATGCAGTAAAGAGAGTTTGGAGGGAAGAGCTGGATGTTAAGCTAGAGAGAGGTAGACCACAATTGACTTGGGATGCGGTAATTAAGAAGGACTTAAGAATAGGGGGAATAGGGGATTGACTGATGATACGGTGTGGGACAGGGAGGACTGGATAAAGTCTATTCGTATCCCGACCCTGGTTAAACTGGGATTTAAGGAAAGATGATGATGATGATGATATATTAATAATTAATTTTAGTTCTATGGCATCATGATATGTTAACATATAGCTGGAACTGCAGCAGACAGCTATACTATGCTTATAAAGCCAGAAGTTTAAGTTGTTTAGATTCAACCTGTCATTGCCTGTCAGAAAAGCTTAAAAACTCATTAAAGCCTCATGAAAAATGCATTATTAATAAAAAATTATATTGCCTTTAAACAATTTAATGAAATCTTTCTTACTCTGATCTTTCACCCCCGCGCCCATCTCAACCTACTAATCCCAACCCACCCACCACTAATCCAAACCACTAAACTCAATCACCACTAAACTCAATAATCCCAACCCACTAATCCCAACCCACTAATCCCAACCCACCACTAATCCAAACCACTAAACTCGAGCACCACTAAACCCACTAATCCCAACCCGAGAGAATATATAAGCTCTAAGATGGGCATAGCTACGATTAAATCATTTCCCAACAGATTAATTTGTACAATTTCTCTGCTACAGTGTGTAACTTCGGTCAGGAGTGGGAGGTGGCGCACGTGTATACTAAGACGCAGTACAAGGCGGGGGTGAGGAAGGAGATAAAGGCAGATGTGGGGGTCAAGATAGGACTGCGCAGTATCAACGTCACACTCAAGGGTAAGATCACGTGATCAGTTTAGGATAGCACCAAGGAAGCTGATACCAAATTTTCTTAATTGCTCACAGGCCTAAATCGTTGATAATATGATTTGATTGGCCAGTTGATTAATCATCAACTAGAAGAAATAGTATTGCGAGCTCCAATTAAGTTTATTTACAATTAATAAAAAGGCGGGGTTTAGGTGGGGCGTGGTTTAAGTATGGCGGGGTTTATTTGGGGCGGGATTTAAGTAGGGTGGGGTTTATATGGGATGCGATTAAGTGGGAAGGGGTTTGACGCACTTAATATCACATGCACGTCTATAAACGAAGTCAGGCAACGTCGAGCTCAGTTAGTACTTGGATGGGCGATAATAGTGTACGGTTTGAATAAACACAAACTCCAGGGCGATGGACGGCTAATCTTAAATTCGCGTCGGCTACATTGGACACGTTTTAAAAAAGCAACGATTATTAATAACATTAATAAATTGGGAGAGTAAGCAGTGAAGAAAGCGATAAAACAGTAACTGAGCAGGAAAACTCTGTAGCACGTGAGATATGTTACTGCCGGGATCAGAATTTGATCAGCTTTTTGAGTTTAATTCGTTATTTATCGTTAACTTATCGGCCATTCGTTGGACTGCAGACCAGGGATTAGGGTTTAAACCCACTGCCCGCCTCTAGTAGTCTTCGAAACAAGAAGCTGACGTTAAACTAAACTTTTGTCTTTAGCTTTTTACTCCAGTTTTGAGAATCCTAAAGTCAACCAACGTAATTTGAAGTACTTTGTTGTTCTCTTCAAATGAATTTATTTTTGATGTTTAAATTTGCTATACCATCTTACTAAATTCAATTTAACTAACTAAACTTAACTATACTAGATCAGAAAGTCGATGGACTTGTAACAACAATCTAGCAGTAGATTTCATATCTCATCATTTAACCATATTCTCTGACCTTTCAGGTGACCCTGAGGTCTACCACTTCAACAAGGACAGAGTGAACGAGACGATCAACTACAACGAGAGGTTCTCATGGAACAACCACGGCTGGCTCCTCGGCAACCTCGGCTTCGGTCTTTACGGTTAGATGAGAGTTGTCAATGTCAATAAAATGCTTGAAGTGTATTATGGAGATTCTCAATACAGCATAATACAAGGAATCTTGTATAGCACTCTAACGTATAATGTAATATACAGGTTTGTTGTATCATTTATCGTTTTGGCTGTAGCCAGTGGCAACGTCGGTAAGATACTCGATCGCGGATCAATATGTTCAGGGTTCATATCCAGGGCTCGCCCGTCACTGACATCGCTTTCGAGTGTGGAAACTGACGTTAACCTTAGCTTTACCAGCTTTTTCTACACGTACAAGGTAGTGCTGATTAATATACATGTACATTATGTTAAATATTGTTTATTAGTTTGAAACGGTTGTATAATTTATACGTTCTATGGAATAGAACAAGGCTTGCATATCATACAATATTTTATATTTTAAGGTATTTTCTGTATTTTATGAACTTGTGGACTACATGAAGTTGCCTACTCTAGCAGCTAGCACATTGCAAAATTATATTCTATGTAAAAAAACTGTAGATATATGTTTATTATTTTAAATAATAAAAGGAAATATATATATATATATATATATATATATATATATATATATATATATATATATATATATATATATCTATATATATATATATATATATATATATATATATATATATAACTCTATCTTTATATATATATAATATTGTTCTTATATTATTATATTTATATTTATATATAATTTATTATTAACCTTTAAATTTCTTACAGCTGGCAGATTCAACCAGGAATTTAGAGAACATCAGAGGAGGGGGTCCCCCTACCCCATACTGTGGGTTGCTGAATATTTCACAGTGGACGGGGAGGGAATCAGATGGGGAAGATACTACCAGCAGGCTGGTTACTACGCCCATATCATGGTTTGGTAAGTTAGCCCCTTATTGAATGTCTTAATTACGTAGGGGTAACGTCATGAAGTTTTAGATGACGGATACTGAGGTGAATTGAACCCTCGTGGGTTCGAATCCCAGCCGCGCTAATCTGAGAGTAAAATCTCGGACATTCACTGGACTGGTTACTCGGAAAATGGTCTAAATTGCCTAGCGGTTTAAACACGTGGTATTAAAAAGTGATAAATAGTTGATCATAGTTGATCATTTCACTATAATTCGTGTTTACTTTACTTTATTGTGAACTTAATTCATTACAATAAACCTAGCCCCTTAAGACTAGCCCCTTATGTTAAGCCTAAACTTTTACGTTAGCCTAAACCCTTACGTTAAGTCTAGACCCTTACGTTAAGCGTAATCCCTTATGTTAAGCCTAATCGCTTATGTTAAGCCTTATCACTTATGTTAAGCCTTATCACTTATGTTAAGCCTAGTCCCTTGTGTTAAGCCTAATCGTCTATGTTTGCCTTTCTCCTTGCTTTGAGCCTAGCCCCTTAGGTGAGTTTTTCCCTTTCTAGAGGCAATGTTAACTTCATCTGCGTTGTAACAGTGACTTTAACTGAAAATAAAACAATAATAACGTAGGCTACTAACAGTATTCTTCGTTGTTTCTTCTTCTAAGATTGAACACGTATAGCTAAACTTATTTCAAAAACTATAAAGATTTGCAGGTTATGAAAGAAAATAAAAAACTTCATCAGCAAAGGGAGCACGACCCGTGATAAAGCTTGATTAAAAGATTTATCGCTAGCTAGAATTCCTGCCTCAAAGGAAGATGGTCAATTGAGTTAATTTATTGTTTTATTACAGAAACATCTTTAGTTCTTGTATAGTGCGCTTTGAAATGTTTATTTCATTCTATAACTGGTTGACTGACGATCTAAGTAACTGATTGATGTGACATATCGATTCTCTTATTGAGAATCTATATGTCACATCAATGACATTATGTCAAATCAATGACATAATTCTAATGATGCTCAGATTGAGTAACTAATCGATTGATTGATTGACCACAGGACAACCCTACGGCTGTTGATATTAACTGATTAATTCTCTTATTGATAAATTTATTGATTTATTGATTTGTTTATTTATTTATTTATTTATTAAGTGATTGATTGATTGATTGATTAATCACAGGACTGCACTACCTCTATGGATACTTAGCCTGATTCTCTTTAACATGGTCATCAGATACGGTGGTTACCTGTCGATCATGACCGGTCTGTCTCTAATCATAGCCAACCTCATCTGGGCGTGTGTCCGCAATCCCAACCCTCTCGTCATTCCCTTCGAAAATGGAAATCTCGAATTCAAATGGGGGTGGTCTTTCACTCTATGCGCCGTTACTGGTTAATTAAATTATAACTCATTTTAAATTAAATTAAATTTTAAAAATTAATTGATTGCGTGTGTTATAATGTATATTGATGAATAATATTGACTTTAATTATAACCGGTGAATAAAATTAGCACTCATTTAAAATTAAGTTAAATTATGAAAATGTAAATTAATTTTTATAAAATGCATTAATTAATAATTTGTACTAGTTAGTTTAAATTAAAAAGTTCTTGTTAGAAATTAATTTTTGCTAAATCTTCATCCTGTGCGCTGTTACCGACTAATAAATTATAACTCACTTAAAATTAAATTCATCATCATCATCTTCCCTTTAATTAATCCCAGTTTAACTTGGGTAGGGATACGAATAGACCTTATCCACTCCTTTCTGCCCCACGCAATATCATGACATCAGTCAATTTCATATTTCTCCAGCAATTTCTGGAGCCTAGGTGTTCACAAATCGATTGCCCTTTCTGACTTTGGTAATCATTTTAAATTACATTAACCTAAAAAATTTAATTGATCGTGTGCTATTATGTGTATTGATGAAAAGATTTAACTAATTAGTTTAAATTAAATAAGATTTCTTTGAGAAATAAAATTATACTACTTTCGTAAATACGATATGTAATATTATATATTTAAATAATTACAGTATATAGCGTCAGCATTAAAATTCAATCATAGTTTGACAGTTGCAATCAGTTTTATACATGTTTAACCATCTGAAGCAACTTCTAAAATACTATGCTTCTAGGCCTATTCATCTATTGTCTTTACTTTCAATTTGCTTATGAAAAATCGATGCAAATTATGTATAATACAAATACAATTATGTAAAGTACATATACAGTGATGTAAAGTACAAGATATTGCTAATAACGTAAACTGAACTAAAATTATAAGTCTATTTTTTGCACTTATTTTACAGGATGCCTGTGCTGTGTGCTTGGAATAATAGTCGTCATTCTGGATCATCTTCTTCCAGAGGAACTATCAGGATTCTTTGGCGTGGATATCACCAAGGATCTGGAAGAATATTTCGTTGGTTAGTAGTATTTTTGAAGTACATATAATATGCGACATCAAACAGACAGAAACAAAAGACAGAAACAAAAATAAGACAAAAATAAGACAGAAACAAAATGAAGAAAGCGGAGATATTTTATCATTAGAAATTGGATATTAAAGTTAAGGTTAACATCAATTTGCTCACTTGAAAGTGATATTACAATTATTTTAAATTTTATGATGATTCGATCAAGCTTTCCGATCCGGGCTAAACTGGGTTTCAGGTAAAAAATTATATTGGATTAAATATATTGAAGTATATTTAATATATCAATTGAGAATTGACAAAATGAGTCTAATATTAAACTAATCAGAATTTTATCTAATTTTAATCTATTTTGCTCCTATATTCGATATTTAATTTATCTTTTAATGAATTTCTGCCACAGACCCTGATCAGCTTGAGGACCTTACGGACTCTAGCTCGGGATACTGGGCACGTAGGAAGAGGACACGTCGACCAACAATAGTTCTCAGACCAGGGGTCCGAGGCAGAAATAGTAAGGATACGGAATCTTCTGACATCGAGATGCAGGCTTCTGCAAGCTCCAGTTCAACTTCTTCTGTTGCAAGGTCGTCTAACTGCAGCGATGGACAGGTTAATTGACTAATTAATTATTGAATTAATTAATTGGTTATTTAATTAATTTATACTCAAAGTCTGTTTTCTCGCTCCATAAAAGCACTCCTTAGATCAACAAGTTAATCCCTTCACAAAAACTATGCCTTATCCATACCGTATGTAGCCTATAGCTTGGGAAAAGTATAGCTTCTGAGGTGGTTTCCCGTTGCCTTCCTCTATTGAACTAATGGCATTTTTTCTGCATATTGATAATTTTGTTTAAATGGCTTATAACGAGGAATCACGCATTATAATGAAATGATCAACTATGTTGATGTCTATCACTTTAATACCACATGTTTAAATCGTTAGGCAATTTAGACCATTTTTCGTGCAACCATTCCAGTGAATGTCCGAGATTTTACTCTCAGATCAGCGCGGCTGGGATTCGAACCCGCGAGGGCTCAATTCACCTCAGGATCTGTCATTTAAAACTTCATGACGTTACCCCTATTCTATTAATGCATTCAAGACATAAGGTTAATTTATTAATTAATTAGTAATTTCATAGATTGATGAAATAGTGAGCGAATAGAATGCTTGTTTAATTGAGTAATATTGAAAAAACTTATGGGGAAATATTTTAGAGGTAACTGCAAAACTTATCGAAATATGTTCCTTTAATTTGAATTAATCTGTTGAAACAACGGTTAATAAAAATTATTGATAAGAACTGTTGAAAAGATGATAGGTAAATGAATGATAAAATGATAAAGTTGTTGATAAGTTCAACATAATAATCTAACTACATATATACAGCAGTTTTTATAAAACTTCAAAATTTAGAAATTGACTGCAATTAATTACAAATAACTAAAATTAACTAAACTAACTAAAACTAACTAACTACGATATCAAATAATAATAATAAATAATAATACTTTTGTTATTGTTTGTTCTAATCGTTCAGATCGAGAGAGGCTACAGAAAGAAGACAATGTTTCCAACTAAAAGAAGTAAGAAACGGAACCCCCGACCAGTCGCAAGTGATCCTAACCCACCAAACCATATCGACTAAGAGTGAACTAAACCAGAAATATCAGCTGATTGAATAGAATCTACGCGTTTAGTTAGGCGTGAGGAATATCATATTTTGTGATCTAGTTTTGTTATGTTAATCCTGCATAAAAATCAGTTACTGTTCACGTGACGACGCTACAGCTGATAGTCGTTTGCTGATAAACAATGCATTGAACACAATGATAAATCCAGGAAAAATTATAACATGTTCCTTAAATTGACATTTATATTGGTATTTACCCCGTATAAACTGATGATTACATACGGCTGCAAAGCATTTTAACCATTTTCTCTTCTAATAAGAAAGAAACACATTTTAAACGATTATTTTGTGCCATTAAGATCAAACGGCTGGGATCGACAATGCAAAAACAGCATTTTTGTGTCAACAAACTGTAGCCGACCTTCACCTTCTAGTGTCTGTTTACTTATTTCCTATTGGCTCTATCGTTTAGCCTTGGTGATAAATCGTCACACTTTTAAGACCTATTTGTTACTTTTTCAACTATATTTTTTATAGTCAGTGGCAGCACTGGAAGCGTATCTTAGCTTATGTTGGCTAGATTTGATTTGGTATACTGTGTTGGGGGGGGGGGGGGGCGAGGCGGGCGAAACACACCACGAATCTCGCATAGATTGTGGTGATATTTAACATTCGATGTTCAGAAGACATTCCTCTTAGACAATGCGACACACTCGAGCTACCTTCATAAAGACTGCTTAGACTCTATGAGAAACTATAGTCATTGTGGCAGAATTTCTGTTTCATGGTAGTAGCGCGTAGCGTTTCTAGTGATATGGATATAACTTAGCGGTATTTTATTTTGTAATGGTATTTTATATTATTTCGTTGAACTTTAAATGATATGCTAATGACATTTGTAATGTATGCTATGATATTTTAAATAGAATAATTTGTATATGACTTTTGACTTTGATGACTTTTGTGTGATCCAAAGTGTTTTATGGAACAAACTACATTATTACATATTTGTAGGATTTTCTAATGAAAGCTAAAAAGTGCAATTTTATGATGCTATATTATCTCGTTAGAAAAGTTGAAGCAGCAGAGAGGAGATCGTTTAATTCTGTAGCTAATAATTAAATCCTATCACGTTTCATTTCCGCCTCCGATGAAGGCAACTGATAGTTGTAAACTTAGAGATAGAGCCCATCCTTCTATACTTTCTCTTAAAACCGTATAAACTTTGAATGACAACAACTTTATCATGAGGATGCTTTACATAGACTGCTGCTAAATTTAAGATTGATGTTAACGCTGGCCTATATTTGCATTCATCATTTACAATTATAACTTAAGTTATGTTGACTTAGACTACTTTAAATAGAGTTTAGCAAATATATTATCAATTGTAATACGCTATAAATATCTATTTTAAATGTTAGTTCCTTTTTGAGTATAATGGATCGTGATGTTTTATTTATCGTAGTAGCTTTACTTAATCACTTTAACGCTATGAATTTTATTCTGTTGAATAGTTGTTTTATTGACTTTGCTAACTCTTTGCGATTTCTGCGTTGTGTCAGATATCATTGAAATAAAGGAATATAAACGGCTTGGAAATAGCAGAGTAGTAGACCGACCGTCTGTCCGTATCTCACAAAAGTTTAAGTTTAAATTTTAAATCAACAGATAGCACAGTAATGGAATTTCTTGTGAACCTACCTTCAATTTCTGCCTCAAAACAGTATCCCACATCGAGCAAAAAGGATAGGATTACAAGAGAATGAGCAAAAAGGGTAGGTTTAAAAGAAATGAGCAAAAATGGTAGGTTTACAAGAAAATGAGCGCAAAGGGTAGGTTTGTAAGAAAAAGAGCAAAAAGGGTAAGTTTACAAGAAAATGAGCCCAAGGGTAGGTTTACAAGAAAATGAGCGCAAAGGGTAGGTTTACAAGAAAGCTAACAACCATGTAAACGAGGATGCTGCTGTGGAGTCTGCGTCAGACAAGACTGGACCACATCTCCAATGTAGACTTCCGTCGGAGAATGGGAGTAGCACCAATATCTGAGATAATACGCGAGGAAAGGCTGCGCTCGTACGGTCATGTCATGATCTCGCTCTCTCTCTCTCTTAGTGCACTGCCTACTGGCAGATCCAGGGTATATAAAGGCCTCCACTCTTCTCTGTCTTCCACTTTACTCTTCATGTCCACATATGCGTGGGTCTTTAAATCATCTAACATACCTAATCTCGGCCTGTCTCTGCTTCTTTTCCCTTCCATTCTGCCTTCTATGACCTCTACTAACTTATTAGGCCTTCCCCCCTTAAGATGTGTCCAACTCTTCTTCGTATGTCTTAATACATGTCAGGATATGCGACAACAATTTGCTGATCAAGACAGCGATGAGCCTAAATCCACACGGTCGTCGTCAAGAGGGAGACCCAAGAAGCGTTGACTGGATAAAATACTCCAGGACATGTCGCATAGTAAAGATCAATTCAGAAGACGTCCACGAACGCGACAAATGGAGGCAGGCATGTCGCCAAGCGGACCCTGCAGAAAAGCGGGACTATCGTCAAGAAAAAGAAGATATAAATCAATAGCGATGAAATTGACTAAACTGTACCACTGTGATCCGATGATTAGTTTGAAAATTTCAAGCAAATAAATCAAAAGGCTACCAAGTTATGTTAAATAACATTTGTGCGCTACCTTTTCCACCTGATATATATATATATATATATATATATACATGTATATATATGCATGCACACACACATTCTCTCTTAGTGCACTGCCTACTGGGAGGTCCATGGTATATAACGCCTCGACTCTTCTCTGTCTTCCGCCTTCCTCTTCATTTCCACGTATGAGTGGGTCTTTAAATCATCTAACATATCTAATCTCGGCCTGCCCCTGCCTCTTTTTCCTTCCATTCTACCTTCTATGACCTCTTTTAATAGATCTTCCCCCCTTAGAATGTGTCCTATCCATCTCTTCTTCCTATTTCTTAATACATTTATCAACTGTCTATCTGTGCCAACTCTCTCCAGGACTTCCTCAGTTGTAACCTTTTGAGTCCAGCTAATCCTCTCCATTCTTCTCCAAATCTACATTTCCAATGCCTCCAGTTTCCTAATATATTCCTTTCTTAAGGTCCATGTTTCACATCCATATAATAACACACACACACACACACACACACACACACACATATATATATATATATATATATATATATATATATATATATATATATGATTTTCACAAATTCACAACTAATAATTGCTTAACTAAACAAATTCAAAGCTAGTCGGAATTTAGTTCTACATTCGAGACTTATATATTTAGGACGCTTACCTAGATTCAGGACGCTTACCTGGATTCAGGACGCTTGGCTAGATTCAGGACGCTTACCTAGATTCAGGAAACTTACCTAGATTCAAGACCCTTACCTAGATTCAGGACGCTAACCTAGATTTAGGACTCTCAACATTCAGGACTCGCACGGGAGGAATCAGATGTCGAGTTTAGCAAAACGTGTCCATTTAATTAATTTACTCTCTAGATTGTGGTATTTAAAGTAACTTACACATTTAAAATAATTCTCAAGCAACAGAGGTCAATCACGACATTCAGCTTGTAACTCTGTAATTCAACTGGCAAAATCAAATGATCACAGGTAGAATCAAATGATCACAGGTAGAATCAAGTGATCACAGGTAGAATCAAATGATCATAGGTAGAATCAAATGATCACAGGTAGAATCAAATGATCACTGGTAAAATATCTTAGATTTTACTGACCAATGAAAGAGACTTTTTTGAGATACTAGTATTGAAATGAGGGAGGAAGCCATAGAAGACATGGAAGAAGGAATAAAAGTAGGAGGGAAATTGTTACAAGATGTATGATTTGCAGATGACCAAGGAATGGTAGCGGACAGCGAGATTGGACTGCAGAAGATAATGGTTAGGCTGAATGGTACGGCATTGAGATATCGCATGAAGATTAATATAAAAAGACGAATGTTATGAGAGTGTCCAATAATAAAGGTAAAGTTAATATCACAATAAATGGTACGAAACTGGAACAGTTAAGGAGTTTCAGATATTTGGGTCATACTATACCGGTGACGGGAAATGTGAGACTGATATATGCAGTAGGATTGAACAAGCAAAAGCGGCCTTTGGTAATAGAAAAGAACTATTAACAAAAAGTCTGAAGAAAGATACAAAGATAAAGATAGTGAAAACTTTGGTTTGAACCACGCTATTGTATGGTTGTGAAAGATAGACCTTAAGGAAGGAAGATATTAGGAAACTGGAGGCATTAGAAATGTGGATTTGGAAAAGAATGGAGAGGATTAGTTAGACTCAAAAGGCTAGAAATGAGGAAATTCTAGAGAGAGTTGGCACAGATAGACAGTTGATAAATGTATTAAGAAATAGGAAGAAGAGATGGATAGGATACATTCTAAGGGGGGAAGGTCTATTAAAAGAGGTCATAGAAGGTAGAATGGAAGGAAAAAGAGGCAGGGGCAGGCCGAGATTAGGTATGTTAGATGACTTAAAGACCCACACATATGTGGAAATGAAGAGGAAGGCGGAAATTAGAGAAGAGTGGAAGCGTTATATACCATGGACCTGCCAGTAGACAGTGCACTAAGAGAGTATTGAAATTATAAATTTCTATCAATATTCATACGAATTTATTCTATAATTGTTTCAACCTGATGATCACTTATAACCACTTATAATCACTTATAACCACTTATAATCACTTATAACCTATAGGTTGCTTCTACAAAACGCTTGCATGTCTGGTTGAGTAAAATCCGCATCTATTTCAACCAACTGGGTAGATGATGACGATGTTAATGATGCCTACGTTTAATGCAGATTTAATTCACAAGCTGTACCAATGAGCGCTACGCATGAAATGTCATTCCACCTAAAGTTATTCACCTCATGGAAGTTAACGCAGGATTCGTTCTCCTGGGTAGCTGAAGGAATGACGGGAAAGCAGTCCGGTTGCTGATAAGGGGACGGATTCCAGTTGGTGTAGTTCATAGAAAAGAAAGGCCCTCCAGTACTAGGATACCAGTAGATGGGTGTAGAGCAGTCAGAGGGGATTAAGCGCCTTGCACCTAGGTAGAAGCGTCTGACTCCGTACCAGGGCACTGGAGGCAGTCCGTTCCAACCTGCACGTAGTGGTAAAATTATGTAAGTATTCAATAGTTTAAAATAATTAAACGTTTACAACTAGGTAGTAGATATTTCTAAATATAAATGGCGACAATAATACACCCACATATAGAAATATTTATCATTACTTAATTAATTCACTCAATTAAGCAGTTATATACTAGATTAATTCACTCAATTAAGTACTTAAATACTTAATTAATTCACTCGATTAAGCACTTTCCTATCCCGACCCTAGTTAAACTGGGATTCAAGGGAAGATGATGATGATGACGAACTTTCAATAGCTCTCTACACTTTAATTCTTTGATTAATTAATCATCATTATGTTCGCTTTATTCCAAGTTTAGGCAGGGTCGGGATAAAAATAGACCTTCTACACTCATCTCTGCCCCATGCAATGTCATCAGTCAAACCTCTATAATCTCATCCATTTGTTATAGACAATTTTCTTGAGCATAGGCACTCTCCAAACGAATGCTCTTTCTGATGAATGTATGAATTTCGTATGAATTTTCGTTGATTAATTCATAGACTGAATATATTTATTTTAGTGACAATAAGTATTTTATCAATCAATCAATCAATCATTAAGAGTTTAACTAGAACATATGCAAAGTTAAAAGTTAGCGAATTTAAATTGCATAAGAGTTTATGCTATTTTTTATTAATAATACTGATTACCTTAAATCAATAATCATTATTTTATATACCAGTCTCAGTGTTAAAGGTCCATGTGATATTTTCCAGTATCCTTTGTTCCAGTAGGCTGTTCATGACAACCATTCCACTTCCGGGATAGAGGTTCGTACAGTACTGCTGGTGGAAGGCGAATGTGTTGTTGGAGTTGTTGAAGTGGTAGCAGCTTCCGGTCTCCTCCACGTAGATGAACTGATCCGGGCATACGGATGTCGTGGAATTTCCAGAAGAGTTTGTAGAACCTGACAATATATAATAATGCAATAGGCTCTATACGCATTTGATTTAAAATTAATCTATCACGTGATTGGCGAACTTGTATTTATTGTAAATTTGTAATTATTTAATTTTATTGTAATTAATATCGGGGTACGATATTCGACAGCGGATCAGTATGTGCGCTGTTAAAATCCTGGGCTCGCCCGTCACTGACATCGCTTTCGAGTGAGGAAACTGACGTTTACATTAGCTTTACCAGCTTTAATTATTAATTAATTTTTTACCTTCAAACTACTTGGCTGTTTATCTCTGCGAAAATGACAGTAAATAAAAACATACTTCAAGACAATAAATAAATATTCAGAATGAAGAGGGCTACGACAGAAAGCTGGTAGATCAAAGGTTAACGTCAGTTTTCTCGCTCGAAATCGATGTCAGTGACGGGCGAGCCCAGGATTTGAACCCCGAACATACTGATCCACGGTCGAATATCTAAAAGAGTCTATAAACTCTGTGAGTTAAGCTATAGCTAGCGACAGCTGTTAAAAGGGAGTAAAGAATTCAATTGCTATATTTTACTACATCATTCTGCATAGAACGTAAGATACGTTTAATGTTTTGTTGAGGCTATAGGGCTTAGATTTAATAGTAAATTCAGAGTTGGGCAAACAACATCATCAGAATCTCAAGAATGGAATCGAGTGTCATTATAAACTCTCTCGGTGCACTGCCTGCTGGCAGGTCCATGGTATAACGCCTCCATTCTTCTCTATTTTCCGTTTTCTCTTCACGTCCACATACGATTGGGTCTTTAAATCATCTATAACTTTCCTTTTGATATACCAATATTCTAGGGGACATCTCATAATACTACTGTATATCATTTTAAACAGATTATATAACTATGTTACGCTGAAATTAATGCAGAAATAATAATTATAACGCATTTTATTAACAAAACAATGTATGTTGTTTTGCAATTTAGTCTGTTAATAAGAATTTAAAGTCAGATTCATCGAGCCAACAAAAATGAATAAACCTTAAATTATCTTGCTTTTGAAAGCCAAATAATTTTGAAAAGATTGAAAAGAACAAATAAAACTGAATTACCTTCAAATAAGCTTTGGTTAAAACTTCCGTATCCACTTTGAATCTAGCAAATGTAACACACAGCAACATGTTATATTTAATTAGAGTAGCGGCATGAGTTAACTAGATGTTACTATTATGCTATAGATGTTGCTATTGTCTTTCCGAGGTCGCCACTAGCTGGAGCCAGTGGCGACGTCGGTAAGATTCTCGACCTCGAATCAATATATGCGGGGTTCAAATCCTGGGCTCGCCCGTCACTGACATCGCTTTCGAGTGAGGAAACTCATGTTAACCTTAGCTTTAGCTCTCCAGCTTTATAAAACTAAGACTATGTAGTATTTTGAAAGTAATTATACGAAATTATAAGTAACTAGCTCATAAATGCTTTTGTGACATCTAAATCAAACACCTGATTGGTATTCAGAAACTTAACCACTCTGCCATTTTCTTATTCAAAAACGTTATATTTAACAGCGAAAAAGACTTACATGATAATGTAGGCACCCTGCTATAGCGATCTGTCCCAGTGGGGTGAACGTGTACAGATCACAATTCACCTCAACATTCTGTCTGTAGGCGTAAGAAGAACAGTTTGTGGTCAGGCGACATGTGGAGGCGCAGTTAAGATTTGAACTCGAGACTTTCGAGAAAGCAGGCGCATCTGTGTAACAAATAGGCTGTCCCGTCAGTGGGTCCAGGGACTTCCGGAATAGAGCTTTGGAGTCAAGGTGACTCGAAGACGTGATGATCCAGTGATAGATTAGAGCGAGGGATAAGAGAGTACAGGTTGATATCATCCTGGAGTCTGGAATGAGGAGCGTTAAAACTTTTCCACCCATTTTATTTCCCACAGTAGACATGAGAGACGTAAATAACAAGTATGTCTATACAATAACTTTGATTCTAATACAAAAAAATTCTAATACTGAAAAATTTAGTCTTGATGAATGACGCAGTATCGTCATTTCATATATTACTTATATATTGTATTAAGTATTACTTATGTATCGTATTTTCATTATTATGTATTGTATTACGCATCGTCTTAATTATTATGTATTGAAAGGAAATAGAGGCAGGCCGATATTAGGAATGTTAGATGATTTAAAGATCCACTCGTATATGAACATGAGGAGGAAAGCGGAAGACAGAGAAGAGTGGAAGCGATATACATATATACTGTGGACCTGCCAGTAGGCAGTGCACTAAGAGAGAGATGTATTACAGATACTGCATTTACTTTCCTAATAGGCTGTGTAAGATGAATCTATTATACAACCCGTAGGGACAAAGAACTAGGAAATTTCAAAACACCAACAACAATTTAGATTTTGCACAATCTGTCAAATCCATCTAAATAAGTCTAAATCTAACTCATGTAACTTGCAATATTTATGGTTCTAATTAAATATCGACCTAATTTGCAGCATCTTAGAGTTCGCAATTGTCCGAATTGTCTTAATTATCGAATTTCATCGCTAATTATATATCATTATTCTGCCGATTACTTTGCCAATTATATTGCAGGCCTGCTTCGTGGTTTGCGCAATAAAGTGCGACATTCCTCGGCGATAATTCCAATGTCTCGATTAATGAGACTCTATGGGGGATTATTTGTAGGAATAACAGCTTGAATGCAAATTATGCTACTAGAAAAATAGAGTTTGCTTTCTGTACACAATAATTATTATTACGTTTGCCGATAATAATAATAATTGTGGTTCATAATTGCTGCGACCTTTCATACCTATTCATACCTGAAGTTTAGTGTCCATTGAATTTTGCCAGTTAGTACAACAAAAGTGGAGTCCACTTTTGTGTTGGACGCAAAAAACTTTCAAAACGTTTTTTATAATTTGCAGAAAACTTTATTAAATTTTTAATTCCAGTAGTATTGAAAATGACACTTATTAAATTACGTGTAATTAAAATTTAGGATAATTACGTACGTGTATAATTGAAATGTATTAACGAATATAATAAATGAAATCTATTCTAATAAATAATAATTAACTAAATAATTGTTAGTTATGGAGCTACATTTATCGTGATGTTTCCTGGACATTGAATTATAGATCTTCCGTTAACTCCACGTGGCACAAGAGACAACAAAGCAAAAACTGAGGAAAGCAATGGCAAACCACCTCAGAAGCTATATTTTCTCAAACTATAGATTGCATAGAGTATGAGCAAGACATAACCTTTCTCTCTCTCTCTCTCTCTCTCTCTCTCTTAGTGCACTACCTACTGGCAGGTCCATGGTATATAACGCCTCCACTCTTCATTGTCTTCCGCTTTCCTCTTCATTTCCACATATGAGTGGGTCTTTAAATCATCTAACATACCTAATATCGGCCTGCCTCTGACTCTTTTTCCTTCCATTCTACCTTCTATGACCTCTTTTAATAGACCTTCCCCCCTTAGAATGTGTCCTATCCATCTCTTCTTCCTATTTCTTAATACATTTATCAACTGTCTATCTGTGCCAACTCTCTCCAGAACTTCCTCAGTTGTAACCTTTTGAGTCCAGCTAATCCTCTCCATTCTTCTCCAAATCTACATTTCCAATGCCTCCAGTTTCCTAATATATTCTCTTTTTCCTTCCATTAAACGTTCTATGACCTCTTTTAGTAGCATTTTATGATGGATAAACCTGTTGATCTATGGAACGTGAAACAGCTCGGAGTAAGAAATGTACCTTGGACCTGCCGCTAGGCGGTACACTAGACAGATAGGATTCAATATAGGCTAGGCCCATTTCGAAACGTACATAAATCGAATTGTCAGTTATTATTCAGGCCTACTTGTAGTAAAATAAAGCAACTATACCCGTTATGACTACATCATAAATGCTTCTGATTGCAACGGGGCAACTACTCCAGTTTTGAAACTAAAAATATTAATCAATAATTTTTATAAAAAATGAATCATATCCACAATAACAAATGCCATCGTTGAATCGTTACCAGGCAGCTTAGTATGATATTTAATTTTCAAGATAAGAGGATCTTGTCAGTTGCAGATTTAAAAGCAGCATGTTGCTGACTAAAGATGATGTCTGAGTACTCTGAGAATGGGGCAAAAAGGAGGTTAAATTCTACACTACTAGTCCGATCAATTTAATACAGTCCACAGCGTAAATGCGCTTTTCCTTCATATCGTCTGTGCGATGCAGATTTCTATCAAAAACGTTAGGCGTTTTGTTGTATATCCTTCGTGAAAAAAATGCATATTCTTTAAAGTATTCAATTTAATTGACAGTTTTCTCTCTATAAAGCTTATGTACAACTTACAAGGTCTTTGTGATTTGTACTAACGTCTTGGCGAACGATTAATAAGTCTTTTAACTAAAAGCGTTGCAGGACTGAGACTTATGGCCGAACTAATATGTAGGCCTACTAATTACAATAATTCGTAAATTTCAGTTACTAAGAAGGTTAAGCACTTCACAAACTATATGTCTTCGCTAAACGGTTACAAAATTGTCGTGTATATTATATTACGAAATATAAGATACACGACAATTGATATTTTATATTTTTTCTATTGTTATTTTGACTTGATAACTTGGGCTGAGTCGGTGGCTTGTTGGCATGTTATTTTTATTTATTTTTTTTGTTCCTTTTAGTTACACACATGACATACCGCATGTGCTACATGGTTTCCTTTCTTGGTTTCTGTTTTTATAGTTTTCAGTATTTCCTCCATTCCTTTCCATGATTATTAGTTATCGTTGCCTTTTGTTGGCGCATCAATTGCAACCGGCGCGGATTTAAGAATAACCTTCCAACACCCTCGGGATTTTTTTATTTCAAAGCTGTCAACACTCAGTCTTCCAAGGTGGTCGCCCACAAAGTACTAACCGGCGCGATGGAGCTTAATTTCGTACAACTGACGCGCAGCTTAACCGACTGCGCTAATTCCGCTCCCCCCCCCCCCCATTTTAATCCCGACTATTCACTACCGATTCTAATCCCGACCCCCATTTATATTCGACAGTGAATCTGTAGGTGCAGGGTTAAGATCCAGTTCTCTACCAGTTACACAGATGCTATCGAACAAGAAACTAGCGTTAAACTTGACTTTAGTTTTAGAATTGCTTCGAAAATATAATCGACTACTGAGGAAATCAAAGGAAAAATCATCAAAAGCTAAATTTCCAGGCTGAAGGATGTAATAAGTAATAAACAGTAGTAAAGAAAAGTTCTACATGAGAGAGAGAGAGAGAGAAGAGAGAAAGAGAGAGAGAAGAGAGAAGAGAGAAAGAGAGAGAGAGAAGAGAGAAAGAGAGAGATGGAGGGAGGGATAGATAGATTGAGAGAGAAAGAGAGAGAGGGCTGCCGATATATATATATATATATATATATATATATATATATATATATATATATATACATACATAATATATATACATATAATATATATATATATATATATATATATATATATATATATTATTGCCGATATATATATATATATATACATAATATATGTATATAATATATATATATATATATATATACATATATACAGTATATATATATATATATACATGTATATATATATATATATATACATGTTATGTATATATACATGTATATATTATATATATATATATATATAGAGAGAGAGAGAGAGAGAGAGAGAGAGGGAACGAACACTCTCTCTAGCGTTTTGCCAAGTGGCAGGTCCAAAGTATACATGTATATTCCTAATAACAAGCTGCATTCATATTCACAAGGAACATTTAACCGATTAACAAGTTAATCCATTCCAAAAAGGCATCGCCTTATCCGCGCCTTAACGTAGACTATAGCTTGGGCATATGGCGTCTTAGGGGTTTAAGATTGCCTTCCTCACTTCTCGCCCAGTCGCCTCTTACGACACTTGAAGACATCGGTTGATTTATATTTCAATGTCCCGGACAAAATACGGAAACATTGCAAAGCATTAATTTTTGAGAAGAGATTACACTAGTTGTAAATGTAGCTTTAAAGTCTGTTTTCGTTTGCAAGAATATATTGGCAACCTTCGTAATGGTAGCTAAGTTTAACGTCTGTTTCTATTTAAGAATTCCCGTCAGAGACATAACTATAATTAGATTCTAGTCCTACTGGCACTCTAAACCGCGATTCTACTATTGGTATTTATCAGATAATAGAGTCAACAACAAGGTCAATATAATGATATAATAAGGATTATGAGGAATTTTGACCCGCTTGCCTTGGATCTTGAACTTGCACTGGTTTGATCTCGCTTTCTCTTGTGGTCTCTGCGTACTCAGTCGTCATCGTGTGGTGCTTTGGCGCCTGTATGTGTGCAATCTGCAGGAGACGTCCCTGACATTGCTTTTTGGCGAGGAATCGGACGTTAAATTCTTATTGATTGATTGATCATACCATACGCAGTAAAGCTGGTAAAGCTAAGGTTAGCGTCAGTTTCCTCACTCGAAAGCGATGTCAGTAGTGATAGTATACTATAGTACGTAACTCAACAATTTATTTTATTTTTTAAGTCATAACATAGCATAAAATTATCATTCGTAACAATAACAAATATCGTAACAAACTCACTGAAAGCATTTTCTAAAATAAATGTTTCTACTTATTTGTTTTTCATTTATTTATAATCTAAGTTCTTCGAGCAAGCCTAGGCCCATGATAAATGATCAACTTAAATTTTCAGGGAAATGACAGTTTTATATAAGTTTCAGGGAAATGACAGTTTTGTTAAGTTTCAGGGAAATGACAGTTTTGTTAAGTTTCAGGGAAATGACAGTTTTGTTAAGTTTCAGGGAAATGACAGTTTTGTTAAGTTTCAGGGAAATGACAGTGTTGCCACCTTCAAATTCTCCGCCGAATAACGACTGTATCATGATTTTGGAATCCAATAAAACCATTGCTAATTTGTAAGAAATTCATGAAAGAAATCAAGAGATCTTGTACTTATTTTAGACATTTAAACATCTCTTACACAATAAACACCCTAATCCCTCCCCGTCTCCTAGCGTTAGATTTTTAAAAACACATAACGGCACACTGGGTCAGGAAGTACATATGTTTATTTAAGACCCATTTCCTCCTTCCTCTCCACGGTTATTAGTAATCTTTGCCTTTTTGGCGCATCAGTTGCAGCCGGCGCGGATTTAAGAATAACCTTACATCAACCCTGGGATTTTTTCCTTCCTAAGCTGTCAACACTCGGTCTTCAAAGGTGGTCACCCACAGAGTACTAACCAAGGCTGATACAGCTTAACTTCGATTATTGACGCGCAACTAAACCAAGTGCGCTCAATCCTAAAAAAGTCACATAATGAAGAAGTCTTTTGTTATGTAGTATATTGGCATTCGTTACTCCAAAATACATCACGTGATTCAAATAGTCACATTACAACGGCGCTCTTTAACTAATTGGAAACTATGCACAAAATACTGAGTAAAATGGCTTAATATCGCAAATAATAAATAAGAAAGTACAGTAAGTTAAAGTTCCGTACTTAAAAATAAATGCTAATACACGCGACTATACGCTATTTAGCGGTACAGAATGCTATTTCATGCTACAGCAACAAGAACACGGCAACAAGATAGAGATTGCAAAAGGCTGCACTAGCTTAGACAAGACAACGTGGACTCGTGTTTGGACTCTTGTTTTAGATCTTTCGTGTTGAATTCGATGAGACCACATCATCAAGTTATCTGAATAACAAGAAAATATAATGAGAAGCAGTTTGTAATAAACTATATGTATAATATGTATTATACTAGATATAACAGTGATAATAATATAGTAATTACGATACACTAGATGTATCGTATTATACTAGATATAACAGTAATAATAACATAGTAATTATAACACACTAGATGTATTCATGTATTATACTAGATATAATAGTGATAATAACATAGTAAGTATAATGCACTAGATGTATTAGGCTCCTATATGTATTATACTGTATATAATTATGAAATAATAATATAATTATAATGCACTATTTGTATTCTATTCTGGAGTGGATGGTTTCACGATCGAGCGTATTGACTATGCTCACTCATCCTTAGTTATTATTTTGCGTACCTTGTTTAATATAACACTGCTAAAGCGAAATATTCCGCTCAATAAATATTTCGCGGATCAATCTACAAATTAATCAATTGACTAATCAATTGATGGTTGGGTTGATTGACTGAATGAGTGAGTGAATGACTGACCGAGTGATCGATTGAGTGACTGATTGATTGACTGAATAATCGATTATTAGATTCATTGATTTACTTAATGACTGATTGATTGATTAATCTATTGTTAGATTGATTGATTGACTTAATGAATGACTGATTGATTGTTAATTGATTGATTGATAGCTACAGACCTGTACACGACTTGGGCCTGCATTCCAGGTCCTGGCCTCGCCACCTGTTTAGCGTGTGTCTCACAATACATCTTATCCTCTATGTGGAAATAGCCTGATCACATGTGATAACATCACACATAACAATATATGTAATAAAAGCTTATCCTATAATAGCATATGTAAGAATATCTTATCCTATAATAATATATGTATCACATATAATAACAACATACATGTAATAACAAATAGCAACATCCCACGTAACAACAACATATATGCGATAGCAGAAAATAGCATCACATAAAATAGCAACATATACATGTACGTGTATGTAAACAAATAATAACATTTAAATACTAAAACTTCATATAGTAACAGATGTTAACTTTGCACAAGTATAATAACAGTAAATATGTTAATAACAGTAAATATGTTAATAACAGTAAATATGTTAATAACAGTAAATATGTTAATAACAGTAAATATTGTACTCTGGATGGATAGTCCTATCAACAAATCAATTGACACAAGTTTTCAAAAGATAAAAATTTGAATGGTACACGTAGCCCGGATTGTTTAAATTTAAGGCACACTTGCCATATAAAGACTAGGCTACAAATTTGAGCAACAGCATATTCCTTGTTTCTCTCTTTCTAGCGTTTTGCCAAGTGGTAGGTCCATGCAGTCTACACATCCCTACTCACATGCCTTATGTTCTATTCATTCGTTAAACTTATTTTTAGCTTTCAATATCAGTCTGCTTCATTACAACAGTTCAAAGGTGCGCTCGATTTGAACTAGCATTTCATTAATATTTAATTAATAATCTTCCCTTGAATCCCAGATTAACTGAGGTCGGGATACGAACAGACTGTATCAAATCCTCTCTAATAAATACTAATATTTATTAATATTAATAATAAAAATTATTTTAGTATTTTAATTATTTAATTATTATATTTCTTAATATTAATTTTGAATTAAAATTTTAAAGTAACTAAATAAGACGCTATACCTAGATTCTTCAGATTCACTCCACACTTGCAGCACTTGAAGCACTCGGGGTGCATCGGCTCTCCCTTTATACGCACAAATACGCCACTGTACAAATAATCAACGATTTATCAATCACTCGTTCAATTAATCAATAAATCAATGACAAGTTCAAACAATCAATACACCAATCACTAGTTCAATCAATCAATAAATCAATCACTAAATCAATCTCTAGCTCAATTAATCAATAAACCAATGAGTAGTTCAATCAATAAATCAATCACTAGTTCAATCAATCAATAAATCAAACACTTGTTAAATTAATCAATAAATCAATCAGTTGTTCAATCAATCAATCAATCAATCTCTAGTTCAATCAATCAATAAATCAAACACTTGTTAAATTAATCAATAAATCAATCAGTTGTTCAATCAATCAATCAATCAATCTCTAGTTCAATCAATCAATAAATCAAACACTTGTTAAATTAATCAATAAATCAATCAGTTGTTCAATCAATCAATAAATCAATCTCTAGTTCAATCAATCAATAAATCAATCACTAGCTCAATCAATCAATAAAGCAATCACTAAATCAATCTCTACCTCAATTAATCAATAAATCAATCAGTAGTTCAATCAATCACTAAATCAAACACTTGTTCAATCAATCAATAAATCAATCACTCGTTCAGTCAATCAATAAATCAATCACTCGTTCAATCAATCAATAAATCAATCACTAGTTCAGTCAATCAATAAATCACTCACTAGTTCAATCAATCAATAAATCAATCATTAGTTCAATCAATCAATAAATTAATCACGCACAGGGAGCCACAGATCTAGCAGGTCATGTGGGAGGCCTGCTTGATTGATTGATTGATTGATTGGTTGATTGATTGCTTGATTGACTGATTGATTGACAGACACTTACACAGAGTGAGCCACAGATCTTGCAGGTCATGTGGGACGCCTGCTTGATTGATTGATTGATTGATTGATTGATTGATCGACAGACACGTACACACAAAGAGAGCCACAGATCTTGCAGGTCATGTGGGACGCTTGCTTGACCTCGTGTTGATTGGGGTCAAACACTGGGGCCTTCACTGACCTCATACCAGCAGGCCTATCACCACCTGCTCCTGCGTCAATCAATCAATCAATCATTCAATCAATCAATAAATCAGTCAATAAATCAATCAGTCAATAAATCAATCAATCAATCAACCAGGCAATCAATCAATCAGTAAATCAATCAATCAGTCAATTAATCAACCAGTCAATCAATCAATCAGTCAATCAATCAAGCGATCAATCAATCCATCAGTCATTCAATCAATCAATCAATCAACCAGTCATGCCTTAGACTTCTATGTATAATATGGCAATTGCAATGCGTCATTATCTATATTTAAATATTCGTCATATTCTATCGAGTTATCTTTTAGAGTGTGCATCACTTGGGATATGCTCTCTCTCTCTCTCTCTCTCTCTCTCTCTCTCTCTCTCTCTCTCTCTTATCGACAACACCACTGGCTGGAGCCAGTGACATTCGACTGCGGATCAGTATGTGCGGGGTTCAAATCCTGGGCTCGCCCGTCACTGACATCGCTATCCAGTTATGAAACTGACGTTAGCATTAGCTTTCTTAGTCTACTATCTCGCTCAAATATCAGCAACCTCTCTTTTCATCAACAAGTTGACTTTCAAATTAATAGCGACTTAACATCACACCATATAATATAAAGCCCGATATATTCTGAATCTACTGCATTCAAAAATCTTAAAGATTTGACAAAGACTTCGGTTAACATTCAAGAATTAAATTACATAATATATTTAGCTGTAACGAAGGAAGTATAATGTTTCACAAATTTACAATCTTCACTGCAACTATTTTTTACTAACTTATTTACTAACTAATTAATTACTAACTAATTTACTATACAACTAATTTATTATTTTAAGTTTTCAAAAAATAATTACAAACGTTTAACGTCAGCTATTCTGCTTGTACATGTACCATATTAAGCTTCATTGCTAGAAGATTACACATATTTCAGAAAATAATTCCTATATTATGTGTTGTATTATGAGAAAAGGTATTAAACAACGTTAGGTTTGTAACATTTTATCGCTACTGAGACGATGCCTTATTCCACTTAAGGCTAAATATATTTATGTTTCATTCTGCTATACTCATATTTCCTTATGAAGTAATTAGATATAGTTAGAACGATAATATTTCGAATTTAAATATTGAAGCACTAACTAATTCATTAAATTATTAAATTACTAAACAAATTAAACTTAAATACAGCAGGTTCTTTTAAATACATCAGCGCAAGCAGTTGATCTAGTAAAACTAAAGCAGAGGTGGAAAAAGTAGTTTTTTAGGTTTGAGGTTTTTCAGATTTAAAAAACCAAAAAACCTTTAAGCACAAAAAATAGGTTTTTGATTTTTAAATTACCTATATATTAGAAAGGCTAAAAGATCAGATTCGATTTTTTTTTAAATTTGACAAATTTCAATCTGACAATGTGACACAACATTTAATAAATGCAAAAAATTAATAGTTAGGCTAAGTTATTAGTGAAGTCAAAGACAATCCAATACTATTGCAGCATAATATCTCTCACTTCTGGTAATGATTTCAGAGCTTATACAGTTACTGAGGAGAGGAAAAAATCTAAAAGACCTTAAAAACCTTAAATCTTTGGTGAAAAAAGTAGGGGTTTCCATCCCTAATTAAAAGTAAAGGCTGAAAAACTTTTTGAAATGAGTAACACTGATTAGTCAAATAAAACAATAAATGGTTAGTAAAACATAGTTTAGTAAAACATAGTTTAGTAAAACATAGTTTAGTAAAACATAGTTTAGTAAAACATAGTTTAGTAAAACATAGTTTAGTAAAACATAGTTTAGTAAAACATAGTTTAGAAAAACAGAGTTAAGAAGATTTTCTCCAAGAACTCTATGTTATATTACATCAGAGGGTTACTTTAAATATTTACTTTAAAATTCACACATTTGCAAGTTAATATGGAATTTATGTATAAAAATAAATATTTGTTTTTACATACGCTGATAAATTAATTTTCTATTCTGTATATTCCAGCATATTAATTGCTTAAGTTCAAATACTGATAAAATAATAAAATATCACTGGGCTAGTTTATCTTTCTGTATTTAGAATGTAGAGTAGTAAGAATTTTAAAAGTTTCATTTTTAGAGAAGTTCCATTGTTAAAATAATAAATTATCCATTGTTAAAATAATAAATTAAATACTACATTGCGTAATAAATACAATCACTGAATCGACTGACGTTATATTTTTTATATCATCATTTGAACACGAGAACTCAGTGATAGATTGATTTATGGTTGACTGATTGACTGATTGTTAGACTGGTTGATCGACTGATTGATTTATGACTGATTGATTGATTGAATGATTTGTGGACTGACTGACTGATTGGTTTTTTAACTGTATTCCTCTGATTACACACAGAACGGCGCTGTACTTCCAGAAGAAGGCTGTCAAAGAACGGAGAGTTATGACATCTTAAATGAGGATATATATAATGACCTGCTAGATAACATGATATTTAAACTTTCTATTATTTAACATACATTACTTTGCAATATTTGTAATACTTAGGCTACTACTAATTTACTTTGCTTTACTTTCATTAAATAGCATTGCTACTAAAAATAATTTGCTTTTTATATAGAACTTATGTAATTATTTCAATTACATAATTTTTTATTTATTTTGCTTTGCTTAATTAAATAAATTAGCTACTAAAAACTATTATTTAATTACTTCAATTATATATTAAATAAAAAATTATATATTAAATTATATATTAAATATTATTATTTAATGATTATCAACCTGCAGAATCCGCCTCTTCCAATTCACCCAATTCCGCCTGGAGCATCTGAAAACTTCGGGACTGCTTACCTCCCGCTCCCCCAATACTTGACTGAAAAGATTTCCCGCCATCTTTACCCCCTTCCACCCCTTTCAGTTCTCCTATCACAGCTGACTTCTGACTATTTATTGCCTCTTCACTGTCGTCCAGTCTAGTCGCTGGAAATCTCACCGGAGAAGCTCGCCTGAAGACCAGGGGAGACCCACTGACCCCCAATCGACCGGGGGAGGTACTCCTCCCCTGGGGGTCAAAATCAGCCTCAGCGGACGAAGAGGGGGGCGCTAGTGACCCGGATGTAGACGGGTTTTCACTCTCGTTTATATCTAGGCTGAAGAAAAGTATTTATACAGACCTATTTGTATTATTTAATTTCCATTTATCAAGCGTAATGCTAGTGCTGGAATTTATGAAGCGTAATGCTATTGCTGGAATTAGTAGGAATTATATTTAAGTTTCTTATAATGCATGTTGATTGTTCTATGATCGTATGTGTGTATGTGTGTGTGTGTGCGTGTGTGTGTGTGTGTAAAATAAAGGTGTCCATGCAATAAAACACGTTAAAACAACAAATCTGCGTAAGGCGTAGATATATGAAACAAAATATAATGTACATTGTATATATATATATATATATATATATATATATATATATATATACGTATACACGTATATATATTTATATATATATACAGTATATATTTATATATATATACGTGCATATGTATATATATATATAATATATATATATATACATATATATATATATATATATATATATATATATATATATACATGTTTATGTATATATGTATATATAATTATATATATATATATATATATATATATACGCTATTAACTCTCTTCAAACCCGTAGTTAGTTAAAACAGCTGCTACAAATCCATGCAAAATAACTTTACTAACAGGAACACGGCTCAAACAAGGAGCTGGGAGCTATAGTTTGAATTTGTTCCTTTTCAGAAGTTTACGAAAATAGAATTTTCTTTAGTGGAGATATTTCTTTAGTGAAGCACTTCACAAAAATGACTATGGTCATTCTGATAGAAGGACCATATCCAGAAACAAGGACCACATATAGGAAGAAGGACCACATCTAAAGGAAGGATCATATCTAGGAGGAAGGACCGTATCTAGAAGGAAGGACCATATCAAGGAAGAAGGACCATATCTAGAAAGAATTATTATATCTACTAACAATATCACGAAAGAAATACTTTATCTAGAAATAAGGCCACAATAAGGAAAGAAGGACCATATCTAGACAGAAGAAAGGCGGACCTTATCACCATTATGAAAGAAAGGACCACAGCAATAATCTTCAAAGTTACTACAATGAAGATAAAAATAACAAGACTAGCAGAGCGGAATAAGAAATCTATAAGAAATAAGAAAATCTTGAGCTAGGAGAGACGTCTGAGAACTTTCTTAGGAAGGTTTTAAGGAAGATTTTACTGATATAGTTTCAAAAAACTGTCAAACGCAAAACATTGAGAAAATAAAACAAACTGATGAAAATTAATACAAATAAACTCAATATATAGTAAAATAACCACTTCGAGCGTTAGAAACACCACAAGCAAACATTTTAAAAACATATTTCCCAAGGCAGACTAAGCTTACCAATCTGATCGTACGGCTGTTGATGAACCTGTCTGCAAATGCCAGTTTTAATATTAACGTCAATTTTCTCTTGCCGTCGAATATGTAATTTTCAGGTAAATATAATATACATCAACTTATAGATTTGTATTTTAATTTTACAATTTTAGTTACTGAAGTTTGACATTACGACTAGACTAATGTTATAAGTTTTCGCACCTTTCTGAACCAGTATAATAAAATAGCAACAAACAGCTCTAGCTAAGTTCTATCGGACATCACGGTCAATCGCAATGACACCTTGTTAAATCTAAATAATTTCAACAACGCAGACAATCTGATATGAGAAAACAAGGTTGTAAATTCATATGTTACAAAAATAGAACAAAGTAGCAGATGTCACACTCGTAAATACATTATTAGATCTATTTCTCAGTGAGCGATAAATTCTCGGCAAGAGACATAACGATCCATATATATATATAACACAATTTCAACTGCTTATATCTCGATCAATATCCAATAAATTTGTCTACAATTTGACTCATTTGTTAACAATAAACATAAAAATCTTCAGCTACGAAAAGTACATGTCGATATCCTTAAATTACCAGACTATTTTGTGGATTAACAAAAATTACGAGACACTAATTTTAGTAGACTACCTTAAATTACAAGACTATTTTAAGTGGACTAACTACACTATTTTTATTAAACTACCTACCCCTGCATATTTGCGGTCAGAGCGTTTGACTGGGCCTTGAAGGTCTCTACGGTGTTTTCAGTCGAGTAGAGATTTATGGGGGTGTTGTACTGAGCGTTCACTATTGCCGGCACTGTGGGGGCACCAGGGCCCCCTGGCCCCCCGGCACCGAAACCAGGGAAGGGCCGGGCGGCGCGGTTGTGGGCGCTGCCGATATGCTGAACCTCCTGAATTGACAATCAAAATAAATATTAAAATTAGTAAAATAAGAAATAAATAATATTAAATAATGATAAATATTGGCATTTCGTTAAATTAACAACTTGTCTGCATAAAATTATTAACATTAAGATTGACAAGCAAAATTAGTAAAATAAGTAAAATAAATAGATCGTCATCATCATCTTCCTTGAATCCGAGTCCAACTAGGGTCGGGATACGAACAGACTGTCTCAAATCCTCTCTGTCCTAAATCGTATCATCAGTCAATCCCCTATTTGAGAATATTCCATTCGTTTACATTTTTATGTCAATTTCAGGAGTATTTCTGGAGATCTCCAATTACTTGATAATAGCCTCAGTCAAATGTGCTGAAATAAGTAGCGAGAAGGGGAGGGAGAGAGAGAGAGAGAGAGAGAGAGAGAGAGAGAGAGAGAGAGAGAGAAGGCGAGAAATAGAAAGCTGGAAACAAAGAAGATGACAAATGCAAAGTACCTGTTTATTGGCAGCCAGTGAAGTCTTCTGTATATACTGCTCACTATCATAGTCTCCTGTCCCCACTTGATTCAGTTCTTTAGGCTTCAGTTCTGACATAGGCGTCACCTTAGGCTTCCATATTGAAACAGCGCCCCTGGCGGACAATAAATATTAAATAATGTTCAAAATCAAGATAATGCAAAGCAATTATGGCAAATAATTATTACATTAAATAATTATTAGAGATATTTACTAGATAACTACTAAAGACATTGCGAAATTAGAGGAAATAATTATGACATTAAATAGTTATTAGTTGTCATAATTAAAATTATGACACCAAATAATTGTCCAGAAATGAAATGTACAGTGTATATGCCTAGGGGTTGTATTACTAAGAAAAGAGCATGGAGGGGGAGAGTCGGATATTTTATGACAGGTGTAGGGGGTATCAGTGACTGATCCGCTATCGAATAACTTGCCAAGTCGCCGGAAAGAAAAAGAGGATGGAAGGAAAAAGGGTAAGAGGAAGGCCGAGATTAGGTATGTTAGATGATTTAAAGACCCACTCATATGTGGACATGAAGAGGAAAGCGGTAGACAATGAAGAGTGGAGGCGTTATATAGCATGACCTGCCAGTAGGCAGTGCACTAAGAGAGAGAGAATCAGTCAATGTCATTGATGTAATCAACTTGACGTAAGCTTACTACGTTAACGCTACACAAGGCTAGAAACTTAGAACGCTAGTAGCATAATCTAAAACACCACAATTTATGGATTCAAAAGTGTATTTATAATAAACAAATCAGTAATTAATGGTGTAAAAGACTAGATCTGAACAAAAGGTATTGGGAAAAAATACTAATGTAGAGATTATGAAAACATTGGTGTCATTGCGAAATTAGAGGAATTTTGGTTATGAAAAAAATTAGTTGGACTCATAAAATTAGAAATTAAGAAGCTCTTTGAAAGAGGCAGTTAGACAGGTAATAAATGAGATAAGAAATAGGAGAAGCCTGATATATATATTATAAGAATAGATGGGTTGCGGAAAGTTATAATCGAAAAAAGCATGGAAAAAAGTTAGAGGCAGACCGAGACATGGGATGTTAGATAATGTAATAACCCATTCATATATAGAGATGAAACGGAAGGCTGAGGATAGAATTGGCTGAATGAGTTACATGCCATGGACCTGCCGTTAGTCTACTAAAGAAAAAAATACGGTCATTGTAACCGTGGAATATGTTTGCGGTATAAACGACATTGAACAATACAATTGACATTGGCTGGAGCCAATGACGATATCGGTAAGATATTCGACTGCGGATCAGTATGTGCGGGGTTCAAATCTAGGGTTCGCCCGTCACTGACATCGCTTTCAAGCGAGTAAAACTGACGTTAACATTAGCTTCATCAGCTTTTACATGTATAATTATTGTTATTGTATTAACCTCTGCACGACAAGCATAACATTATTCCCCGATGCTATGATCTCCTGCTTGGCTTGTTCGTGTTCCAACTGATCAGATGATCTACTGTTGATCTGAAGCACAGCATCCCCAGGTTGTAACCCAAACCTCTCAGCTATACTGCCTGGATTAACCTAATCAATCAATCAATCGATCAAACAATAGATCGATCGTCAATAGATTGACACAATTAATAGGCCAGTCAATCAATCAACAGGTCAGTAAATCAATCAATCAATCAATCGATCATCAATAATCATCATCAATATATGTACATCACTGACATCAATTCAGGGCTGCTCTCTTACAGTGAGCTAGACAACATGCTCCAGTCTATTGGGCTGATGGAGCTATGCACTCAAAACTCTGATGGAGCAAGGCTTGCATAGATCAAACAAGTTACAAAGTGTGTAGTTAGAATGTTAAACCATAAAGCTAGACCTCTACCGGTCCTTTATATACTCTTTCTATTCTTTGGACTGGTTTTTTGGATTTTACTGTTACATAAACTTAGTACATTTAGAGTTTATTTTCTTTCCTTATACGTTATACTATTACATAACCTTAGTAGATTTAGAGTTTATTTTCTGAGACTCTAGTAACTTATTTAAGAAACTTTACAGGTCCATATAGGAAGGAACATGAGTCTGGGAGAAAGTTATTCAATCCGTACTCTCGCTCCAGTGGCATTCCAATGCAATTCATAAAGCTTAGAGAATTTCCTGTGCTTTAAAATAATAACCCATGTCGATGAAGTATCCAAATACTGCAACATCTAGGTCCTAGCTACAGCGGGTTAATAGAAAAATACGAGCTAGTATAAATTTTGCAACATTTCATTCCCGTCTAACCAATCTTCAATAAAAAGCAGCGATATTTGTAGTGGCAGTTTCTTATTATATATCTCGAAATTGTTGAGTAGATTCCATTCTTAAAGACTGTTTTTCATCAGAGTTTAACGCTACTGACGTGAGATATGCACTTTGGCTACCGTGCAAGAACTGTACCTGTAGAAATCCAGAATAGCTGATTTATTTTCCAACTTTCTCTCAGCTTCATCAAAATACATTTGCTATCACCGAAATTGCATTTTCGCTCCCACCTCACATCCGATATGCACATCGATAGCGGTGACGCATTAACTGAGCCTGGGTCTTTACCCATTTGTAAGTATATTATACTAAGTCATGACGTCTGTAAGATACTCGACCGCGGATCAGTATGTGCGGGATTTAAATCCTGGGCTCGCCCGTCACTGACATCGCTTTCGAGTGAGGAAACTAACGTTAACTGTAGCTTTAAATCACTAATTACCATCTGAATGTTTTCCTCTTTTAATCCGTAAAAGAGGAATGAAAACATTGAGAAGAATTGATAGAGTTACAGAATTTTAATTTTTACCCTACTGACGTCTCGATAAATCAATGACTCACACATCTCGCATGCAAAGTATCTCATGCACTTCATCCAATACACTGACGTCATTTCAGTAATTCATAAGAATTACAAAGCATTACAAACATTCCAGACTTTCACTGGCTTCTTCCACCAGAAGGTGGAAGTAAGTGACGAATTTTACGAAAAGAGTGTTAAACTGCAATATTACTTTATCACAGTCTATAATATATAAGCTTATGTGTTCTGAGACACCCTCGTTAATTAAGGAAAAAGATAATACGCCTTTATCTCTATAAAATTCTGTCTATAATATCGTGCATAAATCCACAATCAAGACCTCTCAAAAATCTAATTTTCTAAAGAAAGTTCAGTCTTTAATACAAACTAATGTAAACAATTTACGGTATTAACATTTCGCAAAGGACTATTTGCAAAATTTTGTTGAAGGCATGCATCTTACCGCACGAACGATTTCATCTCGGTAATAAGAAATTTGGAATATTTTCAGATAATATTTAGGCCATTATCTATTTAATTTTATTTAATAAGAGGTGCAGAAACTGAATCCATGGCATCCATAGACACAAGACTGCACCGATTACTGGTGTAATTAAATATAAAATATTTCTTATAGCTAAAAGCTACAAGAAATAGGAAAAATAATTGGTTAAGACACATTCTAGGGCGAGATAGTTTACGAAAGGAAGTCGTAGAAGGTAGAATGGAAGGAAAGAGAAGCAGAAGCAGACCGAGATTAGGTATGTTACATGATTTAAAGACCCACTCGTATGTGAACATGAAGAGGAAAGCGGAACACAGAGAAGAGTGGAGGCGTAATAGACCATGGACCTGCCAGTAGGGATGCAATGCACTAATAAGAGAGATAATAATAATAATAATAATAATAATAATATTAATAATAATAAATAATAATAATAATAATAATAATAAAGGTTAACGTCCGTTTCCGATAAAGCTAGTTGTAAGGGGGAGTACAGCCGAATACAGTGTATTCATGCTCTCATACGGCTATCACATATCATAACCCCGCCATCCAATTGATAAACAAGGAAATATATATTGTTGCTTTAAATACTAATGATGATATCGGTTTTAATAACAATTCAACTTCGTCATGTTCAACTCAAAGATAGGATTAACTTTAAAATACAATTCAGATGAGCTGTACTTATCAGTTACATGTGCTTATCAGTTACAAGTACTTATCAGTTACATGTGCTTATCAGTTACATGTACTTATCAGCCACATGTGCTTATCAGTTACATGTACTTATCAGTTACATGCACTTATCAGTTACATGTACTCATCAGTTACATGTACTTATCAGTTACATGTACTTATCAGTTACATGTACTTATCAGCCACATGTACTTATCAGCCACATGTACTTATCAGCCACATGTACTTATCAGTTACTGGGTAGTATTTGCAACATTAATAATAGCATTTAATGTAATTAATAACATGAAGAAATAATTAAATGTAATTTAATAACAATAAACAGAGACTACTAGACAAGAAACTGATAATGAAAAACAACAATAAAACTTGCAAAAATTAAACTGATAAGAAAAGAACAACAGTATAATTTCAGTAAAACTCACGGATTGTATGGAAAGAGCAGTTGGAAAGTCAATTCCACCTTGAAGACGGAACCCCCAAGGTTGTCCTGGGTTATCCCTTCTCAAATCCACCCGCATTGGACCAGATCCGTTGGTTGCCATGGTGACAAGGATCTCAACAAATCTCTTAAATTATTATGTAACTAAATGAACGACTAATTAGATGTTAAATAGGAAACGTTCTCTGAGTACTTCAATTACTTTAATCCTCAAAGACTCTGTGACTCAAGTGCTAATTGAACGCAGAAATATTATTATTATTTTTTATTTTTTATTTTATTTTATTATTATTATTATTATTATTTATTATTATTATTTTATTATTATTATTATTATTTTATAATAGCACAAATTATAGTGAAATGATCAACTTTGTTGATATCTATCACTTTTAATACTACATGCTCAAGCCGTTAGGCAATTTATTCCATTTACCGTGTAGCCAGTCCAGTGAATGTCCGAGATTTTACACTTAGATCTGCACGGCTGGGATTCGAACCCACGAGGGTTCAATGCACCTCAGGCCTCTGCATGTCATTTAAAACTTCATGACGTTACCTACATCTCTAACTATCTTTATTTAGTTTATATATCTATCTTTATTTAGTTGTAATACACGTAACAAATGAGAGCTAACAAATATTTTGCAAGCATGGAGACTTTAATTGTATTCCTGAGAAAATAATTATCCATCAGCCAAGCTGTTAGGATGGCTAAGTCCATAGCAGGGTTGCCAGATACAAATGGGATAAAAGAATCAATTTTTGATAAGTTGGCATCGATGACCGACAGTATCCCTTGTGGTACAGAAAAAGAAAAACCGTTAAAAGTAGCTTTCTGGGCAATTTAGCTGCAGAGATGCAGAATTTTCCCATACTGATTCTTGTCGGCCCCATATATAGAAGACAGACCCCAACAACAACAACATTAACGTAATTAGAGTGCTACTGTCGTCCATGACAACATTGATGACTATGTTGTTCAATATAGTGTTCAATGTACATATATAAACGACGCCGCTAATGATGTGTCGTTAAGGTTAAGTTCAGAAGGCACGAGGGCTTCAGGACTTTTCCAATACGTTACGGGTACAATTGTAAACCGTTGCACTAAACTAAAGCATTGATCAGCAATATTACAAAGTTGCGTTGACGATATCATGTGCGAGGTAAGTTGTGGTGTGTTTAACGTCACGGTTAAGAAGCACAATGCTTCTCTTCAAGACGACTCGACACACTCGAGCTACTGTCACAAAGATTACTGTAACAGTAAGTTACTGTCAAATCCAGTTGACTTGACTTGACATTATGAATTAAATTCAAATCAAACTCAATTTCGAAAACTATCAAAGGCCATAAACTTTACTGCGAAATATGTACTGCATAGTTTATAGAAAAGCACTTTTACTTAAAAAAGGTATTTTATGAGCTACAAGGAAAATAGCAATTACAGATGAATTAGGCAATATAATGGCTAAAAGATCAGATTAACTGATAGACATAATGATACCATTTCGAATCACAGATCATCCGTCTCAGAATATTTCTTCAGTGGTACGAAAAGAGAAATCAAATTATACCTTTTATGTGTTTTAAAGATATCATCAATAAATAGGGCCTAGAGCTTAGAGTATAATTATATTACTCTTCCTCTAAGGCCTGCAGTCTCAGTAGAGCTAAACTTAAATTGTAGTAATTCAAATAACCTCTATTATTTGCCATAATCCACAGATAGTGCTACATTCTAGACCAAGTACTATTAAAAATATTAAGAATATTTAATTCTCACAAATGTGGTTACAGTCATTATTGTTTGCCATTTAAAACTGTAACATGTTGCATTGAATAATATAAATTATTAACAAACTTTATACTACGTTATATTTCTTAATTTAAATCGTTTATTTTTATTCCTAAATAGTCAATCTCACAAGTACATAGTGTAAAGTAACTTGTAAACTATATCCGTGTTTAACTACTAGTAAAGTCATCTCTGCAAAAAAATAACGAAGACATTCAACGAGCCTACGCATTCCAAATTATAAATTGTAATCGCATTAGTTAATACCACAATTTACAAACTTGTCCTCAGACTACCCAGTAATGCACGGGATATCCGGTTACCCGCCTTACAAAGCCAGGTACTACTCTGCCTGTCTGAGCAGTTAGACACTGGGGCTTCCTTTAACTCTTAATCTTTTAAGACTGTTCCTGGTGGACATATTTTTCCAACCCTACAGCAGGAAAAATTGAGCTATCAAGTAAAATCATAGCTATACAATTGTACGGAGGTAAATTTCTACTTTGTTTGTTTATAAGAAGTAATTAAGATTTTCTAATGAAGTGACATAAATAAAGTTATTCATTGATCAATTGACAGATGGATTATTTTATTAACTTATTGCGGTTATTGGTTTATTGATTGATTGCTTGATTTATTGATTGATTGATTTATATATTGAATTCCTCAATTTAATTACATTAATTAAGTGCTTAATTTTCTAGATTGATTGACTCAACGTCTATTAATCGAGTATTTAACTATTGGGTGATTGCATCAATTCTTTTACGAGTCGCTGTTCAACTAATTCTGTAGCGAGAAATGGAACTTATTAACTTAACGTCAGCCCTGTGTTAGATAGGGCTTCATTAGACCCCTGCACTAATATAAACACAACTCCGCTAGGCTAAACTTCATGTAGTCAGATGGCTGACAGAAATATATCTGGGGAGAGGAATTAGAATTTATTTTTAATAAATGAAATTAAGTCTGAATAATTCTTTATAAAGGTTTGAATGAATTAAATCAAGTTTGAGTTAATTCAGCCATAATTCAGCGTACATAAAGTCAATTAGCCAATAATATGACAGAAAATATACATAATATCTGAAATGAATGAAAAACAAAAGAAATCATATAGACTCCGCAGGTTGTAGTGTGCTTAACATCAAAGTTCAGAAGCACATGGCTTCTATTCAAGACGACTCGACACACTCGAGCTATCGTCACAAAGATTAATGTAGCAGTAAGTTACTGGTAAGCCACTGGCATGTAACTTACCTCAAATAACTTTATCATATAGACTCCAGGTAGGTAAGTTGTAGTGGATTTAACGTCAAGGTTCAGAAGCACAAGGCTTCTCTTCAAGACGACTCGATACACTCGAGCTACCGTCACAAATATTTAGGTAACAGTAAGTTACTGTTGAGGTAGCAGCTGTTATCATTGCAGCAAAATTGGCAGCAAATTGCCGATAATCTATATAGACTTCAAATAGATATTATACAATTTATGAAAAAATATTTGTACTTACAAAGGTATTTTATTAGATACTTTGATAAAACCATAATATTAATAAAGCCATCTAACAGCTGGAAGGTCAGGTTGTCTGATAGACAAAATTTCACAAAAAGAATACATTTTAGAATCCTAGATCAACTGTCTCTGAAAATATCTAATGGGAAAATATTTATGTTTCCCGCTAATCTAATTAATGGATATCCAATATGAAATCATAAATCAATCATTCGGATACATTTAGACGATTATTTTCTGCCTACATTGACGTAAAATGACCCTGATAATATTCTCGACATTATATATTCAGAAAATTTGTCTTCACTGAAAAGTCCTTCACTAAAACTGTGGATTCTGATGATTATTATAATGTTGATAGAATTTGTGAAGGGATTAACTTGTTGATCTAAGGAGTGCTCTTATGGAGCGAGAAAACAGACTTTGAATATGTATATGTACCTTGAACCTGCCACTTAGCAGTACACGGAAGAAGAAGAAGAGATAGAATACTTATTTGGTTCCTTATCCCTTTTTAACAACAATTTTACAACGTTACATTAACAACATCTCTGCACCGTACTACACATCTCAAAGCACTCTGCAAATAAACGGCTAACTTGTAACTTGCTCTCCGTTATAGAATAGAACTATTTTACTGAGCACTGGATGTAACTGGTGGATTTGTTAAGCATTGGAATTCAGGGTGTAGGTTGTGAGACGATAACAAACAGCTGTTACCTAGTACTTGTTGGCCTGTGCTCTATAAACTAAAGGCTTAAAGCCACAATAAATGAATACAGAATTAATGAAACAGACGAACTAGCTATAATTCAAAACTAACAACTGAAAAAACTAAAATCCTGAAGACTAACAATAACTATAACTGACTAAAATACTACCTTATTATCTAAGATTTAAAAAATGACTAAAATTAACTCACTAAAAAACCTTAAACTAAAAACTAACTAGAAATACTAACTAAAAACTAATACTAACTAAAACTAATAAAAACTAATACTAACTAAAAACTGACTAAAATTAGCTAAAACAAACTATAGCTAAAAAGTTAGTTTCATTAGATAGGCCTGCTGCATCAGTGACTGTGCTTGTCTAAGATTTGAACTCGGCACGTATTTATTATCAGTCGAAAGCATAACAATCAGCTCGATTGCTGTCTGTGATACATGTAAAGACATATTTTAGTGAATCTATCATTCGCAACAATGTCTAGATCTTTTAATACCACACGTTAAGCATCCTGTTAATTATCCAAGTTACCAGTCCTGTTATTGTCCGAGATGTTACTCTGTGATCAGCACGTCATGGAATCGATCCCTGGATTTCGAGAAGAGCTTCTAAAAGTTCACGATGTTACTGGACGCTCTACACACTGATCGAGCTACTTAGACATTCTTGCTAAACAGCTATTTTATGTGGGTTTAACGTCAAGGTCAGAGGACTGAAGGGCTTCTCGTCAAGACGTCATATGTAACAGTGGATCAGTATGTGTGAGTTCGAATCCTGGGCTCGCCAGTAACTGATACCACTTAATTTCGAGAGATGAAACTGACATCAGCTGTATGTATTATTATTCAGTTAGTTCAATTGCATTTTCAGGAATAGAGTTTGAGAAAATTGATAATTGAACCTTCGGAAACTGAAAGTGCCTATGAGAGGTGACTGATACATAAACGAGAATGAATATAAATGGTGCGATTAGTAGACAGGGAGCTCTCCGGCTTAGATTCGATGGTCTCCTTCTCCAGAGGCAAACCTGCTATATACAACTTATGCAATACATGTAGACCAATCATAGCGGCACACTTGGACAGGAAGCACAGACACTTGTTTAAGACCCATTTCCTCCTCCTCTCTATGGTTATTTGTAATCCGTTGCTTTTGGATGGCGCATCAATTAGAGCCGGTACCGATATTAGAATAACTTTCCATCACCCTGAGATTTTTTAAAATTCAAATCTGTCGGCAGTCGGTCTTCCAAAGTGGTTACCCAGCCATGTAAAGATCCAGGCCGACTTAGCTTAACTTCGTATATTGACGTGCAACTAAACCAAGTGTGTTAAATTTCTTTTTTGAGCAGATAACAATTCAACCAGTAATCTGTTTGTGCTTGGCTGTCGCCATTAACTTAAAGAAGCCCGAAGGGTCTCTACGCAAGACAGGGGCTAGACACTGCCTAACACGCCTCGGATAAACTCATTGGCTAGGTACGAAACACTCCATAACTATTTTAAGGATTAGGCTAATTACATACATGTAGGCATTTATTGAAGATTAGTTAAATTAGTTTACCAATAGTAAATATTGAAGAAGTGAGGGACAAAGCATTAAAATGATTTTACTTCTTCAAAAAGAGGTAGGAATATTTAAATATGAATAAAATATAAATACTTGAAAAATAGCAAATAAAAAAGTTCTTTTGGATTTCTAAATATCGAACCAGAAAAATTACAGCATTTTCAACAAAATGGTAATTAAATGTAGGCCTACTTCCCAGCGTAGAATAAACCTAATTAAAATAAAATCACTAATCAATTAACTAAAAGTCATAAGTTATAAATTCAGGTGAAACGTTAGTATTATAACATCGCCAATAATGCATTTAATTTATTCAATGGGTCCATTAGATTTTGAATTAGATATATTATAACTTCATCTCTCGAAATACTGCTGGAATACCTTACATAATGACTGAACCTATATAACTATTACTTGCTAATTAAAGCTAAAAAAATATTAAATTACTAGTTAAACTTATCAAAACTTTTAATTCACAATTAATTTTCCTCGATGATTTTACTGCACTTTCTTTCCGCTTTCCTCTTTCTCTCGTTCATCTATATAATCGCTGAAGAAATGACCGAAGTAGTTGATGGAAAAGTCCAATCCTGACCCATCCGGTAGGGATCCATCTAGATCCGCACCCTTTCCTACCAGACTACCGGAAGCGTAGCAGAGGGATAGAAGGAAGAAGGGCACTAGGTTGGCTGCCAATCCGGTATAGTCAATTCCATCGTAGACTATGGGAAAGCGACGGGCTAGGAGATCCACAGACATTCCCACTCCCTTCCAGGTCAGAATGACTGCGGCAGTGGCGATGTAGATGTAGATGTCCTCCAATAGCAGCTTTAGAACACGCCTGAAATATAGAATAATTGTAAGAAAAAAATACCTTTTCTTTAACTGATTTAGTTTGACTAAAGTTGATTTCGCTATAAAGTTTCTATCTTCTGACGAATGGTCAGGTTCAGTAGAGTATAATTATGTTAATATAGAATGAAGTTTGGAAAGAAGACAATGATTCAGTTGATTCATTTGAATTTAATTTGAAATTCACTGTACTTTCAAGAAGAATGTGCAAATTTATAAATCTCTTATATGGTCTTTATCCAATTAATATAGCCTCGCCAATAATAATAATAATAATAATAATAATAACAACAATTAGAGTGCTACAATCATCAATGACAACATCGAGCACTATATTTTGAGACAAAATCAAGCCGGCGAGCAAAAAAAAGGTCCAAAAACGATGCAAATTCCAAAATCCAGTAAGCTAATCCAAATCCAAATCCAAAACAAAATCCAAAACAAAATCCAGAAAGCCAAGCTTCAGTGATATAATTAAAAACCTACCCTTATTTCGAAAGTCACGACAAAATTTAATTGTTATGCAAATTTTCTCAGGTATGCCTATTCATGAGAATAAAAACAAATGTAAATATTATTGAATTGAGGAATTTTTCAAACACATGTGGGCCTTCGTAATTTCTAAGTATCGGAGTAAATTGTCATGACCAATAAATTTTAGAAGGTTAAACATAAATTTTGCAGATACTCTCAGATTTACTCATAGTAAATAGTTGATTAAAGTTGCTTAAATTTCTTATAAATACTAGGTTTATAGGAAATTCAATTGGCTGCGGTTGCCCTCAAATGTCACTGAACTATAAAGTGTCAGACCGCCACAATTTTTAAGATAGAAGACTATAATTCTCCAATGAATTAAATTAAATAGCAACCATAATCAAATTAGCAAACATTGCGACCATAATCAAATTAGCAAACATAGCAATCATAACATCAGACTACCAAACAAGCATCTAGCAACCATAACATCAGATTACCAAACAAGCATCTAGCAACCATAACATCACATTACCAAACAAGCATCTAGCAACCATAACATCAGATTACCAAAGAAGCATCTAGTAACCATAACATCAGATTACCAAAGAAACATCTAGCAACCATAACATCAGATTACCAAACAAGCATCTAGCAACCATAACATCAGATTACCAAAGAATCATCTAACATCCATAACATCAGATTACCAAAGAAGCATCTAGCAACCATAACATCAGATTACCAAAGAAGCATCTAGCAACCATAACATCAGATTACCAAAGAAGCATCTAGCAACCATAACATCAGATTACCAAAGAAGCATCTAGCAACCATAACATCAGATTACCAAAGAAGCATCTAGCAACCATAACATCAGATTACCAAAGAAGCATCTAGCAACCATAACATCAAATTAGAAAACATGGAAACCGTAACCAGAAACATATTTAGGTATGTTAGATGATTTAAAGACTGTGTGGAAATGAAGAGGAAAGCGGAAGTCAGAGAAGAGTGGAGGCGTTATATACCATGGACCTGTCGTTAGGCAGTGCACTAAGAGAGAGAAACTATAACATCAAATAGCAAACATACCAACCATAATATAAAATTAGCAAACACAGCAACCATAATAGCAAATTAGCAAATGCAGTATCCATAGCATAGTAGACCTATAGCCTACACTATGCAGCAATCTATCACTCTAAGATTGAGAACATTTCCTCACCTGCTTGACCTCTCGTAGCTCAAGCTCCAGCTCTTCATGGACAGCTGCAGGATCGTACACAGGCCTACCACTCCGTATCCAACAAAACACGATATCAACATGGCCACGAGCGGATTGTCCGGAAAGATAGTGAGATCAAAGACATAGCCCAGAGTGATCCAGTGAAGCGGTCCCAAAGTCCATACAACCAGCACTGTTAGGATTGTATCCATGAGGTATTCCACAGTTCTGTGCTTCTGTGATAAATAAATCAATCGATAGATCGATTAGTTAATCAATCATTCGATCAGTCAACTCTTTCAATCAGTATTTCAATCAGCGAGTTTCTCTTTTAATCAATCAATCAATCAATCAAATCAATCAATTAATCAGTCACTCAATTAATCAATCAATCAATCAAATAATAATAATAATAGTAATAATAATGATAATAATAATAATCATAATTATAATACTAATAAAAAGCAATATTAATACAAATAAAATAGTAGTAATAATAATACTAAATAAAATAATAGTAACATTAACAACAATACAGGTTTAACGTTTATTTCCTCATCTAAGGATAATGTCAGCGACATCCCCATTGCACGTATTACTGCAGATCAATTCACCCAGATCGATCTACAAAAGAAATGTGCTGAAGAGAAGTAAGGTCATAAAATGAAAGCCGATTCGGGAATTAGAAAATGGTTAGGCTAGATAAAGTATGTCTATGGTGGGAAAAGATATGCCTTAAGTTTGACAGGGAAAGTATAAAGAGAAGAACAAGAGCGAAGATTAGCAAGTAAAGGATAAGTTAGGTTTAAGTAGGTTTTGTATAGTTATTTGTTTATCTATTGTCTAACTATTGTTTCTATAATCTTTGCTGTGATGAACAAATAAACGATACTAAATGACATAGAGTTCCAGATTGTGGAACTCTATGTCATTCTGCAAAAGAGAATATATGAGAATGAATCTCTACCCAATGGTGAGAATATTTGAAACAGAGAAAAGATTGGCAACATTGGAACAAAGAAGTGCACGTGTGGGACGATAGAGAAGAAGACTTTAAGAAAAGTAGGAAAGTTTGCCGAATCGCAGAGTTTTGAAAGTTAATAGAGCTATTTTACATTTATGAGTTGATTAACAGGGAGCCAGTGAAGACTATGACGTAAAGGTGAGATTAAAGTCTAGAGACCTACAGATTTTGCAATGATTGTGACTGAATTTATATCATGGGATATTTTCCTAATCTTTTGAATTTGAAAGAAATAAGCGTGATAGAGAGAAGAGATATGAGATTTAAAATAAAGGGTTTCATCGAATGAACGGTCTTATTAGTAATTTAACTTCTTTGCAGAGGTTACCAATTAGAAGATTACTCAGCTTTGGAGGAATTCACAGACTTGACGATTTGCACAACACCCGGAAGTAACCTGGTTTAGAATGGATGAGAAATGAGTTTTAGGTTCTGGTTGGAATCATGGTTTGAAAAGGAAATACATAGTTGTGTATCGTCTGCATAGAAGTGAAAATTTAAGGAGACAACGTCAAGCAGGTAGCTAAGTGGATTAATGCACAAAGAAAAGATCAATGGACCTAATTCGGAACCTTGAGGAACACCGCGTAGGAGGAGTAGTTCAGAAGAGCGGTCTTCATCAATAACGACAGATTGTGTACGACATGAGAGATGCGATGAGATAGTAGAAAACTCAAAATCATAAATGTTAAAATAGGATTTTAGCTTATTTGTTAAAAACAATGGCCAGTCGAGTCGAAGGCACTAGAGATATCTAGAATAATCAAGGCAGAAACCTGTTTACCATTACTGGCCAGGGTAAAATGAGATTGATAGAGAGAAGAATAAGAATCGAGATGACTGCATAAACGACTATAAATTACCTTTTCAACAAATTCAAAGATGAAGTTAAGATGGCAGATGGGACGGTAACTGTTTGTAGATGCAAGAAAGCGAGTTTGGACGATAAGTGTCTGAAGTAGGTTATACCTCTTTAATCCCTTTATCTTTGGAATGATTTTCTGGATTTTGACATTTTCACCGTTTTTGGACCTTCTTCTTGCTCGCCGGCTAGATTTTGTCTCAATAGTTCTCGACGTTTTCATTGATGACTGCAGCACTCTAATTGTTATTATATGTTACCTTGTACTGGCAATTGTAAGAAAGCGAGATAGGACGGTAAATGTTTGAAGTAGGTTATACCTCGTACTGGTATAACGTAGAAGCCTGGAACCAGTTTTCCCAGTCGGTGTCGACGCTGACACAGAAGGGCACAGCAGTCAGATTCCTGCTGGCTCTCATGGCCCAAAGAACCACAATTGTTCCCACAGCCGCCTGCAGCGCCACATACAACCTTTCCCCCTCTGCTGCCCCTTCTCCTGGGGCTATAAACATATCATAAAGCTCTTGAACTGCCCTGTAGTGGGCAATATTACCCACGGCTAGGATGTAGTTATACACACGGCTGTAAATGACGGCAAAGAAGCCGGCAATCCTTCCTGAGGTTCCCTGGAGTGATCCGGAGATGATGGAAGCCACGGCGTCCTGCCAGTAGTGGAGACTGAACTCAATGGAAAGACCGAGGAAGAGAGAGATGATGGTGGCGTGGAGACGGTTGGAGAGACGGTCAAAGAGGAATTCATCGAGGCAGAGGTAGGTGCCCAGCCAAAAGAGCAAGACCAGGGGAGTGAAGAGGAAGTAGTTAGCTGCTGCGTCAGCGATCAGCACCTTAGTCCTCAACCTCATTGTGGTGCTGACTGTCAATAGATCAATCAATCAATCAATAGATCAATCAATCAATCATTGAATCAATTAATCAATCAATCAATAAATCGACCCATCCATCAATAAATAAATAAATCAATCAATCAAACTATCTATCCTTCGATCATCAATCAACCGTTCATGCAGTCATTTATTCATTCATTTATTCATTCATTCGTTCACTCATACATTCTTTCAGTCAGTCAGTCATTCATCCATCACTAAATCATTCATTCATTCATTTATGAATTCATTCATTCATTCAAGACATAAATCAATCTATACATCAATCACGTCATCAGTCATCATTAACGTCATAAATCCGTCAATCAATTAATCAGTCAGTCAATCAATCGACATTACGTTTATCAAGATGAATGTGCTATTAAACACAGTTTGCGTCATTGAGCAGCATTCGCAATATTTTAACATTATAATACTTACAAATCGACTGTGCTGAGACTTGACCATCGAATACTCTGCCCCGAGGCGCATTGCTTCACTAAAGAGCTACAAGATTATTGCATTTCTTACACAATTGTCCTGCTCTACTTGTGAATGTATGCAATGGAATTTTGCATGACCATAGTGTAGAGCTTAATAACAGCGTAATTCAATCAAGCCATTGAATAATATTCATTGCATGTTAGAGCAAGCTAAGCCTATAGCCAACAAGACTTAAAACAGCATAATAGCTGTCTATCTGGCACAATGCACAGCTATCATATATAAATAGAGTCTATCGACCTTCGACTGGTAAAACTTAGTCAAGAAATTTATACTGTAGGCCTCTGCTTTTATTTTTGTTCGATTGCAATGATTCATTGCCAATGAATACTTCTCTATTTGATTGATTTGTCTATCAATGAATACTTCTCACAATGCGGCATAAGCCAGTAATTGCATAATTTAAGCCGTCCAGCTGACTCCAGCCAGTAGCCGTCGCTACTGACTGGAGTCAGTGGCGATGTCGGTAAGTTACTCGACCGCGGATCAATATGTGTGGGTTCAAATCCTGGGCTCGCCCGTCACTGACATCGCCTTCGAGTGAGAAAACTGACGTTAACTTTAGCTTTACCAGCTTTACCGTCCATGACATCTGCAGTAACTGAAATGATCTTTTAATGTAACTCTTCGTAAATACTTCACAGCTATTAGCTCGTCTGGTGTTCTTATTCAACTACTACTTTATTTGTATGCAGAACTTCAACTATTATCAACATTTATCTTATTTTTTCATAAGTTCACCATAGTTGATATTTCGTTTGGGTTATTTCCTGGTGCATTTGCTTGCTTGTTGTGTATGTAGACTCAACAATAGCAACAATTAGAGTGCTACAGTCATTCATGACAACATCGAGCACTATTGAGACAAAATCAAGCTGGCGAGCAGAAAGAAGGTCCAAAAACGGTGCAAATTCCAAAATCCAGAAAATCAGTCCAAAGTAACAACAGGGGTGAACGACCCATTCTTGATGTTCTGATTAAATTGAATTGAATCCAATTTAATCTTGGTGGTTTTATAAATTATATTGTATACTATATATATATATATATATATATATATATATATATATATATATATATATATAGTATATATATACATATACGTATATTATATATATATAGATATATATATGTATATTATATATACATGTATATGCAGTACATTAGGCTATATATATATATATATATATATATATATATATATATATATATATACATCATACATATATACATATATATATATATATATGTATTTATATATATATACATGTATATATATATATATATATATATATATATATACATCATACATATATACATATATATATATATATATCATAGTACTACAGTACTAGTACAGGCATATAGGGATAAAACCTACTCTGATTTCAACAAATAAGTCTAATCGATTATAGAGTTGATATACTTACAGGATTTTGCTTTTTCCAGAAAAACTTGGCCGGTAGCTACACGAAAACTGTTGTTATGTGTTACTTCATTTCCGTTTAATCTGTATGTCTCTCTCTCTCTCTCTCTCTCTCACTATATATTCATCATACTTTCGCTAACATTGAAAGTTACATGTCTTCTTAGTTTCGTACCTACAGACCTACCTAGTTTCTCCAACACATTGTGCTGGTCTCTCTTTCTAACATCACTACGCAGCCAGAAGTTATTACCGATCCACTAGCTGGAATCGTTGTTTGCGCATGCCTAGAGTTATTGATGTTGCAACAGCAGCTGCTACAGCAACAGCTGTATCAGTTGCAGCAACGGCTGCTGCTGTAGAAATGATGCTGTTCATCCAAGGCAGTGCTCAAATAATAATCGAACAAATTAACAGCCAGGATCGTCCTGATAATAGCCCATAAAAGTCATTACTTCACCAATCACGTGACGTCGCTAAAGCTGATAACTATAGTTTGTTTCCAAACTATAGTTATCAGCTGATTGGACTTAGTGAGCAATCAATACAAGTAATATAACAACATATTTCCTACCTTTGCAATTCATCCCGTAGATGTTTACGCTTGCACCCGCAAAGCTATTTACTATTTTCTATTTACGCCTTAATACACACTTTGAAAATGAATTGGTGCTTTTAAAATCAATCAGTAAGATCAACAAAGCAAAAACCACATTTTTTGGAAATAAACAGCGTCCGACATTCACATTTCAGTTTTACTTATTTTCTATTGGCCATGACGTCTGTTTACATATTTTCTATTGACTATATCGTTCGACATTGACTATTAGAACATAATACTTTTAATGACAATTATATATCCTACAAGTCCCAGTATCATAAAAACAGTTTAATGCATCATTTTATCTGCCGAATTAACAATCAGTGACTTGCCGAGTTCTGAAAACAAAGTAATACACAAAACTCGAAGTCTGAACTTTACTCTGGCATAGATAGGGGGTTAGGCGGGGAGGTTGGGGCGAACCCGCTCCCTTGAGTCGATTAGGGGCCTATGTTTGATACCATAGGAGCCTGTAAAAGTGAAGAACCCGAAAGAGTTTGACAATTTGAGCGACAATTTTGTTAAACAAATTCGAAAGCGAGCGAATGGAGCGCGTAAGGCGAGGTAAGAATAAGGTTAAAACTAGGAAAACAACTGGATGAAGAGTCGGTTAACTCATAGAATAGATCTCACCGATTTCTGCAGCGGCTGTTGCTGCTGTAGTCAAGGAATCTGATACTGACAGGCCTAAATATTTTTATCTAAGGCCAAGCTAGGTTGTAGGGTCTACAGTCTAAGTCGATTTAAACAATGGGTTGTGTAGGACGATAGACTCAAACATCATTAAACAATATATACGAAAGAGCTATATAACATTTGCATTATATTATTCAAAACACTAATATTTTAATAGTGTTTTGAATGAGCCTTAAACAAGCTGTAATTTGCTTTCTGACTCAGAAACTGTTACGTTTGTTATACTATATTACAGAAGTTACATAAGAAATGAATTGGTTATGGATATCAGAGACTCTTTGTTGAGCATTCAACACAAATGTTGGCGCTATTTTAAATATGCTCTATTTTAACTAATGCACGCACAGTATGTGAAAATTTTGAGGCTGTTAGATTTTTATGTACAATTTTTATATATTTGCTGTTGTGTCACGAGTTGTAATGAAAAAAAAGTAAACACGCATTACAGCGAAATGCTCAACTATGTTGATATCTATCACTTTTAATACCACATAGTTAAAGCGTTAGGTAATTTATTCCATTTTCCGTGTAACCAGTCCAGTGAATGTCTGAGATTTTATTGTAAGATCAGCGCGGCTGGGATTCGAACCCGTGGAGGCTTAATTCACCTCAGGATATGCCCATTAAAACCTCATGATGTTATCCAGGCGCTATTTAGACATTCAATTGCAATTGTATCTGTTAATACTTTTCTACCAACAAACTGGTGAACAAAGATTATATTACGATGAACGGAAAATGTATAGGCCTACATGTTTTTATACTACGCGATACTAACAGGACGCAGTATAACAGTATCCACGAATCTAGCAAAGCGGAGCATCACAATACAATGCTTAAAGTCTCAAGGGATTTCTAACTAAAATATCAATCATTCGAAACAATTGAGAAACCCCACTGAAATACTGGAATGCTTATTAACGAGTTAATTCTCGGCACTTTCCAGAACACCATCAGGAAAGGGAAGGGGTTGGAAGCTGATAAATCGGGAAAAAGAGGGTGGGACCCGAAACTACATTTTTTAGTCTTTAAATTATTGACCCCAAAAAAATTCTTCTTTTAATTTGAAAATAGTTGTTCAGTTAAGAATTAAAATTAAGCACCTTATTGATATAATTACAACTTGACCATGTTGTGTCCGGATTGCTTGAAGAATTGACCAACCGGTGACTGCACGTGTCGTAGAAGGCGATTAAAGCACTCATTAAGATCCATACCAATGTAGAAAGGGCATTCGGTTAGTGAGCGCCAATATTGCTATTACCTCTAGCAAAAATAAAGTGAATTATTTTGATCGACCGATGACACGCATTTTCTTAAAAGGGAGTATTTCAAGTTTTAAAAACCAGCTTTTTAATTCTGACTGGTGATCATGTTATAACGCCGGCAATATTAAAAAGTAAAGCTATTATTATTATTATTATTGTTATTATTATTATTATTATTGTTATTATTATTATTATTATTGTTATTATTATTATTATTATATTTTTTTACCCCGGTGTAAAGAACCTGGGTTTGATAAAAACGATTCAAGCAATACGTGCTGAATCGCCGCCCGGCTACTAGAGGTCATCAATCGGCTTAAAAGAATTGTTGAAGCAGACTGCATTAAATAATAATAATAATTATTATTATTATAATTATTATAATTATTATAATTATAATAATAATAATAATAATAATTATTATTATTAATTAAATCCAGCATACTCATAAAATAAGCTGATTTTATTGACAATTAATTCCAATTAATACACCGGGAAAACGGTTCAAAGATAAAGAATTGCAGGATGGCGCTTCAATGAATAAATATTTTTTTCTTTTACATCCCTGAGAGATTTACGGGCTTGTCCATGGATCGAAGTATTATATAGGTCATCCTGAATGTCTTAATAGCGTAGGGGTAACGTCATGAAGTTTTAAATGACAGATTCGGAGGTGAATTGAATTCTCGATCGCGGGTTCGAATCTCGGCCGCGCTGATCTAAGAGTAAAATCTTGGACATTCAGTGGACTGGTTATACAGAAAATGGAATAAATTGCCTAACGGTTTAAACATGTGGTATTAAAAGTGATAGATATCAACATTGTTGATCATTTCACTGTAATGCGTGCTTACGTATGTAATGGGTTTTTAAACTGAAATCCTGAAAATAAGTTTATTATTTCCAACTTTTGTGGTCTACTAGAGTTATTTATTTCCCAGCTTAGAAATTCCCCGCTTGACTCCGCCTCTCTGTTTTGATTTAAAAATCATAACAAAGTTGTCATGGACATTAGGTATCGCAAAATGAGAAACAGAGATGAAGGTAAGAATTTTCCTAATATTTGCCGAATTAACCGCTCTATTATCATCGTATTGGCGTCTACGAAAGTATCTAGAAATTTTAAGCAAATGTCATTACATAAATCTAACACAATTTTCATTAATACATAATTTAAGATGATAGCAAAGTTGAAAGATGCAAGTGACATTCTGGCATATGTTTATGATATCCGATTGGAAATCAATGCTTGTACTCAGCCCTTTACTGACGTGCTTTGCAGACAAGAAATTTGAAAGCATGTCAGTAACGGGCTGAGCCTAATTTAACGGGACGTTAAATTAGGCTTTAAATTTAGCTTTTTGTTGTATGCGAGTTACCTATCATCGCTTTCAATGTTAAAATAGAAGTAATTTATACGATACATTATCAAATAATTTATACGATATATTATCTGTTTTTGATATCAAGACGGTTTGCAAAAGTATAAGAATGGACCATGCAATGCAATGCAATAATGCACTGCAATGCAATATATTTATCGTAAATGAAAGTTCTGAAAGTTTGGCACTACAAAATCTCATCGGAACCTAATTTATCAACTGGTTATATAGCGTTCAGTAGTAGGCCTATAAAATAATTGTAACAAAGGCAGATCATTATGAATAAATCTATACAAAATAAGCAACAGCAATATGTGTTAATATCAGTTAGCTTTAAGATTTTATTTTTAATGAAAATTAAAATGTTAAGATTTTATTTTAAATTTTATAGTTCTGTGATAATGCCAGTAGTGTTGTATGGTTCGGAGTGGTGGGCACTAAAGATGGAACATTTGCAGAGTTTGCATGTGGCAGAAATGAGAAAGTTAATCTAATGTGTGGCAAAACTAAGAAGGATAGAATGGAAAATGAATATGCGAGGATGAATTTGAGTGTTGAGGGGGTTAGGGATAAGTTGACTGAGTCGAGATTGAGATGGTAAGGGCACATTGACTACTACTAGTCCCAGTTTTTGACCACTACAGTTCCCTGTTTTTAAATGTATCTGGCTTTGAGATTGATCGGTTGCAGTTTGTTCAGAATTCTCTTTGCTTGAGCAATATTTTTGTACTTCTATATACTCACATGTTACATCTATTTTAAAGTCTTTGCACTAGCTAAAGATTAAACAGGATATCATTTATAAAACAACTTCGTTAACCCACAAGTCCATCACCACCTCTGGACAAACTTGTATATCTCACTTGATTTCATTAAAGTGATGCAACCTGCTGTTACTTGGTCTTGTAAATTAATTACTCTTGTGACAACCTAGCTTACCTTCACCCTCTAAGCTATCTAATCGTTCTTTCCAGCATGCTGCACCGCAGATCTGGAATTCTCTTCCATCCAATTTTTGGAAGTCTTCCTTTGAATCACATCGGCTTTTGTTTTTTTATGAACAGTTCCATAGGCAGTTGAAGGCCCACCTTTTCCCTCTCTCTTTTCCATCCAGTGTCCATTAGTTATGACTGACATCTAAACCTTCTTTTCTTTAAGTCCTTTATCTTTGGACTGATTATCTGGATTTTGGAATTTGCACGGTTTTTGGACCTTCTCTTTGCTTGCTGGCTTGCTTTTGTGTCAGTAGTGCTTGATGTAGTCAGTGGTGACTCTAGCATTCTAATTGTTATTATATATATATATATATATATATATATATATATATATATATATATATATATATATCATCTTCATCATCAGTTCCTTGAGTTCTTTACAGAACATAGGGCGGCAACACACTCCTCCATTCGTTTATATCATCAGCAATCTTCAATACGATCCTTGTGGATCGTATTTAGCCAAGTACTTCTAGGTCTTTCTCGTTTCCTTTTTCCTTGAGTTGGCTTCCAGTTAACTGCAGTCTTTGCGTATCTATCCTCAGACATTCTCAGTAAATGACCAAAAGACCTCCACCTTCTCTCACAAACTATTTCATCTAATTTCCTTTGTCCACTCCTTTCGAGTACTGTTTCATTTTTGACATGGTCCCAATAGTGGATATTTAAAATTCTTCTGAGGCATCTTTGTTGAAAACAGTTTAATTTGTGTTCTATTTTATTAGTACTTTCCCAGGTTTCACATGTATACATTAACACTGGTTGAATAATTGTTGAATATATTTTTATCTTTAATTGCTCCTCAATTTTATTTCTCTTCCAAATATATTGAAGCTTTTGGAATATAGCTATGATGTATTCCAATATATATATATATATATATATATATATATATATATATATATATATATATATATATATATATATATTTATTTATTTATTTATTTAGTTAGATTACCAAAAAGGGTCCTTCAGTCCTGTACAGTTCACAAGCAATGCAAACAATCAAGTAAATGTAATATGTGAACACAATTTAAATGTAAACCATGGTGAACTTAAAACGAAAAATAAAAAGTAGAAATTAAAGAATTGAAATAAAGAAATTAAAAATAAAGAAAATTAATGATAATAATTATGCATAATTATACAATTAAGTTCATTATCATTAATAATTATTTAATAAGTACTGACGAAGATTAATATTGAAACAGTTAACGGAGCGAGATGATCGTAAATTAGATGGAAGGGATAGCCAGTATCTAGGACCTTGTACAGCGATATACTTTTTGCGACAGAAAGTTCTGAACGATGGTATAGTAAATTCTGAAACTTGTCGAAATTTATAAACAGAATTTACAACATTATTTAATAGCAACGAATAGTTGTAACATAAAGGCATATCATTATGAATAAGTTTAAACAGAAATACGCAACAGCAATGTTTATGAATATCACTTAACTTTAAAATTTCAAGTTCTTTAAATATATTGTTCGTATGACTATAATACTTTGCATGATGAATTATTCTAATTGCTCGTTTTTGGAGTACTATCAATTCGTTGAGCAAGGTTTTAGAAGCGTTCCTCCAAACAATATTACAATAAATTTGATGCGGATATATTAGACTGTAGTATAAATTTAACATACAATGTTTAGGTAACTTAAATTTAACCCGATGGAGTAATCCAATGGATTTGGCAATTTTTGTGCAGTATAAGAAATATGATATTGCCATGATAATTTTTCATCAAGAACCACTCCCAAAAATTTAGTCTTATCTATTCTAGAAATGTTGATATCATCTATGTATACATGAAAATTTTCAGAATTATTGTTATATTTGTATTTATACCCAAATAGCATGTAATTGGTTTTTTTATATTTAGGGATAATCCATTCGCTTTAAACCAGTCAGAGAGTGTTAGGAGTTCAGTATTAATTGAATTCACTAGTTTCAAAATATCAGGGTTTGTGCAGATAATATTTGTATCATCTGCATATAATATGAAGGTAAGAATTTTACTAATCTCGGCTATGTCATTGACATAAAAAAAAAAAAAAAAAGGTCTCAATATTGAACCTTGTGGGACACCACATTGAAGAGTTCTATAATTTGATTCTGAATTATTATATACCACACATTGCTGTCTATTGGTTAAGTAACTTTTTCAAAGTGTATTAAATACTCCCCTAAAACCATATATTTCTAGTTTTTTAAGTAATATTTCATGGTTTAAAGTGTCAAAAGCTTTTGAGAGATCTATGAAAATACCCAAACAAAATTCTTTATTGTCAATAGCTTTAGACCCCCTATCATGCATGTTTAATAGGGCCATATATGTAGAGTGCTTTTTCTTGAATCCATATTGGGCTGAAGTAATGATTTAATATGTATATATAAGTAACATATATATATATATATATATATATATATATATATATATATATATATATATATATATATATATATATAACCCTTCCAACATATAATGCAGAATGCCACATATGTCCGATACAGTATGATACTTTACCCTAATGTTAGGTGGAAATTAATTGGTTTAAATACAGATAATGAACACCAGAGAGTTTGTTAGGCTGACTTGCATGATGTCGTATAGGCGATGATGATTCAATTAGAATTTTTGTAGATGAGGGAGGGGGAGGGGAACCACTTTAAAAAACAATTAACTCGATTACTGTGCTTATGTCTTTAGTTGTTCAAGCTAAACTTCAATATTCCCAAGTGCATTCACTCAGCCTCTAACTATCTCGCTCGCTCTCTTAATGCCCTGCCTACTGGCAGGTCCATGGCATATATCGCCTCCACGCTAGTATAAATTATCTAGTATAAGTCCCTAATAAATTCTCTAATATAAATTCGCTACTTAATACGAGTCTCTAATATAATGTAAATTAAAGTAATTAATGTAATATAATTACAATTAGTGCTATTAATTTGCAATACAATTAATTACAATTACAATTCATATTTTACAATTAATTATAATTACAATTGATGTAATCTAATATTTAATAATTAATACAAATACTGTGTAACGAGTTATAATATTTGATCAATTAAATTTAACTAAATAATTTATTAATTAAGTTACAATTAAAATTTGTTATCGTTTATATAATGTTGAGGCAATGATACTTCCTACTATGTCGACATTAAGAAATACGTGATGTGATACGTGACGCGATACATGACGCGATACGTTATATGATATGCGATAGGTTGTAGGTTTAGCCTTCGTAATTTCAATTGCCGCGTAATTTAATAATCTGCCGAAAGGTCGCATTAAGAGTTTACAATAGAAAATAAGTTAGGTGAATTCAGTTCTTATGAACTCTCCATCAGTGCGGGCGCTGTTGTTGTGATGATTTATAAGAGCAGAAGTTCAGCTAATTAAGATTCGCTCTACTCTGTTGATTGTGTGTGTAATTAATTATGTTAATACATTCGCCTCGATTAGCAGCAGTAAACAGTACAAAGGATATAAGTGAAGTTGTTTAGAATCTTGTAGGTTAATTACTCTGATCTACTGATTAAACGAGTAAATGATTTGCTTTATAGATGTTGATTGATTAATTTAATAAAGAATGGTACTTAATAGATAATATTGTAGCCTGTTTACTAAATTCTATTCTATTTTAGTGTTTAGCCTATAGAATGTCGGTAAGACGTCTAGGTGTAGGATTCAAATTTGGATCCAGTAATCTTATATAATAACTGATAAATTGCAGATTTTTCACAAGACAACAGCTATTCATTAGAGCAGTTCATATATTAACAGATAAATTGTAGATTTGGTGATATTATAACTGAGAAATTCCTGATTTAATGCCAAGGTATCTAACAATATTATGATCGTTCGAACGCTTTAAAGTTAGTCTATGTTTTGCTTATTAGTTCTGATGTAGTTTAACTCGTTTGCTTGGTGGAACTTTAGGTTTGAGTCGTACCGGGTGTAGTACATGTCATTCTGTTTAACGTCATTAATGACAGTTACAAAAATATAGCGTTGTCGCTGTTGCGTTTATAGAGTGAAAGTAAACTAGAGCCGAGATTAACGTCAGATTCATCCGCCGAAAGCGACATCAGTGACAGATGAGCCCAGGACTTGAACCCCGCACACGCCGAGACGCGGTTGGATATTTACCGATATTGCCACTGGCATTTATACATGTTGCTGTTGTTACGTTATTGCCTAACGTCACACAATGAATGAATAGGATTATCTTGTTTACTGTAGGCCTCTACTCTGTAGACATTGTGGTGTATGTCTTAATGTCCTGCTCTTTGTGCACCTGTAATCCTGTGCTCGTACCTGTAACTCTGTACAACAGAACTTCATTCTCCGACTGCCGTTCAACAGGACAACTTGTAACCAAGTTCAACGTAGACTTCGAGACTATGACTTAGACTTATATTTTAAATTAAGCGAATTAATGGTAATATATGGTATTGTACATTAAGAACTTTGGAGTAGACTTGTCAGGAAGGTTAGAATTTCCAAGTCCTGTAAGTAAGATAACTTCTTCTATTACACTGTTTAACGGTAGGTCCATGACGTATAACTCTTACGATCTAATTCTCAGCTTTTCTTTTCATCGCTAAATATAGGAATTTGTAATCAAACCTTCTAACATCCCATGTCTCTGTCTTCCTTTAGAACCCCCCCCCCCCCCCCTCCTATGATATACACGGGAACAACACGAGTAAGCAAGATCAGATATATATATATATATATATATATATATATATATACATGTATATATATTTACATGTATATATATATATATATATATATATATATATATATATATATATTTACATAGATATAAATAAAGGCTAATATTTTCTATTATTTCTATAGTATCCGAGAGAAGAGTTGAGAATCTTAAAGCACTTAATGTCTAAAGATAGATACGCGAAGATCGTAATTAATTAAAGCTGGTAAACCTAATGTTAACGTCGGTTTCCTAGCTCGAAAGCGATGTCAGTGACGGACGAGCCCTGGATTAAAAACAGAGTCAAGTGGACAAAGAGAAAAGGGAAATCTAAGATAGCCTGTCGGAGCTCAGTCGTTTGAGAAGAGGTTTAGGTTTCTTGTAAACGATCCATATAGATGGAGGAATATTTCTATTCTATTCTAGTACCATGAATAGGATTTTGACCGCTACGATGACGATGGTGGTGGTGATGAAGATGATGATTATGATGATGATAATGATAATGATGATGATAGAAGTAGCAATATTCGGAATGCATTGTGGTAAAGCTCTTTCCTCGTGAACAAAAGGTCTCGAATTCGACACGGTGTTTAAACAGATCATTGTGCAATCTGTGATTAAACAATTTGCAGATATTTTTCATGGCTACGCAAGAATAAAGGAGAACATAACTCTTATTTCTGGGTTTGCTTTAATCTTGGTCTTATTCTGTTTGTTGAAATTAGACCTTCGTAGTAATGTTTCTTGCAAACGACTAGAGTCACCAGTTGCTTGCGTTCTGAAGAGAACATAGCGCGGCAACATTCCTCCATTCTTTTATGTCTTCAGCAACCCTCACAGGAACTTCCCATGAAATGTTTAGAGTTTTCAAATCTTTGTTGATCGTGTTGAACAAATTACTTCTAGGTCTTCCTCTTTTCCTTTGCCTTGGCTACGATGGCGATGGTAGTGATTATGATGATGATTATGATGATGATTGAAGTAAATTAAAACAGTGATTATATTAGAATACTATAACAAAACTAATTAACGTTATAAGTTTCTAACTATTACAGCAAATAGTTATTAAAGCCATGACTAGATCATATCAAGCAAGAAAATAAGAAATCTTCCCATGAAAGCAGTTCTAAATTACTTTCAACACGAGAAAATTCTACTTCACTAACTACACAAACGTAATTCTATAATAATTCTACTTAAAAAATAAATTTACATACAAAAACGGCATTAAATTGAAATGCAATTTAAAATGGCAACAATTATACATATAACGAGCAAGTTCTGTCTGTCTGTCCGAAGTAACTCTGGCATATAACTTCGTATTTTTAGTTCATTACTAAATACTCTAATTACATCTCTGTCATTTGACCAGTATAAATAAATATATGACTATTATATATTAAAATTTTACGGCAGCGTCATATGTACAATTCCAAAAAATAACGCTAATTACAGATCTGTCTTTTGTCGAGAATAAATTTAATTAATTTAATCAATTTATCACAACATACAGAACAATAAGTCAGACACAGACGGAAAGGTACATTACAAAATTGCATGCATGTGTGAAGTGCTAATAGAATTAACCAATAATGAGTTCTATTTTTCATTAAAAAAGTAGGAACCAGCAAAATAAAAATAAAAACCTAGATTACAACATAGGCATACTGGAATTTGTGGTGCATATAAATTTAATCGCAGCGTCATATTGATAATTTATAATTTAAACAACTTTTCATAGACTATATAAGACATTTGTAGATATTAACTTCTTCGGAGGCGTATGGCAATTTGTAATAATCCGCCTAAGCATCGAGTCCGCCTAAGCATTTCTTGGACTGACTACCCGGATTTTGGCTAGCATCGTCTATGACCCCTAGCTCTGCTCATCGGTTTTAATTTGGTTCTCCAGTGTTCAATTTTGTCATAGACAACAGCAGCACTCTAATCGTATTGTTGTTGTTGTTGTTGTTGTTGAGGGTTCCTCTTGTTCCAGCCTGGCCGTTTCTCGACTCAATTCTTACACACGAGCATCCCAAGTCACGATGGTACTATGATTGCAGGTGAGAATGGTACTTCAAAAGTATCTGACGTTCATCCGGCCGGAACCTGGTTTAGAATACCGCGGCTAAAATACAAAAAGAATATCATAGTAGTTGCGTTAAAGCATACTCTGAGAACTTACTGAATTTCTATCATATTTTATTTTATTTCTTTAATATCATAAAATTTTCAAGAATGCATATATTTTCTATTATTTCTTTTCATCAACGCTATATCAACATGTATACAGTCTACATGTATATAGGCTGCAGATGGAGCCTCATATTTCATCTAGCTTTTAAACTAACAATATCTTTTCACCATCATTTAAAACATGCAATAAAGTGCGAGATATTAATCAGCGAATTATTTGAAGATGTCAAGCATATATCACTTGTGATATATGGGGTATAAATATTGATAATCATTTCCATCAGGACCCGCGGCAACAGCTTCATAATCGAAAAGTTGTTGATGTCTTTGTTTGGCAGACGTGATTCTGACAGCGTCCAACTTCTTACTTAATGCAGTCACCGGTGTATCATCAGCAGCAGCTTCATATCCATCATCCGTCCATTCTACACTCTCGTCATCCAATTCTCCATCATCATCATCCAATTCTCCCTCATCATCCAATACTTGCCTCTTTTGCAACTTTACCTCAGAAGACACATTTTGAGAAACAAAATAGGCAATTGTAAAACTTTCGGCCGTATTATTGCCAATTCAGTTAATTAATTGTCACATTAATTAAAATAATAATTTTTGAGATTCTTTATTTTATCTAATTAGAAAAGAAATACTTTAGAATTAAGAAATTAGTCAATATAAATGAATAGATGAATATTTTCAAATAAATTTCACACTGAAACTTCGATATCTGTATGGTATTCAATCTGGTACAGAATTTAAAGTGGAATTAACAAATTTTTATACAATAAAATATAATGCAGCAAAAATTTAAAAGCTTTCATTGTAGGTCCACATTTATAAAGATCAAATTAAAAATGATCAAATTTTACTTTAAAAAAGCAGGAGCCGAGTACAGACCTCTCTTTTCCTCTATTCCACTCCCTCTCTCAACAACTACCGGCAGGTCTCTTGCTACAAGCGCTGATCTCATCACTAGCAACCTGTCTGAGTCTGTTCCAGGTCTTTCCAGTTCCGTCGAAGCTCTGGATGTAATTCACTGGATCACAAGTCCAAGTGATCTCTGAAAGGTTGAGACATTATTTGGTACACTCCCACTGAGCATATCTCGAGAGCTGGGCATTATTAGTTTTAAGCAAACCAAAGCTTCGAGTGTATTTCATTGGACTAATAGAGCGTAATCCTTGCAAGCAGTGAATGAACGAGACGCCGTTCTTAAACACCCACTGAGCGCTCAACTGCTTGGAGTCATTGACCCTTGGAACTTTGTTGGTGCCACCAGACTTGGCTGTGCGTTTCGACTGACCAGAGATAGGTCTACCAAACTGAGGTTAAAAAATGCAATATATGTCATTGCATTTTCATGCAATAGATTTTAATGTAACAGTATCCCTTCGCCATCATTTAAAATCTACAAGAAAATGCAAGATATTGATCATGGAATTAAATGTCTTTCTGCTATTTGCACGAGTTTGAGACTAAGAACTACAGGACGAATAATTCTATGTGTCTTTACTCAGGGCCTACGAGATAATTCGCCTGAAGGACTACACGAGCTGGGCTATTGGGCTGATTGTTTCGACCCTCAAAATCGTTATGGAGCGAGAAAGCAGAATACGAGTAGGATTATATATCTTGGACCTACCCCCTGGCAGAACAAATAATAATAGAGAAAGATTTGGAGCGGTACCTCGCCATCTTTACTGAACTCTCGACTCGTGTAGATTTGATATCTGACCCCTGAGGTCTGAGATGACAGCTGCTGCCTCAACGAACTGTCTACTCTTAGACAATAAAAATGTAAACGCGCATTATAGTGAAATGATCAACTATGTTGATATCTATCACTTATTATACCACTTGTTTAAACCGTTAGGCAATTTAGTCCGTTTTCCGTATAATCAGTCCAGTGAATGTCCGAGATTTTACTCTCAGATCAGCGCGGCTGGGATTCGAACCCGCGATCGAGAATTCAATTCACCTCCGAATCTGTCATTTAAAACTTCATGACGTTACCCCTAAGCTATTGAGGCATTCTAATAGTTCAATAGTTCACATCCTACACAGTAACAGTCTAATTCTGTTGTTGTAGTTGTATACATGTACAAATGATAATTGTTTTACACAGCGTGTTAATGGGATGTGGTCAGTGGAGAATATATATAATATATAGATATATAATAATTATTATAAGATATATAATAATTTATTCAATGTCAGACCTATTGCCCCGCCTCTCTGACCTCTCTGCACTGACACGACGCCTGGAGGAGGAGCTACTGCGCATGTGCCGCGAATACATGTAGTCCATTTGTAAATTTATATAATAAATGCCAGGAAAATTAACAATTAATAATGAAAATTAATCCATTCCAGAGGTCCGATATGATTTTTATGGCGGTTTCTGTGACCTCCTCTAGGAGGAGGTCAAAGACCGGAGCATACTGACCTCACTGGAGGCAGATCTTCCTCCCCGTCTCCAATATGTCTGTACAACACAGCAGAGCTTTGCAGAGTGTCGTCTTGTTAATACACACGATACAGCTCAGTATAGTCTTGATAAATACACACGATACAGTTCAGTATAGTCTTGTTAAATACACACGATACAGCTCAGTATCGTCTTGTTAAATACACACGATACAGTTCAGTATAGTCTTGTTAAATACACACGATACAGCTCAGTATCGTCTTGTTAAATACACACGATACAGCTCAGTATCGTCTTGTTAAATACACACGATACACCTCAGTATCGTCTTGTTAAATACACACGATACAGTTCAGTATCGTCTTGTTAAATACACACGATACAGTTCAGTATAGTCTTGATAAATACACACGATACACCTCAGTATCGTCTTGTTAAATACACACGATACAGTTCAGTATAGTCTTGTTAAATACACACGATACAGCTCCGTATAGTCTTGCTAAATACAATTGTTAATAGGATACCGATCTTCCTGATTTATTACAGACTTATGTAATGTTACAGACCTGCCCGAACGTGGTGTTGTTCCGCAAGTGCTTCATTCTTCTTTTTCATGTGGCCATCTTCTAATTTGACAGCATCTCTTTATCTTCTTTGGTTACCCAAAAGGTAGCTTGACTTTTGGAGTTGGTATATATCTTGAATCATATCTTTGTTCAATCTGAAAAGTATTCGTTTGAACGTATATACAAATTAAAATTACAAATTTCTCCACATATATGCGTATAGTGCAATCATTACAATTGCTCTGTATGGAGCTTCTCTGTAACCGTTCACCTTACGACGCAGCTTCCTTCCAGTAGGCCCTCTGTATGGGAATATCATATTTCAAATAAATGTTGCAATCTTAATACATTTTTTGTCATGCTTTGACAATTTTATTTAACTTTTTATCAATCGTCCATCAATTAAGCCTACTTACATTCAGGTAGGGCTTTATTAAATTTTCTCCAGCATTAGTGTAGGGCATAGTATTTGTAGGTATTTATTTAATCTATCAAATAAAACTAAATTTTATTTAATTTTAGTCCTTCAAAGATTTTACTTCAAAGATTTAAAAAATGTATAAAGCTACTAAATTGACTTTTTTTTATAGTTTTTCACCACTTTTGAGACAAAAACTGTAGGCTACTCTTATAAACTTATAAATAATACTGCTTAGTAAGATTAAACGTAAATACGCGCTTTAGTTCAGTTTCGTGTAACATTGCCTAGGTAGGCGATAAGTCTATGTTGGAATTCCAAAGTCTATGCATTTTAGAAGCATAAATTAAATTTCTTGGATGAAATCGTAATACCTCTATCCTTAAAATTATGTTTATACATTATCCGAAATAGCTGCGCGGCCTGCGCCTAAATCCATTATATTAAGTACAATATTAGAGAAAAATTACTGAGTAAACAATTGCTATACTAACGTGGAAATCCTTAGTTCCGTTTGTAGCCATATAACCTGTGAGCAGTAAGGAAGGCTAACTTCTGAAGTTGCTCTTTTCTTCTAACCTCCGTGGATTGTCTAATTCTAGCAACATACCCCTTTGATTCTGATCCTCCATCACCCTGATTCATCTGATCCCGTGTTGATTTAGCTGCCCATAAGTGTTGCGAGTTGCTCAAGGTCAGACATTGGTCAGACATTCAGCGTTCACTTTTATCCTCCATCGAGTGCACCAGTTTTCAATGTCGTCGAGAGCCCTCTAAAGTCTCATGTCCTCTTTGGACTTTTGTCAGACGTCCATAAATTTAGATCAACAGCAAATTAGCCAGCTCTGCAGTTGTAGGCTAGATTTACTGGGACATCATTGACGTAGTTTGGTAACAGCATGAGACTAAGAACTGTTCCTGGCAGAGTGCCTGCGCTTATACTAAATTTCAACCATAGTCTAGACGTCACGTGACTCTTGAATGTGTTACGAGTGGCTGTTCTGTTGAAACAAGTATGGCCGAGATTCTTGTGGGAAGAGATATAGTGTAACAAAGTTGTGAGTGTTCGCCTCGAATGCAAGTGACCTTAATTCAAAGCTCATGTCATTCAACACGCAACCCACTCACGTAAGCAAAGGTTCAACGTACATAACTCATGGCGTACTCATGGCGTGCTCAGAGAAATAGTTCACTTCATTAACGTGAATAGGTCGATTGAACAGAACCTTCCAGTCGGCCCAATTTCACAACGACCTATATTAAATTTATTTGTGATTACTTTATAAATAAAGATTGACAAAACTATGATAGATAGAATATTAATAAAAGTATTTATAAATAATTAATATAAATATTTTATTCTTAATTGTGCCTATACATGTAGGTCACAATAACACAGGAAAATATGAATAAATTCATGTTCATCAAGGAACTTGCCAAGGTCTGCATGTCCAATTAAATGGACACCGGGTTTCTGTTCTAAGTTTTTTTGTTTACATCATACAGCCAAAAGAGACAATTATATCAATAGTTGGCAGAGTAATAACAACTATACTCTATTGCAATACTATTGCACAATTTGAAACTGCGTTCAGAGTGTTTAATTTACAGTATATTAGTACATAATATGCTAAACAGTAAGAATTACGCATTAGGAATTAGTTCTGTGCCTGAAATTTGGCAAAGTCGTTTCTATCTGACATTAAACAGAGGAAGACATAACAGCACATGCATTCGGCTTTTGACTTCACATTGCATCCAGTAAGTCTGCATATCATAGACTCGAGCCAGTGGCGACGTCGGTAGCATACTCGACCGCGGATCAGTATGTGCGTGGTTCAAATCAAGGGCTCGCCGGTCACTGTCATCGCTTTCGCGTGAGAAAACTGACGTTAACCTTAGTTGTTTTAGCTTCTTTTATCATGGAGTTCTTAACATTTGTCATCTCTGGCATATATTGAGCACCAGATGACCGCAAAGTTCGTCCGGGGACAGCGGATGATTTTGCTCTCCTTGGTAGTGGCTTGTAAATAACTTACTGGACTTAATATTCACTAAATATTCTGCGACTTGAGTTGTCAGTAATAAGTTATTGCATGATACTAATTAATAGGTATGAGTGAATACGGTATTAAATTATACTAACGATACTAATTAAATGATTTTTAAATATGATACTAAACAGAGAAGAGTGGAGGCGTTATATACCATGGACCTGCCAGTAGCCAGTGCACTAAGACAGAGAGAGATGATATTAAAATGAACAGTGATCAACAAATAACACTGGGACATATAAATTATGATATTCTATTTTCAGACTCGGAAGAGGTGTTTAACTATTTGAATATGTCGCACTCAAGCAACCATCGCAGGTTGCTGATATCGGGGTTTGTTGTGGCGCTAATTGCTCTCCTCATCGGTGTTCTTATTGGCTGGTTCAGTCATAGGCCGCCTAATTGCGCGGCAGTTATTGGTGTTCAAGATCCAACGGTTTCCTCTCGACTTCTCAAAGAGATCAATAAAGATAATATCAAGAAGACTTTAAGGTATATTTTAAGTTTTACTTGTTAGATTTGTTGTGGTTATTTACAAACATTAGCACACTAAAGCCTAGATTGTCATCTGATAATCAACACTTGCATTATCTGGTAAAACATTGTATCTATCTGACCTTTTATCAGTCAATCAACCCTCTCGTAATCTTTGCTCCTCTAGTAAAAACCTTCTCACTGTACCAAACATTAAATCTGCCATGAGCAGACGCTCGTTCATGTTTTCTGCTTCGACAATATGGAACCCTCTGCCACCAGATCTTAGATCTTGTAACCATATTACTACTTCCTGGGCAAGCTAAAAATCCATCTCTTTCCGCCAGTTTTAAATGACAGATATTGAGGTGAATTGAACCCTCGTGGGTTCTAATCCCAGCCGAGCAATCTGAGAGTAAAATCTCGGACATTCACAGGACTACGGAAAATGGACTATAAATTGCCTAACGGTTTAAACATGTTATACCAAAAGGTGATAGAAATCAACACAGTTGATCATTTTACTCTAATGTTTACTTGTTGTACTTTTTTAAAGAATCGGCTGACTGATAGATAGATTAATTAACTGATTAATCGACTGATAAAGTAATTGATACAGAGAGATGACACGATTCACTCACACAGCTGGCACGGCAGAAGAAGCTAGACTGGAGGAGATGATGAGGAGATGGTGGGAGGCTCAAGGCCTCAAGGTTGTGACTGGTCAGGCCTACAGCGTTCTCCTCTCTCACCCCAACCCTGTAGACCCCTCCTGGGCCGAGGTGCTGGACGGGGAGGGGAGGTCCGTGTTCAGGTCTGTCGTTAGTTGTTAGTCGTTAATCGATAAGCGTTAGTTGATAGTCGTTAGTCGCTAGTTGTTAGTTGTTAGGCGTTAGGTGCTAGATGTTAATCGATAAGCGTTAGTTGATAGTCGTTAGTCGCTAGTTGTTAGTGGTTAGGCGTTAGGTGTTAGTTGTTAATCGATAAGCGTTAGTTGTTGGTCGTTAGTTGTTAGTCGTTAGTTGATAGTCGTTAGCTGATAGTTGTTAGCTGTTATTCGTTAGTTGTTAGTTGTTAGTCGTGAGCTGTTAGTAGTTAGTTGTTTGTTGCTAGTCATTAGTCGCTAATTGTTAGTTGTTAGCTCGATTCTATGCTAGTTCAACAGTCGAATTCAGATAAATACTTTTCTGCTGCTGGATGGCGGTAATGATGATGATGATGATGATGATGATGATGATAATGAACATGATGATGACGATGATGATGATGATGATGATCGATTAGAATCGTCACATGAAACGATCACTCAAAGTGATTGAGTTTCAGATGATGATGATGATGATGATGACGATAATGATGATGACGACAACGACGTTAATGATGATGACGACAACGACGTTGATGATGATGATGATGATGACGACAACGATGACGATGATGACGATGTCAATGATGACGATGTCGATGATGATGACGACGATGTCGATGATGATGATGATGATGATGACTATAATGATGATGATGATGACGATGATGGTGATGATGATGTTGTAGATCGAGCGTATCTGAGGCAGTGTTAACCCCTGAGCAGGAACTCTCTCCAGTCAGTCCCCCACATAACGCCTATGCTGCAACCGGGGATGTCACGGTATGTAATAATAATAATAATAATAATATTAATAATAATAATAATTATTATTATTATTATAGTAATAGTAGCAGTAATAGTAATAGTAACGGTAACAGTAACAGAATTATAATTATAATAATTATAATAATCATAGTAATAATAATAATAATAAAGGTTTAAAGTCCGTTTCGTCATGCAAGGATTACGCCAGGGACGTTCCTCCATCACATATCACTGCGATTCAACCAAATGACCTGAAAAAGCATGTGCTGAAGAGAAAGAAAGGAGATCCTAAACGGTGCTGGTCCGATGATTAAAATTTAGTTAGACGGGATAATATAAATCTATGACAGGAAGAGAAGTGTTTTCAGCCTGCAAGCGAGAGTGGAAATAGTAGAACATAATTCTGGCTGGAGCCAGTGGCGAAGTCGGTAATACACTCGACCGCGGATCAGTATGTGCGGGGTTCAAATCCTGGGTTCGCCCGTCACTGTCATCGCTTTCGAGTGAGGAAACTGACGTTAACATTAGCTTTTTGTTACTTTTCTTTACGTGTTGTTGTCGTGTACCTATGCAGGGAGATCTGGTGTACGCTAATAGCGCAGCAGAAGAAGACTTCGTTAAGCTGAGAGATGTCTACCACATCAACCTCACTGGAAAGATTGTCATTGCGCGGTACGGCTCCTCGTACCGCGGTGATAAGGTCTGTACCGCGGTGATAAGTCGCTGATATCGCTTTCGAGAGATGAAACTGATGTTACCGTTGGCTTTACTGTTTTACAATAGAAATATTAGAAAATGAAAATAAAATAAAATAAAATTATTAAGTAAACAATAAGCATGAGAAAGTTGGGGACACGAAAGATTTTGTAGTAAAAATGTAATAATAAATTACACTCTATTGGATAATGAATCCCTCCTCTTCTATATTTTTTTGTTTATTGTTGTTGCTAAGATTTTATTGTTTTAGTAAAGTTGATACAAAATTACTAAGATCAACTTTAAAAAGTCTACATTTTTGTCAAATTAATTAGTTTCTCATTATAACCAACCTTTGTCTCTGTCTCTCTGTTTCTCTATCCTCCTCCTCTCTCTCTCTCTCTCTCTCGATCTCTTTCTTTCTCTGTCTGTCGATTCTAGATCATCTGTCTTATAGCTGATTCAAGGTGGCTACTATTTTTTAATTTATAAAAATTAATTAATTTCATATCACTTCACTAATTTGTCTAAAGATACATCCTCATTTATTTATCCTTTGGATTGAGTATAAACGTTTTTCAGAAGCTATTTCTTGTGTCGCAGGCAACCAGGCATGTTAAATGCTAAAAGGGCCTCGAAGTGATAATGCCTTACCAATTTGGCTATCGGTTATAATGGTATTATACTCTAATATATAAAATTCTTATGTATTCTTACATGCACTCTTATTTATATATGCTATATATACACTTCTGAGTCTTTTTCTGAAAGAGGAATTGAGGGAAGAAGGGAAGGTGAAAAGGTTAGAGGAAGACCAAGATTTGGGCTGTTGGATGATTTAATATAACTACTTTATGTGCTGGCATGAAGAGAAAGGCAGAGGATAGAAATATATTGAGTTATATGCCATGGACCTGCCAATAGGCAGTGTACTAAGAGAGATTATTATAATTCAAAAGACAAGAGAAGAGGCAAGAGACGTCCCTGACATTTCCTTATGACGAGGAACCGGACGTTAAATTCATATTGATTGATTGACTGAATTCAGGTGAAGTTTGCGGCAAAGTTTGGAGCGGCAGGCATCCTGCTCTATATGGATCCCAAGGACTACACGGTTACAGGACAGCCCGTGTTTCCTGATGGAAAGTGGCTCCCTGGTTCAGCGGTTCAGCGCGGCACGGTGCTGAGTGGAAATGGAGATCCACTTACTCCAGACTATCCGAGCATAGGTAAGACTATCCGAGCATAGAGTATTCATAGGACTATCCGAGTATAGATAAGGCTATCCGAGCATAGGTAAGACTATCCGAGCATAGACTATTCATAGGACTATCCGAGCATAGATAAGACTATCCCAGCGTAGGTAAGACTATCCCAGCATAGGTAAGACTATCCCAGCATAGGTAAGACTATCCGAGCATAGGTAAGACTATCCCAGCATAGGTAAGACTATCCGAGCATAGACTATTCATAGGACTATCTGAGCATAGATAGATAAGACTATCCCAGCATAGGTAAGACTATCCGAGCATAGGTAGCTTTGCCATCTTTTATCTGGTTTAACAATAACCTTCCATTTCCTCGTCCTAGGACGAAGTCGAAAAGCCTTTTGCTATACTATAAAGCTATGCTATACTATAGAAGCACTTTAATTTAATTATTATTTAATGTCAGAGTCAAATTTCATTTGTTAAAGTTTATAAGTACTTTCGATCAATTAATTATATACATTATAATTAAATAGTCTAAATAATTATTTAATCAATTATATACCATTTTTAATATATTTTCTTAGAAAAATTGTAGAAGTACTAGTCAAGTATAGCAAGTGGAAAGCAACTGCAGGACAGTCGAACCCTTATCAGTGTTTCAAAAAGGATTCAGTTTAATTTATTTGATCATTTTGTTTAATTTGTTTAATTTACTTGATAATTTATTCACTTGATCATTAATGCAGGAATTGTCTAATATCCTCATTAGATTCGTAATTGCCATGTAATGCAGTGTAGTTCAATGAAGGTTTAACGTCCGGTTTGTCATTTGAGGGCGCTATCAGGGAACTGAGCTGAGCTGAGTTGCATGAAAGGCGTTGATGTAAAATGGTAAGTGTAGAGTCTGACACAACCCCCTTGAGAATTTCATTGAAAAACCCGCTGCTGTGGATTATAATATTTATCTTAAATTGTTACTAATATGATGCAATAGGGGTCCTGCATGTACTGTGTAGTCCGCTTTGATGGATGAAAATATTTGTATAGCAATTGCTAATATGATTCAGTCATGGGTTCTGCTTGTACATAGCACATGCAGACTCCGTGAGTTGGAACATCTTAGAAATCGCCTAATTCTATTTTTCGAGGTAAAGTGAATGTTAGTTATTTACTTCTACTTTCTGCCTCCCTCTCTCTCTCCCTCTCTCTCTCTCTCTCTCTCTCTCTCTCTCTCTCTAACAATCAACAATATTTCACGATATTTCTTTAAGCATTTTTAAAGTCTGCACGGTTTGGAATATGCGAGTAACAAGTGGAATTATTTTTAATTTTATGTTCTCTCAGATTCTGCCTACAGACTGGAGGACAATGAGACCACGATGTTACCCCGCATTCCCTCCCACCCCATCAGCTATGATGACGCTTATCAGTTCCTGAGGTAATTTAAAGCAATGGTAATTGTTGAATAAAAACAAAAATAGTAGCAATTAGAGATTTGCTATCGTCAATGACAACATCGAGCACTATGGAACGAAGCCAACCGAGTAAGAAGTCAGAAAGGCCAGCAAACAGTGCAATTCTTACTTCCGAACAATGAGGCCAAAGAAAAGAAGGTAAAGGTAAGAAATGGTGTTTTTAAGAGATAAATATCGAATTGTAGTAATTGCTAAACTCTTCAATTTTTCAGACTGGCGGAAGGTTGCGAAATAAATTTTTATAAAATTTTATTACCTAATTTTTTAAATTAAGTAATATACTCCATTGTTATAACCTTCAATATTAGTTTCATCGAGGTATAACTTTCACATGTACTAATATTCACATTTTATAATGTTTATGGTTATTTGGTTGACGTTTAAAGCATTTTATTATATTAGATTAACTTTTTTTTTATTGCAGTCGACTGAGTGGTCAGGTGGCGCCTCTTGACTGGCAAGGTGGATTTAATTTCTCCTACCACATTGGCCCTAGCTTCACAAACATCACCTGGTGGGTTGCGTATTAGCTTAAATTCTTTTATTTATTGATCATAAACAGACAGAATCAAGATACATCACATATACATATAGACTTCCCTGACATTACCTTATGGCGAGGAACCGGACGTTAAATTTTTATTGATTGGTTGATTGATTCACACATACACATACGCTCATAGAACAATCAAAATGCATTATAAGAAACTTAAATGGAGTTGCTACTAATTCCAGCCCTAGCACTAAACGCTTCGTAAATTAAATACCCGCTTCTACCATAAGACACTCTATTGTCCAGAACCATCGAACAATTTATGGGCGATTTAAAACAATCGCAGAGTTTCTTTAGTTCCCTCAGCACATGTCTAGTTACAAAGTGCTTTAAAATAATATTTCTACTGACTCTATTTAGGCTGTTTCTAAAGAAATTAAACACAAGTTCAACTCTAATATGCTTAATAATTATTTTTAGCATAACTTATTATTAGAATAATATTAGCATAACTGATCCATCCTATGCTTGGCGTGATATTGGGTCCTAAGCAGAAATCATTTTATGATCTCACGTCTCACTCTTTATTGAGCACCAGGGCGATCAATCTGAAACATTGCTTCATTGGAGAGGTTTTATGTCATCATCACCTCAAGATGAAGTCCAATCAATATAATAATCGCATAATCGATTTTCTCAGCTAGCAAAGCTGATTTAATGTTGCTTTAATGTTTCTCTATTGTTGTTCTAATGTTGTTCTAATGTTGCTCTAATGTTGTTCTAATGTCGTTTTACTGTTGCACTGATGTTTCTACTGTTGTTTTACTGTTGCACTGATGTTGTTCTAATGTTGCTCTAATGTTGCTTAAATGTTTCTCTGATGTTGTTCTAATGTTGCTCTTACGTTGTTCTAATGTTTCTCTGATGTTGTTCTAATGTTGCTCTAATGTTGCTCTAATATTGTTCTAATGTTTCTTCGATGTTGTTCTAATGTTGCTCTAATATTGTTCTAATGTTGTTTTACTGTTGCTCTAATGTTGATCTAACATGGCACCACTGTTGTTCCAATGTTGCTCTAATGTTAACATAATGTGTGTTATATAACTATATTATTATTATTTTCACAGGAAAGCAAGACTTCGAGTGACTCAGGTCTCTCAACGAATGCCCATCAGAAACCTGTTCGCTTTCATAGAGGGCAGTGTTGAGCCGGGTCTGTTATAATATATATATATATATATATATATATATATATATATATATACACTGTGAGTCTTATAAGTGACACCCCTTTTATATTTGAAAGAAAATCGCAATCAGTCAACCGATCCATGTGAAATTTACTGGGAGTGGATAGCTAACAATTCTCTGCAATATTGCAAAATTTCTTTCAGATACATATAAAAATAAAAAAGTTATCTAAACTCGACTGCGGGTGGGGGTCAAAACAAAAATCCTAATATAGAACGCTACAGACGTAGGCTACATCATGCGCATGCAATCTCACGTTATGCGAGATGCTTTGAATTATTGATTATTTGTGGTAGCTCTGAAAAGAGCTGTTTGATTGAGCCTATGGTTAGATTATGATTTGGGTGTGGCTTATAACTTTTGTTCAAAATGACCACCATCAACTGCTATGCAAGCCCGAAGACGCTGGCGCCACTGTCTGATTGATCCATCGATAATTTTTTGATCAAATGAAGACCACTCTTAAATGAGGCGTACAAGACACATAGCACGTGAGATTGAAGTGAGTCAAACAACCGTTAGCAGGATTATACGCCATGAGCTTAATCTGAAATGCTTGAAAAAGAAACGAGCTCAAGAACTTACAGAAGCAAATAAGTTGACAAGGTTGGTGCGTGCAAAGCTTCTGCTGCGAGATTATCCCCAGAGCAAAGTTGATTTCATATGGTTCACTGATGAGAAGATATTCACAGTTGCTGCACCAAAGAATGCACAGAATGATAGGCTCTACGTGTTTGCAGGAACTCGAAAGAAACAAGTTCCTGCAGCACGCTTGTTAAAGACGCGTTCGACCTTCACGAAGTCTGTCATGGTATCAGTCGGGGTGTCGTCCCTTGCAGCAACTGATCTTATCTTCATTGATCCAGGTGTCAAGATTAACGGCGCTTACTACCGAGACGTGCTTCTGTCACAGCATCTCTTACCAGCTAGCAGGGCCATGTCAGGAGAATTCTTTATCTTTCAGCAAGACAGCGCTCCCGCTCATCGCGCATGTGAAACAGTTGCGATGTTACGACAGAATACACCTGCGTTCATACCACCGACTTTGTGGCCTCCGAATAGCCCGGAGCTTAACCCAGTGGACTATAAGATATGGGGAGTCATCCAAGAGCGTGTCTATAAGACCAGAATTCGTGATGTGAATCACCTAAAAGAACGCCTCATTGAAGAGTGGTCTTCATTTGATCAAAAAATTATCGATGGATCAATCAGACAGTGGCGCAAGCGTCTTCGGGCTTGCATATCAGTTGATGGTGGTCATTTTGAACAAAAGTTATAAGCCACACCTAAATCATAATCTAACCATAGGCTCAATCAAACAGCTCTTTTCAGAGCTACCACAAATAATTAATAATTCAAAGCATTTCGCATAACGTGAGATTGCATGCGCATGATGTAGCCTACGTCTGTGGCGTTCTATATTAGGATTTTTGTTTTGACCCCCACCCGCAGTCGAGTTTAGATAACTTTTTTATTTTTATATGTATCTGAAAGAAATTTTGCAATATTGCAGAGAATTGTTAGCTATCCACTCCCAGTAAATTTCACATGGATCAGTTGACTGATTGCGATTTTATTGCAAATATAAAAGGGGTGTCACTTATAAGACTCGCAGTGTATATATATATACTGTAGTGTTGAACCAGTTACCAAGGCATTTGCCGTGTTCCCATCTTTTTATTCCTATTATTATTATTATTATTTCTGGGTAACCATGGAGACAACCTCTATTCATTGCAGATAGATATGTATTGATGGCTAATCATAGAGACGACCTCTATTGATTGCAGACAGATACGTTTTGCTGGGTAACCATGGAGACGACCTCTATTGATTGCAGATAGATACGTGTTGTTGGGTAACCATAGAGACGACCTCTATTGATTGCAGATAGATAAGTGTTGTTGGGTAACCATAGAGACGACCTCTATTGATTGCAGATAGATACGTATTGCTGGGTAACCATAGAGACGACCTCTATTGATTGCAGACAGATACGTTTTGCTGGGTAACCATGGAGACGACCTCTATTGATTGCAGATAGATACGTATTGCTGGGTAACCATAGAGACGACCTCTATTGATTGCAGATAGATACGTATTGCTGGGTAACCATAGAGACGCTTGGACTTATGGAGGCGTCGACCCAACCAGTGGTACGGCGGCCATGTTGGAATTATCCAGAGCTTTCATGCAGCTCGTTAAACAAGGTTATCTCTTTGTTATGTGTTTGTAGTTGTTGTAGTTTTTAAGGCGTTTATTGTTTGTACTTTTTGTTGCCATTGTTGTCGGGCTTTTTGTTGCAATTGTTGCTGCCGTTGTTTTTTTGCTATTGTTGTTGCTACTCGTCTGCCATGACGGCTGTAGTACTGACATCTTCATCCACTAAGCCTATCAAGTAATGACATTTTAAAGTTCACATTAAAGCGCTGGAGTGCAATAAGCGGGCTCTGCCATAGAAGGACTTTTTTCTCGGTGATCGTCTGTAATAGCGCTGGTTCTCCTGCCTAATTAGTTTATGAAGTCTGACCTGGCAGAGTTGATGGGGCCCAAGGTTTATTATTGTTATGATTATTACTGTTGTCATTATGATTATCGTCGTCATCATCATCGTCATCATCATTATCATAAACCTGAGACCAACACGTAAACCTCCATTCCGCTAGTACCCTTCCTCTGACTGACCACCCGGATTTTGTCTCGAACCACTCATGGACCCCTCACTCTGCTCATCGGTTGTAATTTGATTCCACAGTGTTCGATGTTGTCATGAACAATAGTAGCACTGTAATCGTATTATTGTTGTTGTTGTTATCATCATCGTCATCAGCATCATTATCACTATTGACTACTGGCTGTTAATGTGCAGGTTGGAGACCACGGCGCAGCATTGTCTTCTGTAGCTGGGCGGCCGAAGAATTTGGTCTCGTCGGCTCTGTGGAATTCGTCGAGGTAACGAAGTTGTTGTTGTTGTTGCTCAGTAAGGTTGCTGCAGTGCGCAGAAATTGAAGCATCAACTGTCGTCCATGACGATATTGAGCACCATGTTGCTTTTATGAGTGAGACTTAGTTAATGCTTATAAATGATATATATATATAACGTTCTACTTTAAAAATAAAGTTCAATTTTACCCACATGACACATTCAGGGTGATAGTGAGACACGACTATGTGAAGTTACTGATGTCACATGCTGTAGTACATTCAATGTGTTATGTGACAGGACTATGTGAAGTTACTGATGTCACATGTGTTATGTGACAGGATTATGTGAAGTTAATTATGTCCCATGCTGTAGCACATTCAATGTGTTATGTAACAGGATTATGTGAAGTTACTTATGTAACGTGCAGTAACGCATTCGATGTGTTATATGACATGATTATGTGAAACTACTGATGTCACATGTGTTGTGTGATAGGATTAAGTGAAGTGACTGATGTCATTTGTGTTATGTGATAGGACTATGTGAAGTTACTGATCGTCATGTGTTATGTGATAGGACTATGTGAAGTTACTGATGTCACATGTGTTATGTGATAGGACTATGTGAAGTTACTGATGTCACATGTGTTATGTGATAGGACTATGTGAAGTTACTGATGTCACATGTGTTATGTGATAGGATATGTGAAGTTACTGATGTCACATGTGTTATGTGATAGGAGTATGTGAAATTGCTTACGTCACATATGTTATGTGACAGGACTATGTGAAGTTACTGACGTCACATATGTTATGTGACAGGACTATGTGAAGTTACTGACGTCACATATGTTATGTGACAGGACTATGTGAAGTTACTGACGTCACATATGTTATGTGACAGGACTATGTGAAGTTACTGACGTCACGTGCTGTGGCCTATCTCAATGTTGATTACATTGCTGACGGAAATGACTCATTGACAGTTGGAGCGATGCCAACTCTACGTGACGTCATCTTTAGTGCTGCTCAAAAGGTATCAACCTTTTTTGTATTTTTCTCTTTTTAATATTTTGCTAGAATTTAAAATGGATGGAATGGATTGAAATTTTATTCGTATCCCGACCTTGGTTAAACTGGGATTTAATGGAAGATGATGATTATGGTGAATATTTTGCTAGAATTTGATTAATTTGATTCATTACCATATTCTACATTATTTCATAATGTAGAATATGGTAAACGCTAGTTGATGCTATTTTCAGCTATCTTTTATTACTGATTGCAAGATTTCGAAAATGAACGGAGTTATAAGTTAATTTGCTTCTTTGGAAGGGAAAGTTAATACTGCACTGTATTGTCTCAGGTCCCATGTCCACACAACAAGAACTCTGTCTACGAGGACTGGGTACGGGTTTTTCCATCCAGTGATTTTCCCGGCACTCCTACGTATGTAGCTCGTCTATGCTCTGTTGTTTGTATCCGCATTGAATGTCTCGATAGCTCCGTGTGTAGAGCGTCAGATAATGTAATGAAGACAAGTCCTTTCCAGTTAGACTTCCTCAATCCTTCCCTTCCGATTAAATCTTTTAAAAAAGACTCTTCCTTTTGATCGAATCCTATTGATGTCATTGAGTAAGAACGATGAGCTTCTGACCTTGACGTTAAATACATTGGATCGCGTACCAGAAAGTAAATGCTTCATCTTAATGTTAAGTTGTTATGCTTCGACCGCATAATATACCACATGATCGCATACCATTAGTAAGTTAACGTAAATCATGAAATTTCTCCAGTTAACATTCGTTTACATTTGTAGATGTTATAAATAGATATTCAGACGATTAAAAAGGGGTGCAACGTAATTGGGAGTAGTTTCCTTCTTGAATGACGAATTGTTTAATCCGTCATTTACGCCTAAACCAATGTGTAAGTAATCATCAGTTTTAATCTTGGTTTATAAATAGTGTGGTATAGTATGAAGTAATGTTTATGACATCGGATGCACTGTTTATAAATAAATAACTAAATAAATAAAGTACACATACGTGTATGTTAGTTAAATGATCAACCATTTTGATATCTATGACTCTTTGATATCTATCGCAGGTTTAAACCGTTAGGCAATTTTGACCATTTTCCGTGTAACCAGTCCAGTAAATGTCCGAGATTTTACTCTCAGATCAGCGCGGCCGAGAATCGAACCCACGAGAGTTCAATTCACCTCAGGATCCGTCATTTAAGACTTCATGACATTACCTGACGCCTCTAACAACTGCGCTATTGAGATATTGATAGTGTGGATGATTGTTTGTTTAGATTGAACAACCTAGGAATATCCAGTGGCAGCGGAGGTATTATATTTGTCGCTGGAGTGTCTGATACCGGATGTACTATTGGTAGGATGGATGATTGTTGTTTAGCTTGGACAGCCTGGGGGACTCGAGCGATCACGGAGGATTCATATTCTCTGCAGGAGTGCCGTGTTACGACGCCTGGTACACTACCCGAGAGAACGATGGATACCCTCTCTACCACACGGCTTATGATGGCTGGGATCTCTACAGCCGCTTCACTGATCCGAGCTTCAAGGTTAAAACAAGCTGGTAAAGCTTAGGTTAATGTCAGTTTCCTCACTTGAAAGCGATGTCAGTGACCAGAATTTGAATTCCGCACACACTGATCCTCGGTCGAGTATCTTACCGACTTCGCCACTGGCTCTAGCCAATGGCGATGTCAGTAAGATAGACCGGGTATTCTCCAGCCAGTTAGAGCCTGTTAGAATTAGTGACGTCCTGTCTAATTTACACTAATAGTTAAATTTAAAGAGCTTGTTTTAGTTAAACCAACCCCTGCTGTGTCCGGGTTGCTGAAGAATAGACCAACCGTAGACTTCATGTGGCGTTAAAGGCGCCAACTAAGATTCAAATTTCGTAAAAGTGGGCATTCGGTTGGTGAGTGCCAAGGCTTCAAAAATTGCTACGAAATTCTCTAAAACGAATGGGAAATTGAAGGTCTATTTGTATCCAACCCCGGGCTAAACTGGTATTCAAGGGAAAATGATAATGATGATTTTGGTTAAGAAACCAAATCGAGTGTATGGTTGGTAATGTATTGTACTATATTGTATTGTATTGTTTTTCAGTTTAATACTGTATTGTAACTTAACTTTTTCACTGGCTGGAGCCAGTGGCGAAGTCGGTAAGATACTCGACCTCGGATCAGTTGATGCGGGTTCAAATCCTGGGCTCGCCCGTCACTGACATCGCTTTCGAGTGAGGAAACTGACGTTAACCTTAGCTTTACCAGCTTTTTAAAGTTGGTAAAGCTAAAAAAAGCGGGTAAAAAGCTAAGGTTAACGCCAGTATCCTCACTCGAAAGCGATGTCAGTGACGGGCGAGCCCAGGATTTGAACCCGCACCTACTGATCCGCGGTCGAGTATCTTACCGAAGTCGGTATTAGTTGTATTAGTTGGTATTAAATTGTATTAGTTTAATTGAAGCATTTGATCTCATACATATTTCAGTTTGTGTTAATTGGAAAACTGGCTCCCTACATAATTCACTAATTGATTGATTAATTGACAAATTGATTGGTTGTTTGGCTAATGCTTTAGGTTAGTCTAGCTACGACACAGTTTTGGGGTGAGACAGTTCTACAGCTAGCCGATGCTGTAGTTCTGCCTCTAAACGTCACTCATTACGCTGTCGTTCTCAAGGTGTTCGTTAGTAAACTGGACGAGAGCTACGGTGATCTAATGAGAGGTCAGAATGTATCGCTAGGTTTGTACGAGAACTAAGGCTTACCCGTGTTGTGTCCGTGTTACCCGTGTTGTGTCCGTGTTACCCGTGTTGTGTCCTGGTTATCCGAGTTGTGTCCTTGTTACCCGTGTGGTATCCGTGTTGTGTCCGGATTATCGGGTTACCCGTGTTGTTCCCGTGTGTTAATTTTGTCGCCCGTGTTGTGTCCGTGTTACCCGTGTTGTGTCCGTGTTACCCGTGTTGTGTCCGTGTTACCCGTGTTGTGTCCGTTTTACCCGTGTTGTGTTCGTGTTACCCGTATTGTGTCCGGGTTATCCGTGTTGTGTCCGTGTTACCCGTATTGTGTCCGGGTTATCCGTGTTGTGTCCGTGTTACCCGTGTTGTGTCCGGGTTACCCGTGTTGTGTCCGTGTTACCCGTGTTGTATCCGTGTTACCCGTGTTGTGTCCGTGTTACCCGTGTTGTGTCCGTATTGTGTCCGGGTTACTGATGAACAGACCAACTGTAGACTGCACGTGTCATAAAGGGCTACGAAGCACTAAGATCCTAAGTAACGTCAGAATGAGCATCTCCCGTGGATGCTGCAGGTGTTTGCATTAGTCTATGCGTGTGTTCTCGTGAGACGAAATTGTCTTTTGTAATTCTAATCCAACGTCCCTGACAAAACCTAAGGGTGAGGAGCTCGATAATTATTATTCACTGACTAATCGTTTATTATTATTGAAATTAGTGTAGAATATTATAGTAGAGCCTATAGTTGATGATAATGGGGAGTTGGAAAAGGTGGTTACTAGTAGGATTCAGGCTGGATGGGCAAAGTGGAGGACAGCTAGTGGAGTGCTGTGTGATTGGAAAATACCACTTAGATTGAAAGAAAAATTTTATAGTTCTGTGATAAAGCAAACAATTATGTATGGTTCTGAGTGTTTGGCACTAAAATGGAACATTTGCAGTGTTTGCATGTGGCAGAAATGAGAATGTGACGTCTAATGTGTGGAAGAACTAGGAAGGACAGAATGGAAGATTAATATGTGAGGATGAATTTGAATATTGATGGGATTGGGGATAGGTTGGCTCATCCGCGATTGAGAGGGTATAGATATATTGTGAGAAGGGCTGATGAATATGTAGTAAAGAGAGTTTGGAAGGAAGAGCTGGATGTTGAGCTAGGGAGAGGTAGATCACAGTTGACATGGAATGCGATGATTCAGAAGGACATAAAAAATAGGGGATTGATTGATGATATGGTGTGGGACAGGGAGGACTGGAGAAAGTCTATTCGTATCCCGACCCTAGTTAAACTGATATTAAAGGGAAGATGATGATGGTGGTGATGATGACGACGATGATGATGATGATGATGATGATGATGAGTCTAGAATATGAGATCTGTGCATATTAATTTGATACAATAATGTATCCTCCTACAAGGACATCATCCTTGTATGAGAAAGCTGACGCCAAACCTTTAATATATTTGTAAAAAGTTGTAACGGCAGTTTTTGTTATTTTATTTTATATCGTATTGCATTGCATTGCTTATTTATGGTATCTTTTCAGTTGATTTATACTCGGCCGCTGATGCTTTCGAAAAAGCTGCCATAGACTTTCATACCCGTGTACTTTCAAATATTAAAGATATGGGGTATGTAGTTTTCTGTTTTGCTCCGAAAGTTACTCAGTATAAATATTTGAAATTATTCTAGTTATAAAGTTACCATTGAAAAACAGATAAAAAATAGTTTTAAAAATTCATAAAAAAGATAAACGCGCGTGTTCTAGGGTGGATTAGCGTGTCCTAGTATGGATTAGCGTGTTTTAGTATAGATTAGCGTGTCCTAGTATGGATTAGCGTGTCCTAGTATGGATTAGCGTGTCCTAGTATTGATTAGCGTGTCCTAGGATTGATTAGAGAATATTGCAAAACGTAATTCAACCTCTTTCTTTCTTGAAAGCTACGTCAGTGATGGTGAAATCGCTGGAGTTCTCGCGTTTTTTACTATACATGTATTATGCTATTACTGCAAATAAATAGCAAAACTTTAATCATGTAGTAGAATAACGTTTTGTGCGTTACAGCGCCTTCGACGTGCGAACAGTTAACGATCAGCTGATGGGAGTGGACAGAGCTTTCATCGACCCCAATGGTCTGCCTCTCAAGCCAGTCTACAGGTCAGCTCCTGCTTGACTGATTGATTATCTATCTTATGAATTGTCGAAATTATTACACGTTCAACTTGTCTATTTATTTGTCGATTTTATTTTATTTTATTGATTGATCCTATATTTGTTTGATTTGCTACGCATTCCTACCTTATGTTTTCTTTCATTGACTACATTCATTTAAAATTTGCTACGACTTAATTTATACTACAATCATATTGTTTTCGTTATATCATTATGATTTTTTATGCAAACATTTGTTTGGTAAACATTATTTCATGCATCATCAACTTCATCATCTTCTTCACTTGAATCCCAGTATTCTCAGCTCAACAACACAATCATCATCATCGTCATCATCTTCCCCAATATCCCAGTCCACCCACGGTCAGGATTAAACGTTTTGATTCGCTTTAGAATTTTTCTTTCAATTTCTAGAGTGTAGGCGCTCACAAACCGAATGCCCTTCTGACGTTGGTTTGAACCTTAGTGCTTTGTTGCCTTTCACGACCCGTAGTGTTTTATAAACATTTTTTCCATACGTTTTTGTTAACAAATAAAAAACCGTTAAAAAATAGGAGATTGACTGATGAAATGGTGTGCGACAGAGAGGTCTGGAAAAAGTCTATTCGTATTCCGATCCAGGTTGACGACGACGACGACGATGATTTTATACAAACCAATCAATCAACAAGACTTTAACATCCGGTTCCTCCCTAAGGCAATGGCAGGGACGTGCCATAAGGCAATGCCAGGGACGCTATAATAGTTTATTGATTGATCGATGTATATTATCAGACACGTTATATACGCGCCCAGTCTGTACAACTCATACTCCGGCACATCGTTTCCTGGTCTTACTGATCTCTTTCACAACATCAACTCTCTGTCGACAGAGGGTGGGGACACTTCAGAGCTCTGGGTTCAAGTTCGCAAACATCTCGCTACCATCATCTTCTGCTTCAGGGCTGCCACTGCCTCTGTGAAAACACCCACTGAGTTTATCTACACTTAATAATACTAATAATAACCTCCGACAGTTTCTATAGCGGTGTCATGGCCGGTGTCCGGTCTTCGAGCCCGCTTTACAGGTTCATGGCAGGTTATTATTAATCCTTTCTATGGTTCATCATATCTTTGCTATTGACAGCGCTAATCGGCAGCAAGCTCCGATACATGATTAACTTTCCATGGGCCCAAGGGGATATCCATCATTTCCACTGAGTTTATCTATACTTGAGACATGTGTAAGTAGTGGGAAGGATTTGAAGGATGATTTGTTATACTTGTTGATTTTGTACCTTTAACGGTAGTTTTTGCTAAAAAAGCTAATGTTACAGTCAGTGTCCTCACTCGAAAGCGATGTCAGTGACGGGCTAGCTCAGAATTTGAACCCCGCACATACTAATTCGCGGTCGAATACCTTACCGACGTCGCCACTGGCTCCAGCCAGGGTATAGATGTCAACAGTGATTTGAACCGAAGATTCAAAGTCTAAAACTTGTTAATCGGTATTTGTTAGGCTGACTAGTTAGAAATAAACAAGTAGTATAAAGTTAGGCGGATCAGTTATAATAGAAATAAACAAGTAGTATAAAGTTAGGCGGATCAGTTATAATAGAAATAAACAAGTAGTATAAAGTTAGGCGGAGCAGTTATAATAGAAATCAACAGGTAGTGTTAAGTTAGAGGCTGATCAGTTTTCGATTACTTCACGTATCTCTGGAGAGGTTGAATGATGGCTGGGATCTCACAATTATTCATTTTACTATGTTGTGGAGTTGCTAATTTTGTTCACAAATTAATCTGATTGGTCGATCGATCTGCATCGAGTCCCGAGAGAGAGAGAGAGAGGGGGGGGGGGAAGATAGAAAGAGAGAGAAATGTTATTTTCATAAAATTTCACAGAGTAATGGGAGCAGCAGTGAACGTGTGACTAAAATGAAATAAACACGAACAGAATCAGAAGTAGTGCAAAAAATGTGCATAAGAAATTGAATAAAAACCAGGCCATCAATGAGGACGCAAGGCGTCCTATCTAATTGAACACTCATTTTTCATTCTAGAATAGTTTTCCAGTAAAAGACTTTGAGAGAGCCTAAATCGTTTACAAATTATTATACACAATCATTTTTATAGATAGACAAAATTAAAGTTAATTTACGTTAAGTTTGCTAAATTATCATCAACGTACAAGTGTTTGGCTAGAAATAGAAGATTACCAGTTGTTTAGTAAGTAACGTTTGTATTTGTAAGAGAATGTTGGAAGAGAGCTGATGTTTCTAATGGAAGTTGGAATTATGTCCTGAGCTGTGATTGGTTGACCTAGATATCTGCTTCCTTGAACTAGAAGCGATAGATCCTCGTTGATGAGTGGCTTTTTAAACTGATTTTCTGAACACAAGAATGACAAAACTAATCCGCTGTTTAGACTGGCGTTCATATATATGAGCATTGTTCGTTTATTGGCTGTATTATGTATGACCGCCGTGAAATAGATCTCTCGCATACCGCTCGTGTCTTAGCGACGATTAACTGGAGTTGAGGAAAGAACTGGAAACCTTCCCTGAAGCTATTTTCACTGGAAAGCTTTTGTTTTGATCTGTTAATTGTCTCGATTTGGTAACTTAAGTGTCGTATTTTTCGAAAGAGTGTAATCCTAATTGAACGTAAAAAGCAGACTATGGATAGGAATATCTAGTTAGGAGCCCTTATTTGTATGAATACAGCAGAACGAGATAGTCTATAGTCGTAAATTTATGCCTGTACTACTACGTTAACATCCTGAGGCTAGTCATTTATTGAACTGACGTCTGAATAAATAAATCTGAAGAAATAAATCTCATGAATAGGAAATCTGTCGTGTCAAGTATAGCTTGCAGATCTTCATCTACATCAGATAGTTTCAGATCAATCCTTAGACAGCAAACACTCGTATCTATTTCAACTGGCCTGAGAACATTTGTGTTGTAGTGTTTGGTTTCTGCTGTATTTCGCTTTCGGTGCTACGTGTGTGCTTTACTTTTCTAGTGTGATTATGTACTGTGCCTGTAGTTATCAAATGCCTTTCAAATATTAGTGTATCTTACGTTCTTGTGATAGTTAGGTGCAATCTGCTTGAGAAGTCCCTGACAATATCCGTCCATTAGAAACGTAACTCTAAAGTCCCCCTGACCATTGAGATGTAGCTTTTTTACGACTTCATCTAGTTATATAGACACGATACTTACACACAGACCCTAGAATTTGCACCTCTTGTTTTAAATGCGTAGTTTTGTTATTATTATTATATTAACAAAAATTATAATACAATAATAAAATTATATTATATTAACTTTTGTTACTAATATTATTTATATTATTGCCTGAAACTCGTGAAATAGTCAAGTTGTTAAAACGAGAAAGAAGAAGAACGATAATTAATTATTTAGTAATTCAAAAGAATTTTGTAAGGTTGTTACTATTATAAATAGTTAATAAATGGTTCGGAATGCAGTGTCTGACTGAAGAGTTAATGTTTTCTATTGGATCCTTTGCTCAATTTCATCATAGTCGTTTAAATAAATTATCGTATTGTCTGTGTATGATATTTACACTAGATTTTCACTTTGTTTCTATTTCGCACTGTGCTTTTATTGCCTCTGTGTATTAATTAATAAAATACTGGCGCAAGTTCATTGGTTTGGCTTCATTGTAATCATTGGGCATCTCTTCATTAGGTGGGTGATGTTACAATGTCATGAAAGTTTGGACAAACTTAAAGCGTGATTACGCATTTAATTATTAGTTATGACGTGATTTTAAGACCCACTCATATGTGGACATGAAGAGGAAAGCGAAAGACAGAGAAGAGTGGAGGCGTTGTACACCATGGACCTGCTAGTAGGCAGTGCACTGAGAGAGAGAGAGAGAAGTCCGTCAGCACATCACAAACTTTTGTGGAAAACCATGATCTCTTCCCTCAGTGGACTCTTGTCAACGGAGAAGCAGTGAAACAAGGCAATGAAGCGCACGTTCATATTTGCAGTAGTCACATCTAATGAACACGCGCAGTTGTCGATAGCTCTATTTCTCATTTCTACGACGTTAGTCTAGAGGAACGTCTTCTTAAGTTGGTAGAATACTTGGCAATTACAAAGTAACGTGAGAGAAAGAAGAGAATAGAGAGAGAGAAGAGATAGAGACAGAGTGACATAACTGAATAGACAGAATGATATAATACAAAAATATAAAATAAAAAACATACAAAGAGCATAATTTAATGTTATCAGTGCATAATTGAACAACATGTCTACATGGCTAACAACTACCGACATTGGCTTCACAAATCACGCAATGAACAGTTGCGTGGTGATATGTTAATACATATGCTGGTTATAAACCAATGCATAAAAATGGTTAAAATTATCGATAACAGCGAGACAAAATATCACAGAAAACAATGCCAACTGTGGAATGTACATGAAAAACTAAAATACCAATCACGACAATATCTAGCACCTAAATGAATTATAAAAGTGCTGTCTATGAGTACCTGATGTCGTTGTAATAGAAGAACGGCGTGATTTATTATGCACTAATTAAATAATATCAATTAATAGTAGCTAATTAATTATCAGAGTAAAGTAAACATACATAGGCTACAGCACAAACATAGTAAAAACTGAATAAAACTTTCAAACGTTTCAAACTACTGCTAAACAGCTAAATCTATTAAATTTAATGAGCTTAATAAAAGTGAATAATCAAAGTATGAAAGAATATCGCAATCAATTTTCAGTTTAGAGTCTGCCGTATTGTATCGCTCAAAGTTGTATTTATTTACCTTCACAAATTTTACTTCAATTTACATTGAATTGTAAGTATCGAATTTCAAATAGACCGTCCAAAATACAAGTATCTCATATTAAATACAATAAAATACAATACAGATGAGTAACAGTCCGGTTAAATAATGTAGCAAATTTACAGCATAATAGGCCTATAGGCTATAACAAAAATAATAGAAAAACAGAAAATAAAATAACAGAAAATTAGTTCTTTATTCAGTTCTATAACCTAATCAGCCCGAAGGCACTGTAGGCTCGATTAGGGTTGAGCCAGTGGCTTGTTGGCAAGTTGTTCGAAAGCGGATCAGTGGGTTCAGAGTTCAAATCTGAAATTATCCCCGTCACTGACATGGTATCAAGTAGGAAACTGACGCTAAACTTGGCTCGCTCTACATATATATATATATATTTTTTTTATATTTATATTTTTTTTTCACCGCTAGGCTTATTGATGATATATAATACAAATTAGCATACATAAGATCGGCATAAAATATATAATAAAAATACAAACGTATTGTGTAAGATATTACACGGTAAATATAATATAAATTAAGATAAGTCAAGATTTATCCTTCTATGAAATAGTCAAATAAATCAAAGAATTTAGCTAAGGGATAAATATAAAAACTCGATGCCTTTAAATTCTGATTTAGACGGATTTCTTTCACCTGGTATTTTCTTTGCTTACAACTACTCTCAGAATTATAAATCATCTAAATATTATAAAAGATACACGGTCACGATGCTGGGAGGTCATAAAGATTGCATTCATCATTCTCAACCACAAACCCAGGTCACTCTAAACCACGCCTCCAGTCCACTCTTAACCACAGTCCACTCTTAACCACGCCCCTAGTCCACTCTAAACCACACCCCCAGGCCACAATTTATCACTCTAAACCATGCCCCTATGTCACAATTCACCACCTTTAACCACGCCCTTAGGCCACGCCTCTAAACTAAACTCACAAGTTTAATCGACGTTGAGTTTTCTGTAGGACCCCACGAGACAGTCCGTGGCATCGACACTGCTACCACCTGCATTGTTACCACTCGCTATAGAGCTGTCAGTCAGCGTGATGTGGTAACGCTGCATGTCTGTGTACATGGACTCCCTGGCCGCTACGCGCTCCTTCCATTCCTGTCAATAAATATAATTAAATAAGATTTCTTTCATCGTTCATGATTACATCAAGCACTAGTTTACCAGCACATATCCATAAATGAATAAATAATTAATAGACATAATTAAATTATTAAACAGACATAATTATAATTATAATTTATTAACACGATATATAGTCAGAAGTACGAAAACAGGTTGAGAATAACAATATCCAAGGAGTACATAAAACACCACTTTTTAAAATTTGCTGTACTATATTTTAGGTAAGAAATTCTATTTCAAACGTGTTCGTGTACGGCACAGTTCAAATGCTAGCTTTGTGAGCTGAAAATTATAACGAGTTGCAACCTGAAAGCTAAAAGGCTAATGTTACCGTCAGTTTCCTCAAAAAAGTTTCTCGAAAGCGATGTCAGTGTTGGGTGAATTCAGGATTTGAACCCCGCACATACTGATTCGTGGTCGAATACTTTACCGACACCGCAACTGGCTCCATCCAGCCAAGTAACGGTGGCTCAAGTGTGTTGAATCATCGTTTTTAAGAGAAGACCTGTGCTTCTGAACCTTGACGTCAAACATACTACAGCCTACCTATCCAACGCTTAGCAATAAGATGTCTCCCATGTTAAAGCTCACCACATCTGTATTCTCGTAATTACAAGAGTCATTAAAATATAGCAACACAATTACAATGGTAATTTAAATATAGTATATCACAATTACAATGGTAATTAAAACATAGCAACACAATTACAAGGGTAATTTAAATATAGGGACACAATTACAATGGTAATTAAAACATAGTAACACAATTACAATGGTAATTTAAATATAGTAGCACAATTACAATGGCGACTAAAATATAGTAAAACAGTTACAATGGTGGCCAAAATAGCAAAACATATACAATGGTTAATTAAATATACCGAAACAAATACAATAATTAATAAAATGTGGCAAAATAAATATAATAGTTAATAAAATATAGAAAAACGACTACAATGGCTAGTATTATATAGTAAAATAAATGCAGTGATTATATATAGCAAAATAAATCATCATAGTCATCATCATCATCATCCAGTTTAACCAGGATCGGGAAAAAATAAATACAAGGGCTAATAAAGCCTATTAAAGCCTAATCAGGCTAATAAAGCATAGCAACATCAGATCCTAATCTCAGGTTGGTGACATTTTTTTAACACACGAGAGACGTACCTGAGCCAGCTTGTCGCCGTGAGGTAGTTTTCCACCCAGTTCTTCAGGTAGGATGGCAGGATCAAACTGTTTGTGCAGCGACTCCAGAGATGATCCGTGAAATATCAACTACGGAAATAAAAAAGCTGGTAAAGCTAAAGTTAACGTCAGTTTCCTCACTCGAAAGCGATGATAGTGACGGGCGAGCCCAAGATTTGAACCCCACACATACTGATCCGCGGTCGAATATCTTACCGACATCGCCGCTGGATCCAGCTTAGACCATTCGAAAAGTGTTTTCTTGAAATCACAGTGCTACTTCCTCCGTTGGCTCATTAGGCTGGCATCAGAGCAGATCAGAAAGTCATATGGTTGAAGAAAGACAAGAGCTCATCTATAGCGCGATATATACATCATATATAGCGTGTACAACTGAGCGAGTGAGAACCATGCTTATTTCAGCTACAGTGGTATAGAATATACAACACTCCAGAAACAAGCTAGGCCATCAAAATAGACACACGATATTCTCTCTAGCTGACCACGTAGGAGTCATACAAATGTGGTGAGATGTCACGCAATAAATGGCCGAACAAATAGAATGGAATTGCACCCAGAAAGAACAAAAACCCTAAAAGAATTAAGTACAACAGTAGTTAAGAGTCTGTTCCCATGTTTCACATTTTATTCTCAGTGTTATTAAAGGATTAACACAGGACAAATACAGTGTTAGAGTCCATTTAATCTCAGGAGAAGTAATATTACCTAATCAAAGTACATACTATAATATTATACTACATAGTACATAGTATAATATTACCTAATCGACATGTCAAGATAAATATTACCTAATTTTAACAAAAAATAGAATAGAACATGTGGGTATCAGTAGCGGGTGGTCTCAAGGTTTGAACCCAGCACAGGATGGTCCGCAGCTGGAGGTCTAACCAGTGTTAAAGTCTATTTAATCGATCAGGGTCAGCTAATATCATATCAACCAACCCGCTTGACAGTTTTCTCTTTGAGGAAAGGTTTCATAAGAGCGAATACAGCGCCAAACACTGCTGACTCGTTTATGAAGTTGATTCCTTTGAATCTGAGTGGAAAAGCCTCCTACAGAATGACAAAAAATTAAAAAACAGCTCAATGTTTACAATACAGGCATATCAAACAGAGTATAATGACGGATGAGCACAGAGAATTATAGTGAACTGAAGAGAATGAAAATAAATTTAAAAATTTTTCGGTGAGTATAAAAATGAAGTAGCGACAAATACTTTCCACCAATACAAATATTACTCTCAATTTTAACAATTTATGCCTTAATACAAGTAATAATCTCAATTTATGCCTGTAGTCATATCGAGTTTTAAATGAGCTTGTAATTGTCACACATCAAAATAATAGAAACAATTAAATAAGCAAATAAATGTAAAAAGATTATGTTAACAAGGTAAGATGGATAAACAGATGAAAGTTATACAAATGAAAATTAGTATACATCTAAGAAAATTGAATAAATCCTAATACTTTATTAATTAACTACACAAAAATCGTTAATCATTCTTTTCATACAAAAGACTGTATTTACCTGCAGAACAGCTGTCATTAGTTTGGCATAATTACGATCTAGATTCCGCAGATGGGAAAAACCCGTGTCAGATAAATTACCAATAAGCACAATTCCATTAACCTGGGTTTCCTCATCCTAAAACAAATTTTATTTTCATTAAAATATATTATCTAATTTTAACAAAACATAGATTAGGACATGCAGGCACTAAGACAATAATTGTTGTGGTATTTCATGTGGTATTTCATGGTATTTTATCGTATTTCATGTGATAACTCATTTTCCAGCGAGTAGTAACATATAACGACAATACTTTTTCAACATATGTTTAAGACATTTCCATTCCACTTATTTAGTAGTCATTTTTTGCAGATTTCTATATTTCATGGATATATGCTTTCCTTAGAGAAAAAATAAATAAATAAATAAATAGAAGAATGCATAAAAGGATTTCATTTACCCAAATGATCTACCCAAAGATTTTTAATATCCTGGCCATTTAATCACAAGTTTAAATTTAAGTTCATCTAATTTAATAAACTAAATAATCCTAATTAATAAATTAAATTAGTTCAATAAATTATCCTAATTAGTTTAATTTCAAAAATTATAAATTTAATTATCACATTTCATTTTAATTCCATTACAAAACTGCATTATAACTTTGAATACGCTATAAAAAAATAAGTACAATAAAAACGTCTGCTAAAATCTTCTGCAATATAAACTGATAAACTGGTAAAGATCGCATAAAAATCATAATGTTGCTAAGAGCTTCAGTTACACCATATTCTTGTTTTCATTGAAAGCAAAAATAAACATAAATCTTTGTAAAAATAAACTTTACAAAGGATGTTCCCTGCATGTCTAATTATTCAACTGGGGTGCAATGACAGTTTTCAGATTACTACAGGATAGGAAAGCTTAAATGTTGACAGTTTGTAATACTTTGCAGTACTGTAATACTTTTAAATGTCAACGTACTCTTAAAAGCTGATAATACTCTTAAATGAACTTTAGACAGCAACCTTAGCAGTACTTTACTACTTCTAAATGGCAAAGTACTCATCAATGTTAACAGTAGTCTTAATTGTCAAAGTACTCTTAAATGTCAAAGTACTCTTAAATGTTGACAGTACTCTTAATGTCAAAATACTCTTAAATGTCAAAGTACTCTTAAATGTTGACAACACTCTTCTTAATACTGTCAAAATACTCTTAAATGTCAAAATACTCTTAAATGTCAAAGTACTCTTAAATGTTGCCAGCAGCAAGTGTCTACAGAAACTATATCTGCTAAGAAAGAGGCACAGTGCTGCTCCACTGTCAGTTATAAAATATTTATGATCATTGAAGGAAATAAGTTCCTTCACGGGCATTCAGATGGGCCTTATTTATTAGATACTACTATTATAAATGTAAGATACCTCAATGGCAAGCTCCAGGCTGAGTACATTTACTCTTAGTATTTCAAAAACTGAATATTCCTCAGGGTTCCATTTTCCTAAAAAAATTAAGGAAATTATCAAAATAAAAATCACAAACAATCATCATCATCATCATCATCATCATCATCATCATCTTCATCATCATCATCATCATCATCATCATCTTCTTCTTCCGTTGAGAAGCAATTTAACTACGCTTAGGTTTCTAAAAACACTAAAGCAAAATAATAGCACTAAAAAGAATTCATAAGCTGCTCATTAAATTTTCATGCCGTTGATATATTCAAAGCAGATGCATTTCCACTTTAATAGAGAAATCATCATCGATCACTACACAGAAATACTACAAATAAAAATATAGAAATCTCTATCCACAAAACTACGGCTCTACTCATCTGAGCAAACTTCATAGTCTTCAATAGCTACTTCAATGTGAAGTCATACAATTAAATTCAGACTGCCTTCAAAGCATCCTGCTTTTTTAAACAGTAAATCTTACCGAATAAATAAATCCATTTTTCAGATTCTAAGAATCGTATTCTACTTCTAGTTATTTGATTTATTTATATATTAATAATTAATTATTTAATAATATCAAATTTTTTAATAATAATAAATGAGATTTAATAATATCTAATGAATAATATTTAATATATTTATTGATCAAATAAATAACTTCCATAAATACAAGCAAATGTGAAGTTTCGCACCTGGCCTAAAATATGCAACAGCCCTCCCTTCAGAATCTCGTTGAGGCAGCAGAGTCATCACACCTGAGTTAAATGCTTTCCTCACATTGGGATCAGAAGGTAGCATTGTCTACAAAAGTTAAACAAATAAATATATCTATCATAGATCTGCTGAGAGAGAGAGAGACATATCTCTAATTTATTCACATATCACACAGCGCAGCAGTCATATTTCGAATAGCATAAAGGTACTTACGTAAAATGCCAAGACAGGCACTCTAATACATGCAAAACCAGGCCATCAATGAGGGAGCATAACACCCTATCTAATTGATCACCCGGATACCAATCACCTTGCTAACAATCGAACTACATGTTTAAAACAATCTTAAATTTAAATAAAAGAGTGACCGTGTCGAATCAATAAAGATTTAAATACAACAAAGCAGAATTTGAATGAGAAAAAAAATTTAATTACTATGACCAATTTTCCAATAAGTGGTGTTTCTATTTTCTGCTGATGTTGCAAGTAATGCATCAAATAATGAAGAAAGTAATGAACAATCTCTTTTTAGTTTGATGCTTAAACAATGCTAAAACTACTTAAAATTGACAATTCAGAAAATGCGTTCAATTTTTTAAAATGTGTTAATTCATATCAACTGAGTTTTATAACATTTAAAGAGAAAGACAAAAATGTAAAAATACATAAATCAATTGTTCTAACCCTATCATACCTTAAACACAGTAGGATTGGCGGCTCTCATGGTGTAATAGTTGAGTAACATGGCGTAAGCACGGTCGTAATCGAACTTCCTGGCTCGCAAGAATCTCACCAAGAATGCGCTGTCTGTTCTAGCGTTAAGAGCTGCAAAAGAATCACATTATTATCACATCACTATCACATCACTTTCACATTACTATAATAGTATTATCACATAGCTGTAACATTACTATCAGATTATTGTCACATTTTTATCACATTACTATCACATTGCTGTCACATTATTATCACATTACTACCACATTACTATCGGATTATGTTCACATTATTATTACATTACTATCACTTCACTATCACATTGCTATCACATTACTATCACAGTATTATCACATTGCTATCACATTACCATCACGGTATTATCACATTGCTATCACATTACTATCACAGTATTATCACATTGCTACCAGATAACATTATTATCTCTTTACTATCACTTTAATATCACACTATTAGAATTTAAATTTCCGAAAGTAAAAACAAGAATAACTTAGGCACTTAGAACACAAAAAAGACACAATTAGGCTGAATTAGCCTACCTTTATTTGCAAGCACCATATCTCTCAGTGCCTGTATGTCTCTGTCCCTCCATTTGTCCTTCTCATTCAGTTCTGCCTCAGCTTTATCCTGAAGAGCTCGGCTCAACGAAGTCTTAAACTCATTAACTCTACTTTCTGCCATGACAACTCGTCAAAACAGAACTACAAATATTACAACAGAAAATTATAACTGATTAGCATCATTGAATTAAAGGAATTCTTCAGTCAACACAACCCAACTTGGACAATTTTCTCAAAATTAAGTAGGTTTAGCAGATGATGCGTTCATATCAGATGAGGATATTCTAAACTTAATTACAAATTTATTCTACAAATAAGTTAAGATGAAGTTATTTATATTACAGATTGGTTTGCAGATTTTATGTGCTAATGCATTCCACAGAGTTAATAATTTTGAGCTTACAATGGCATGCCTAAGTTCTGATGCACTCACTTGTAGGAAAAGCTGCTAGAGAGCTCTAAACATCTGATGCAAATAATACACCACTATTTTACAAAATAAACAATCATTTTACTAATTACGTAAACATTATAGGCTTTGCTGATTTCCTGAAATATTATTTTAATGCAAGAACCAAAAGAACTGGAATATTTTATAAAAAATATTAATTTTAACAGTATTATAATTACTATATCTTCACACATCTCAAATAACAAAATGTACGCAATAGTTGGTATGTCAGTAAGCGAAAGTCTATTCTGTTCGTATTTCTTTATCTCTATTAATAGCCGGACAATTTGGATCTTAAACTGTGTGTTAAACCCGAACATGAACTAGGACTGTCGGTCAATAAATCAATATCATCACTTTCTAACTTCATTAATCAATCTACAGGCAATCTATAAGCAATATAAAAGTAACTTATAATTAGCAGCTGCATAAATAATTTTCATGAAAACTGCAATAAATATCGATAAAAATTAAAAATAATAATATATTAAAAATTTGTAACACAAATACAATTTTTGTACAGTATTTGTTACTGGAATACTTATATAATTATTCGATAATAATATTTACTAACAATTTATGACTCAATCTGACCTACATATAAATCAGAAACTGGCAAAGTATCACAATCAATGGTATTTTAAGATAATCAGCATCTATTGCACGGTTCATAATATTACAAATTTTGGAATAAAAACTTAAATTAACGCTAAAATTACGTATTAGGCTCGAATTAACTTTATTTATCCTTCAAAATAGCCCGAAACAAAGTTATCAATTAATTGTTGACTTTTCAAGTCTATCACTCAGGCCCAGGTTTTACGTCTAGGTTTTACAGGTTTTTACGTCCAGGTTTTACATCTAAAATAGTAATATGCTGCGTTACCACTAACTTCACCGCTAGGCTACCAGTGCAATCCTACTGCATGTTTAAGTCTCACATTACAGTAATAATAATAATAATAATAACACGCATTATAGTGAAATGATCAACTATGTTGATATCTATGACTTTTAATACCACATGTTTAAACCGTTAGGCAATTTATTCCATTTTCCGTATAACCAGTCCAGTGAATGTCTGAGATTTTACTCTCAGATCAGTGCGGCTGGGATTCGAACCCACGAGAGTTCGATACATCTCAGGATCAGTCATTTAAAACTCCATGACGTTATCTACACCCTTAACCATTGCGTTATTGGGACATTCATTACCCGTTATCGCAAAGCTAAAAATAGCTAATAAAAAGCTAAAAAGAAGCTCATGTTAACTTCAATTTTCTCACTCGAAAGCGGTGTCAGCGACGGGAGAGCCCGGGATTTGAACCCCTCACATACTGATCCGCGGGCGATTATCTTATCTTAACGACATCGCCACTGGCTCTAGTCCATCTGTCTAACAATCGGTTATAGTATAAACCAAATAGTTGAAACTCCTTACCTGTTTCACTTTCGTACCATTTTTTTGTGAGATTAACTTCGCCTATAATTATTATGAGTCACCATCATCACGTACTTGGTCTTTTTGATACTAATCTTCATGCCATATCTCAATGCCGTATCAATCAGCCAATACACAATAATAATAATAATAATAACAATAATAATAATAATAATAATAATAATAACAATTAGAGTGTTACAGTCATCAATGACAACATCGAGCACTACTGAGACAAAATCAAGCCGGCGAGCAAAAAGAATGTTTAAAAACCGTGCAAATTCCAAAATCCGGAAATTCAGTCCAAAGTTACGTTATCTTCTGCAGTCCAGTCTCGCTGCCCGCTACAATTCCTTCGCCATCTGCAAATCGTACATCTTGTAACAATTTTCCTCCTACTTTTATTTCCTTCTACCATTTCTTCCATGGCTTCCTCCATCATTGCCTCCGCGTAAATGTTAAACAGCAGAGGCGAAATGCTACATATTTGTCTTACTTAACGTCCTATTTAAGACAAGGTTGTAGCATTTCGCCGCTGCTGTTTTAACATTAATATATACCTATGATATACATATATATATATATATATATATATATATATATATATATATTTATATACATATATATATATATACAGTATATGTACATATATATATATATATATATATATATATATATACATATTCATACATATACATATAGTACATACATGTGTATATATATATATATATATATATATATATATATACATGTATATATATATATTTATATATGTGTGTGTGTGTGTGTGTGTGTGTGTGTGTGTGAGGGTATATATATATATATATATATATATATATATATATATATATATATATATATATATATATTATCGATAAAATTTAAATAAAACATTGTCCTCTTCTAAGAAATGAGATATAAGCTTCAGTCTCTTGTATTCTTGTATTAGTACTATTCACAAACTGTAACAATGCAGAGGCAATGTGTACATACAAGTACACGTACATTGTACAATGACGATAATATGTCATCACATTGATGATCGTTATAAGCCATTTAAACAAAATAATCAATATGCAGAAAATAAATGCCATTAGTTCAATAGAGGAAGGCAATGGGAAACCACCTCAGAAGCCATACTTTTCCCAAGCTATAGGCTACAACCGGTATGGATAAGGCATAGTTTTTTGTGAAGGGATTAACTTGTTGATCTAAGGAGTGCTCTTATGGAACGAAAAAACAGACTTTGAGTATGAATATGTACCTTGAACCTGCCACTTGGCAGTGCACTGAAGAAGAAGTAGTTCAATAGAAATTACATCAATGGATGAAGGCTGACTTCGTGCAAGCCCAGCTAATAAATAAATCTCAAAGTCTATAGTCAACCAGTTAATTACAAATATATCACACCAACTAATGGGATAAATTAGTCTTAAGACTGTTCACAGAGTCAATGCGGATGACTGCCTTTCAACTGCTAGTAATCTGAGAGATACGAATAATCTTCCGGCGAAGTTTCCAACGATGCAAAGACAACTCGACTATAAGTTATAGCACGGAGTTTTATATTTTCCAATCAAGTGAATACGCCAGTCTGATTAAATAAAGTCAAAAGCACAAGCCACATTTTACAGCATGAGGTTTCCTGCTCCATAGCATGTTAGTGGTGGAGAGAGAGAGAGAGAGAGAGAGAGAGAGAGAGAGAGAGAGTTTATTTTATTCAGAATCACTACTACAGTGTTACATACGGATTAATGAAGTCCGGAGTTACATGTAAGCCGTAACACAATAGTCAATACAGTCGCAGACAAAACACTTGAAAAAGTCACACAGAGAAAAACACTGAGAGAGCACAGAATTTGAATCCAACACCTATTGATCCGTTATCGAACAACAATTACCAACCTACAACCGACTCAGCCTGTGGTCTGTTGGCAAGTTGTTAAAAACAATTGAGTCAAAATAGAACAGGAAATTTTAATTGAAGGAAAAATAGTTTATCTTGAGATTGCATCACTTGGGTTCAGGGAACAAGTCGAGCGTGGAATGGTTCAGGGGTGGTCAGCAGGGCAATCCGCTCACGAGGTGAGATCTTCTCTTGCCCTTCAGGGGGCAACATGTGGAAATGTTGGGCCAGTGAGGCGCAAAAGAGAAAAATCTCCTGTCGAGCCATGTGCTCTCCGGTACAGGACCGCTTGCCTGAAAAATAATAATAAAATAATAATAATAATAATAAATAACAATTAAAGGGCTACAGTCATCAATGACAAAATTGAGCACCTTTGAGACAAAATCAAATGATTGAAATACAAAGCTTAATCGAAGCTTTAATGTGAAGAGAAATAGAGTTTTGAAAGTGGCTTACTGGCTAGAGAACCGCTATGTGGTGATAGAGGCCGTGGTTTCGACTGCAGACGTATATAGCTAATAGCTAATTTTACGTAAATTTCCTCACTCGAAAGCGATGTCAGTGACAGGCGAGCCCGGGATTTGAACCCCGCACATACTTATCCGCAGTCCAATATCTTACCGACATCGCCACTGGCTCCAGTAACGTAGTTTCATAAAATTAATTTTTTAATGTTTAAGATTTTCACTCAGCGTAGATGAAGCAATTGGAGATTTGATAGTTGCATTATTAACGCTTTAGCATTTTTCTGCTGTAATAATTTAGTACATTATTTTACCCGTGTTATGTCCGGGTTGCTGAGGAATAGAACAATCGTAACCTGCACATTTCGAAAAAGGTGACAAAGCACTGATATATAAACCAACATCAGAAAGGGCATTCGCTTGGTGATCGCCTAGGCTCCGGAAATTATTTAAGTTTCAAAAAGAACAAGAAAGTTTGAAGGTCTATTCGTATCCCGACCATAGCCTAAACTGGGATAAAAGAGAAGTTGAAGATGATGAGACTTTGCATAATTTTTTACTCTATGATTATTTAATTTTCGACGGATAAAACAGGGAAATTAAGTTACTCACCGAGCTGATGTATTGAAATAACAATATATAAGTAAAGACATCATGAATGCATATGATATTTAGGGTGGGGTTTAGTTTGATCTTTAGTGCACTGGTTTTAGATTGTGCTCGAGTCAATAGACGAAGTTCCTACAGGTTTGAAACAAACCCCGAAATGATCCTAAGTTATTCGAAATCCGCACTGACTTTTAATATATACTTAAAAATTAAGTATAAAAATTATTACTTAATTTCAAAACCTATACATGTATGTCTAACAATATAGTCGTTGAAGCAGAGAAGAATCAAAAACTAAAACAACGAGTACTTAAACAAGGCAACCGTACATCATGCTAATGCAATTAAGTAATGGAATAGATTTATTATGCTCTGAAAGAATTAAAATGTAGAAAATAAAAAAATATTATTACCCAATGAGAAGGCGACATTCTTTTCCTTTCCTGCAACCTCACCATTGGAGTCCAGATATCTCTCAGGCAGGAATGCTTCAGGACTCTCCCATGACGACGGATCCATATGGGTGCCGTAGAGGTTTATTAGAACCTAAAAAACAACAATTCTGCAATAAGCACAAAAAGTTCAGTCTTTCAATTTTTAATCTTTCTGTTCATCAGAGACCAACAGAAAGGCATGCTTGTGTTGGTTTAGTTTTTCTAATAACAATAATAAAGGTTTAACGTCCGTTTCCTCATACAGGGATGTTGTCAGGGGTATCTAAGGGGTGGGTCGTTGGGGCTGAAGGATAACCAGAGGGGGGTCATTAAAGCTTTGTCGCAGGGGCTAGGTACAGAGCGGGTGGTTAAAACTATAGCAGGGGCCCACATTTTCCAGGGGGTAGAATTCCCCACATCTCTCAGCAAATACAACCTGGCTGTCTGTAACCAAAATAAGTCTTATGATGATCAGGGAAGTCCAAACCAGCAGCATAATATGATAATCTAGGTTGAAATTTATTATGGGTTAGGTTTAGTTTACGGTTAGGTTTGGGGTTGGGTTGGGAATTTTTTTTAATTTGAAGTTTTTAAGATTTTTGAATTTCAGCTGTAAAATAGGGTTAGGGTTGGGCTTGGTTCGTTAATCAATTTCGAAGTTGACTTTCATAATATGAAAACAGCCACACAAAACGCCATCATGATGGCAGCATACATAATTTGCACGGTTTATAAATATTACAATTGTAGTTTTAATTAGAAGTTTTGATAGACAAGTACATATTTTTATATAGCCAAAATACCTAATAGCAACGTTTTTAATTAACTTGCGTTATGGGTATTTTATGAAAAATAACTGTTTGATGAATATCAGTCTACAGCTGTTATTCCATAGCTCATAGTCAACAGCAGCTATACCATAGTTCATAGTCAACAGCTGCTATACCATAGTTAATTATCAACAGATGCTATACCATGGTCCACAGTCAACAGCAGCTATACCATAGTTCATAGTCAATAGATGCTATACCCTAGTTCATAGTCAACAGCTGCTCTACCATAGCTCATAGTCAATTACTGCTATACTATATTTCATAGTCAACAGATGCTATACAGAGACTGGATCCAGTGTCGAAGTCGGTAAGATACTCGTCCGCGGATCAGTTTGTGCGGGTTCAAATCCTGGGCTCGCCCGTCACTGACATCGCTTTCGAGTGAAGAAACTGACGTTAACCTTAGCTTTAGCTTTATACTTTTATACCATAGTTCCAGCAGGTATATAGTAGTCCAGAATACGGGTGCTCTTGGAGGCACTGTGCGGTGCTGTGAAGGCTGCAAGACTTTGACGTCTCAACAGCTCCAGCAGTGTGGCCTGGGTGTATGGCAGGTTCTTCTCATCCTCGAGACTTACCGCTCTAGAACCTCCAACCACCGTATCTATCTCCTGCTGCACCTTGGCCTAGATATATGAGCAACTCATCTTGATAACAACAACAACAGCAGCAACAATAATAATAATAATGATAATAATGATGATGATGATGATAAAAATAAAAATAAAAATAATAATAACAACAATAGTAATAAAAATAATAATAAACATAAATAAAAAATAATTTTGGTAATATAATTGTATTCAAGTAGTTGTATTGAACTGAGCAGAGGGAACGCTGACAAGTTGTCCAACTGTGGATTACTAGGTGTAGTGTTAAAACCCAGTATTCTTTACGTTACTTGCAGTCTTTAAGACAAGAAACTGACGTTAAACTGGAATATACAGTTAACATTGCTCTTCCTAAAGAACGATTTAATTGCACGTTTTAGCTAAATCACATGGTTCCCATCCAGGTTCTCGTAAATTACATGCAAATCATTTGACCTTATTTTACACTATGCGAAGTAGGGCCACTAAATAGAATAAAATAGAGACTCAGGATGTATAGGAACCTAGCTAACCACACCAAAATCAGAATGTCTTGATAGCGTAGGGGTAACGTCATGAAGTTTTAAATGACAGATCCTGAGGTGAATTGTACCTATGTAGGTTCGAATCCCAGCCGCGCTAATCTGAGAGTAAAATCTCGGACATTCACTGGACTGGTTACACGGAAAATGGACTAAATTGCCTAATGGATTACACATGTGGTATTAAAAGTGATAGATATCAACACAGTTGATCATTTCACTATAATGTATGTTAACTAACCAAGATATCTGGATGATTTGCCATGTAGATGATAAACCACTGGACAACAGCAGAAGAAGATCCGCTTCCTCCTAGCATCAAATCCCGGACTATATAGGACAGCTCTTCGTAGTCATATCCATTCTTAACTTCTCTCTCCAAAAATGAGCAAACGAAGCTTTCGCCATTTTCTTTATGATAAACAGCATTGATCATCTCTCTGTAAATCCACTGCATCAGCTCACGGTTGTGTTTGACGTTATCTTCCAACAGGCGCTGATATCTGGGCAGCCAGAGCAGAGATGGAAGACCGTCCACTGCCATGAAGTCGTAATACTCAGAAAAGAACAGATGCTCCAGTCTGATGATATCCTTAAGGTCTGGGTCATCCTGGTGGAATCGTTTGTTGAATAGAATACCGGCCATGATACTGAAAGTTCCGGAAGAAACGATCTCGTCGGGATCGAGTGGTGCCCCCTGGTGTTTGCGAATGTTTTCCACAGCTTGATCCACGCCGTATCGAATTCTCGTCTCCATTAGTTGCGTACCGAACCCGAAGTCTTTCAGTATGTTCAGAGTTAGCTTACGATGATATTGGTAACACTCGTTGTATTGCATTTCTCCAATGCCTGCGATAGTAGGAGTAGATAAAATTACCTACTTACATATGCTCATGGGCGTAGCGAAGGGGGGATATGGGGGATTAATCCCCCCACATGGATTTTGGCACAGAAAATCTCAATCAAGATTTAAGTAGCTTAAGTAGCATGATATGCTCAGTGGTTAAAGTGGGCATTTAGAGCCAGGGGAACAGCCAGAATTTTTCGAGCCCCTATTATGCATTTACCGATCCTTTAGTATCTAATATGGACCCATAGCAGGGGAACGCACCTCAGAAAAATAAGAGATAGGGGAACTGAGTTCTCCTGCGCCCCCCAACTTTAACCACTGCATATAGTTCCTAAATTATGTTAACAAAATTGAACATGCTTTTCCATACCGTAATAGGCATGCCCAGTGACGGTCAGGTTTGGATTTGAAATGACAGCTTCCTGCATGTCATGCACGCGAGCTAACGACCCAATCATCCAATAGATTTCATCTCTTGACTAAACATGAACATGCTACAATGCATGGCTTACTCAATTTCTCTTCAAATTTTAACAAAACTTGAATTTCATATCTTTCCAGTTTATTTCGTATAATTACTCTATCTGACATTTATCAACCCGAGTTATGCCTGGGTTTCTGAAGAATACATGTAGATCCATCGTGGACTGCACGTATCGTAAAAGGCGACAAAGCACTAATAAACCAAACTCTGAAAGGTTACTTGGTTGCCGAGCATCCTATATAGGCTCCAGAAATAGTTACGAGATTGTCTAAAATGAATTGAACAGTTTAAAGGGACTGATGATGATATGGTGTTACACGGAGAAGGAGAAGATTGGAGAAAATCTACTCGTATCCCAACTATAGTTAAACTGAGGTTCAAGGGAAGATGTTTTGTTGATGAATTTGACTCTGTCTGACAATGTTAAGGATATACAAATACTCATTGATATATAATAGTTGTCATTGATGACTGTAGCATTCTAATTATTATTATTATTATTATTTTTACCCCGGTGTAAAGAACCTGGGGTTTGATAAAAACGATTCAAGCAATACGTGCTGAATCGCCGCCCGGCTACTTGAAGTCATCAATCGCCTTAAAAGAATTGTTGAAGCAGACTCCATTAAATCTTTGCAAAGTCATGGAAAGCCTTTGCCAAAGAAAAGATGTCTCTCGCTTATCGACGGTTTGCTCTGCAATAAGTCTGCCTATGCCATTAATAAAGTCAACTATTATTATTAATTATTTATTATTATTTTTTTTAAATTATTTATTATTACTCACCTTTATAGTTGGGATTGAAGTATTTTGACTTGCTAAAGGACACTGGTCTTGTAGCCATATCTGCTTTTCTAACCAAAGCGTCGTGCATTGCTTCCTTTCCAGTTACTACTACTGTATATCTGCAAGGAAGCGGTAGCATTTGCTTAACCGGTCAATGGAAAACGATACGCTTGGTTTAATGTTTATATTTTTAGATTTAAATTTTCCCATTTGTTTCAATAGGATAAACGAAAAATCTATCAGTCACACCTTTCACCATAGTCACGCATACATATGTAAGTATAGACATACGCATAGATATTTAATATCGTTGCTCTCTATTACATGCATGCATCTGTGACAACATCGAGCACTATTGAGACAATAGTGGGGTGTTCATCAGCGTTTTGCACACGCTGATGAGGAAAATGAAAGTCCAAAAACAGTGCAAAGTCGAAAATCAGCAAACCTGTCTAACGATAGAAGGAATTAAAGAAAATGAGAGTTACGAAAAAGGAGGTTTGCATACGACAAATGATCACAAATCAAAAGCTGAAGTTTCTACGGCAGTATAAAGTGTAAACACACACAAACTTGCGAACACCTGAACAGCCAAAATCTATCAAAAATGCTTTGCCTCAAAACACCACAATGTTTTATGTTTAATTTTAATAAAAGTTAAGAGCTTAAGTCGTTCGCAAACTGAAAAAACTTTAAGGAAATACTGAAAAACACCTACTAATTACTAACTAACTACCCACTAATCAAACTACAATTAAAAATGAAAATTTTAAAAGAAACCACTTTAAGAAATTTAATGTCTAGTTATAGTAGTTAGTTAAATTTGATTTAATATATATTTGAAATATATATGATAATAAATAATTAATTGGATATAGCTTGACATACTGCTTTCCGATATAGAATCCAATCACTGGCCCCATAGTCTGAGATTTCTTTGCAAAAAATTCGTGAAATTTCGAGTACTCCGGTATAAAGGGCAGAGAGCCCACAATGGGCAGCCAGGGCATCATGGGCGGCCCATTGAGTCCTGGGGATCTATCCTCAGATGTGGACTTCCTCTTTAGAAGAACGGCGAAGGCGAGGCAAACGGTTGCTGAGGCCACAGCGAAATATGTGGGGTACGTCGAAATGTACGTCGTATCCATTCTGATAAAACAGGTTCTATGCCGTAGAGGAAAGTCTACAAAGAAATTTAAGGATTTATTACCAATTTATTATTTATTAGTTGCATTAAATTTTGAAATATGAAAACCTATTGTATATAATATGAAAATGTGAATATGTGTATGATATAATATGTGTATGATATAATATGTATATGATATGATATGTATATGATATGATATGTATATACCTGTAGTATATTATGTTTGAAATATGAAAGCCCATTATATAACATATATATTTAGATATATATATATATATACACACACATATATATATAATATATATATATATATATATATATATATATATATATGGAGGAGGTAGGAATCTGCTATAATATATATATATATATATATATATATATATATATATATATATATATATATATATTATAGCAGATTCCTACCTCCGTCTTTCATTACTTTCTATCGTTAGTTAGTGCTCTGTTATCTTCAGATATCCGCGATTTGACAATTGGACTCACCTATCTGATCTAGTTGAGGATAATTGTCAAATCGCGGATATCTGAAGATTAACAGAGCCACTTGTAGTATCCGTTGAGCAACACGTACCTATAGAACGATTGCACTATACGTTTAAATCTTTTATCATCTTCTTCTCTTATTAGGGCATCTGTTAGAGTCTTCGGACCTTTGTGTCCTTTTTATTTCATGTGAATTGCTCTATTTTGTGAGACTTTTCTAGCTTTATTGTGTGAAATGATTGAATTATTTAAGTTTAAAGAAATACGTGTAACGATACTCTTTCCGCAAAATGGGTAAGAGATGGCGATGCAGCTGATTTAGAAATGAGCCGAAGCAGTCTAACTTAATACATGCGACTTAACTAAAGTCATGCCACTGAATATGTTCTACTTTACTTGCAGGAGATTCCTAGAGTGTCTACTTATATCCCAGGTATTTATAGTATACAATGTAAGTTTCATTAGAATTTACATCATATTTTACAACATTTAATGATGATGTATGCTTAGACTATTGACTTGTTTGCAAACATGTTTATCAACTTCATTGCTCTACGAACACCATATGTATAACATCGGCCTGAAGTTCAGTCCACCAAGATCTGGGCTACAAGTAGGCTATTATGTTGTTTTGTGGTTTTCTGTTGCAGATCTGGGCTAAAGGCAGGCTGAAGTTTTGTGGTGTTGAGGTATTGTCATGTTGTTATTCTGTTGCGTTGTTTATGTTGTTGTGTTGTACGTGATGTTGTTTGTATTGTTTGCTTTGTTGTTTGTGTTGTTGTTGTTATTGCTGTGTTATTGTGGCTGTTGTGTTGTTTTGTAAACTCCGCATATTACTAATTTGCGTAGACTTACTAATAACTTTTAATACTTCACTTTGTCCTCGATATGATCGCTGCATCTAAACTTTATGTCTCTCATTTGAGTCAGAATAATGTTATATCTTAGGAGCTGAGGAACCCACCTCAGAAGTCATTGAGTCTTGTCTTACACTAAAAAAGCATCAAATTATACTTGAAATGTTAACAGATGTTTTTTGTTCGTATAGTTACACACATGACACCGCATGTGCAACAGAGTTTCCTTTCTTGGTTTCTGTTTTTGTATTTTTCGTTATTTCCTCCATTCCTCTCCATAGTTATTAGTAATCGTTGCCTTTTGTTGGCGCTTCAATTGCAGCCGGCGCGGATTTAAGAATAACCTTACAACACTCTCGGGATTTTCTTTCGAAACTGTCAACACTCAGTCTTCCAAGGTGGTCGCCCACAAAGTACTAACCGGCGCGATGGAACTTAACTTCGTTCAATTGACGCGCAGCTTAACCGAGTGCGCTAAATCCCGCCCCGAAATGTTAATGATGCATTAAAAGTGAATCCCGACATGAAGCTTTAAACTTTCTAATCGATGCAGCTCTATGAGATGAAGGTAAGCTGTGCTTGGAAATGCATGTATCTTTAATCTATAACGAGTCCTTGTACAGTACACATGCATTTTTATGCTATAGCAATAAACTTAAGGTTGTTGTTAATTATAATGTGTAGTGGGAGAGAGAAAGTATGTGTATTTCCAATTTGATTATTAATACCTTATACATTATAAAGCGTAAAGTCCTAATGGCCAAGCTCGAACGGTGTAGCCTATAGGAAATAAGTAAATAGACGCCATAGCCAATAGAAACTCAATAGACACTAAAAGGTGAAGGTCGGACGTGATTTGCTTTTTAAACAAATATGGTTTTTACATTGACTACATTGTTTGTCTCAATAGCGCAATGGTTAAGGGTGTAGATAACGTCATAAAGTTTTAAATGACAGACCCAGAGGTGAAGCGAACTCTCGTGGGTTCGATTCCCAGCCGCGCTGATCTGAGAGTAAAATCTCGGACATTCACTGGACTGGTTACATGGAAATGGACTAAATTGCCTAGCGGTTTAAACATGTGGTATTAAAAGTGATAGATGTCAACACAATTGATCATTTCACTAAAATGTGTGTGTTATTATTATTATTGATAATCATTTTAAGTTAATTATAAATGCACACAATATTCGTTTTAATGTATTTGTTTTTTGTTAGAAGATAGAATATAATAAATTGCTTATGTTATCATTTGCTTTGAGATGTTATCATCATCTTCTAAGGGATAAAGGTCAATGTAACGTAAATTTAAGGAACATTTCAGAATTGTGTATGTATTTATTACTATGTTGAATGTTTAATGCTTTGTTTGAAAACAAACGACTGTCAACAGCAGCGTCGTCACGTGAACTCTTACGTTTTTTACGTGATGATTTTTATGGACTATTGCATTATATACCGACCTGGTATAACAGCAATAATCAAATTCTCAATACTTAAATTATCATATCCCTAACCCCAACATTAACCTTATCTAAGTTATCTTAAAGTCTAACACTAGTGCTACCAGTAACTCTAAGAAATATTTGACTTTATTCGATGACTTATACCATATTAGCATGAAAATAGGCCGGGATTTAATGGTTTTTAGTATCCTTGAACTTCAGAAGCTAAGCTAGTCATGCTGAAAGCTGCAAGAAGACGGTTGTGACGACTAGAAGATAACTTGCAATGTTTAGTTTCAAAATCCTCCTTCCTTGTCAACAGCCACCGAATCACTTCTCCTGTGAAATATTGTTTAGTTATTTACGGAAATATACAAAAGCAGAAACAATGGGTTAAAAGCGCTGCAATCATCTATAATATATAAGCACGAGAGTCTCACTAAATTCGAGGTAAAACATAAGATTAGTTACAGTATGACGATTTAAAATCCAGAGATAAGTCCCATGATGAAATGCTATAGAACGAAGGACATGCAAATGAAATCATAGAAATTAATTTAATCACATTAGACTACGATCAAATGCAGATCCATGATATGAAAGCCTTACTCCTACAATTGATTATATCTTGCAATATCTTTACATGCATCATCTACTTCTCAGTAGGCGCCCTCAAATTCGTTCAACATCTCCTCTTTGACATCCCCAAAGAACAATTCAGCTAACAGCGCAATGTTATTCATCTAGAACACTGATTAGTTTATTTCCAAGCGCTTCTGAAACGGAGTTAAGTGCATAATATTGCTCACTGGATTCTGACCCTTATTTACAGATTGTGGATAAGTATGCCAAAAATGTTACCGTCTGGCATAAAAATTCCAAAACAAATTCGTAATTGGGTTGTGTAACAGTAGGTCAAAATTGCAGTGGAAAAGAATGATTTTCATAAGTTAATAATAAATTATCCGTCCTTGCTGTCTGGACTTTAGCACTTCAGTTATAAAGGAACTCAAGCTCAGAGCTCAGAGCAAGCCCTTCTCGTGTAATCCTTGAGATTTTTTCCAAATGATTGCACACTGATTAAGAAAATTGCAAGGTTTCGGAATTTAACACTAATTCTAATGCTAGGGTTAGGGTTGGGTTAGGATTAGGGCTGCGGTTAATTAGAGTCTGTACTTTAGCACTTCAATTTTAAAGGATATCTTCGAGATATTTGCGCACTCAAACTGAGAGCAAGGTCTTCTAGCCTATTCCTCTAGATATTTTCCCAACTGGATTGAATGGTTGTTAAATGGTTGTAATTGTTTTAAAGTATAAAGAGCTGGTTTTGTATGATATACTATATTAATCATTAAACATAAAGATATTTGAATAAAATAAATGAATAAATAAATAAATAAATATTTGGTTGGGTTCTATATCGCCGTTGAGTATCTAACAAGATAACAGGCAGGCAGTTAAATGGTAGAGACGCCCCTAACATTTCCTTATGGCGAGGAACCGGACGACAAATTCATATTGTTTGATTGATTATGCTGTAACCACTTGTATGGCTGCTTTTGAGTATAAATATTTAATATAATCACGTAAAATCGATGACAGTGAGTTAGCCTGTAAGGAAAGAAGAGAAGGATATGTATTTAAGAAGAAAAAATAATGCTTGACCCAATCGTGTATGATCAACGAACTAGCGCAGAGACCTAATTAATACTCTCAGAACGTTTGTCCTTATATTACAGTAATTGTAAACGTCTTGAATAAATTTTATTGTTAAATAAGTAAATCCCAGCCTATACGTTATACTTCAGCTTTTCTTGCTCAAGCACAAGCACTTAGCGAAACTCTGATATAAGCTATTCCCTGAATTATGATGTTATACAAGACATCTGTACAATAAAATCATTATTATAAAGAAGTTAAGTAATCGTGGGCTATAAAAGTTATAGGCAACTTCAAAGTAGGTGTTTGAATCTACGTGAAACGGCGGCTTTGTTTAAGTGTCTCCTGCAATTCGATATGCGAGGCACCTTCAGTAAGTATCTGACTTTGAATTTAAGTTATAGGTCAATTCCGATCAGCTAAACAGTCAGTCAGTGTAAATAGTTCGACCTGACCCTCGATTTCATAGGAATCAATCCGTAGTTCGATTAATTCTCATACTAATGAAGTTGAAAATGTAAAATCTATCAGATCAGCATTCGATTAGTTTTAAGTTATTTCAGGTACAGGGTAGCGGTAGTGGAATTCTTGAAAGGGAGGGGATTTTGCGACTAAAATGATAATATATTTGGTGAACTGGACTCCAAGGTTACAAATGAAGAAGTTCTGGAGAGAGTTGGTATAGATAGACAGTTGATAAATGCCTTAAGAAACAGGAAGAAGAGTTGGACAAGACACATTCTAAGGGGGAAAGTCTATTAAAAGAGGTCATAGAAAGTAGAATGGAAGGAAATAGAGTCAGAGGCAGACCGAGAATAGGAATGTTAGATGATTTAAAGATCCACTCATATGCGGACCGGACATGAAGAGGAAGGCGGAAGAGAGAGAAGAGTGGAGGCGTTGTATGCTTTGGACTTATTCATTGAATGAGGTTTCGTGTTTTTAGATATTAATAAATATCAAAATATGGTTAATAAATATTACACGTACATAGGGGATCAATTGACTCTATTGGTCCAGCTTATCTATTGACAGAAAGGCTCTTAGAGACACTGCTAGAAACTTCAATAGGCCGCAGTGTATTTGATCTATTAAGTCCTACTGTCCCATGTTTAATGCCGACTTTAAGAATTAAAATTCTCTTTATCCATTCTCTCTCTCTCTCTCTCTCTCTCTCTCTCTCTCTCTCTCTCTCTGGAACATCGAACGCTGACAGTTACGAATGAAAATAAATCTATAGTGTTGAATGATTATTCCTAAATCTGCGCTAATCCTAAATCTGCGCCGGCCGCATTCTGTGCTCAACCAAAGCAACGTTTACTTAGGCCTATTTACAAGGAGGGGTATGAATAAATATAGAAAACAACAACTACGCAAGAAGAGTTCTGTAATACATGCGGTTATCGGCGTATGACATGATACAACAAAAAGAAAAACATCATCCAAAATGCGGTGTTTACAATAATTGTACTAATGTAATTAAGTTTAATAAAATATAACTTATAATTAACAAAAGGAAGAAATAAAATTCACGTTGAAAATCATTCATCGTTTTCAGCTTGCAGCAGATTTAGATTATAGTGTGTTAAACGTCAAGGTTCAGAAGCACAAGGCTTCTCTTCAAGACGACTCGCCACACTCGAGCTACCGTCACAAAGATTAAGGTAACAGTATGTTACTGTATTACTGTATTACCATTCCAAACCACTAACAGTGTTTTTGAATTTGTAGTAGAATTCTCTTGTTGCACTACTGTTATATTATTCCTATAGATTAATTTGCTGGTGTTAATATGCGTGTGAGGTAGACTTCGAAATGTTATCTTTCCAATTAACCTTTAAATATTTAATCATCAAATCAATCAAGCTATGGACCTAAATCAACTTGACATCATTTGCCGACACCAGCTTGTAAATTCACATGCTCATGCTGCCATTCTGGTAGCTTACCTTCTTTAATTAATTTTTTTAATAAATTATTTGTTTGTAAGTTCACTTTTCCAAACGACTTTAAAGAATGATCTGTTCGAAATCTTGACAGCTCTTAATCTTTAAAGGCACAATTAAAAATATCTTATTTTTGCTATCAGTTAATGATTAACGTATATATATATATCACGTAAACATGAATATGAACACTGGCTTCATTTGCGAATTAATAGAAACAATATTAAATTAATAGAAACTATGTTCGAAATCTTGACAGCTCTTAATCTTTAAAGGCACAATTAAAAATATCTTATTTTTGCTATCAGTTAATGATTAACGTATATATATATCACGTGAACATGAATATGAACACTGGCTTCATTTGCGAATTAATAGAAACAATATTGAACATAGTGGAACAATTGAAACATTACATTTACAATTGAAACATCGGCACTCCCCAGCAAAGAACTAAAATTGTCAAATTTATTTATTTATTTATTTATTCCGTATAGTTACACACATGACATACCGCATGTGTTTACAATGTTTTCCTTTCTTAAGTTTCTGTTTTCCATCTATTTTCAAAATCCTCCATCTATTTTCAAAATCTTGCTCTCACTCCTACTCCCAAGGCTAAAAACCTTGGTGTCATGTTTGATGAAAATCTTGATTTTAAATCTCATATCTCATCTGTCTGTCGTTCATCTTTCTTCCAGATTCGTCAAATCAGACAGATATGGTCATCTCTTGATACAAATTCATCCATAATTCTTTCCAACTCAATAGTTCATACTAAACTTGACTACTGCAATTCATTTCTATATGGTTTACCTTCTTCTTCTCTCATGCGTTTTCAACGCGTTCAAAATACTCTAGCACGTGTTGTCTGTCGATCCTCGAGGCTTCAGGCCACCTCTAGTTCCTTGCTTAAAAACCTTCATTGGCTTCCTGTAGTTCAAAGAATTAAGTATAAAATTGCTCTTTTAACTATTAAAACACTCCTTTTTGGTAAACCTTCTTACCTTTCTGATCTCCTAATCCAATATCAACCTTCTCGTAAGCTTCGTTCTTCCGATACCAAACTGCTCAAAATTCCTAATATTCTCACTTCGTTAGGTAGACGTTCATTTTCTTTTTCCGCTCCTACTATTTGGAACTCTCTGCCTCCTGATCTTCGCTCATATTCTACTACTTCCACTTTCCGCTGTAAGTTGAAAACACATCTCTTCCCACCATAGATTTTATTTCTTCTTGCCTGACTGTTTTTTTGATCACCGGACCGGCACTGTTTAGGATCTTTTATTTCTCTTCAGCACTTGTTTTTTCAGATCGTTTGGGATGAATCGATTTGTAGTGACATGTGATGGGGGACGTCCCTGACATCATCCTTGTATGAGGGAACGGACGTTAAACCTTTATTATTATTATTATTATTAAAATACTTTTCTACTTCCCCTTTCAGTAACTCTAATAGATAAATGCAGCAGATAAGCATTCACAATTATCAATTTACCTGTTCAATGTTCTTAGCTTCTAATGAAACAATTGTTTTGTTGAAAATTTAATTTCAATGACATTTTATACTATAAAATAATTATTATTAAACTAACAGATCAATCTTCATTAAGTCACTAAAAATCATCATTTTCAGTTTGATGGTGACAATCATATTGCCTGTTTCTTTAAATTTTCATGAAACTAATAATTCTAAAGAGGGTTTTCTATTATTATTGCTTCGTTTAAGACCTTACTTCTCCTCAGCATATTTATTTTGCAGATTGGCCTGGGTGAATTGATCTGTAGTAATGTGTGCTGTGGGGACGTCCTTGGATAAGGAAATGGACGTTAAACCTTTATTATTATTATTATCATCATTATTATTATTATTTAAATTTTTTTCATGAATTGATTAGAGCTCAGCCACCTGTCCCTAGTTTAATTTATCTTAACTAACTGGACTCAAAAACATTTCGACCAACGAACAAGTTCAGTATAACGCAGCATTGATTGGTGTGAGCTAAACAGGGATTGGCATTGTTTTACAGATTAATCAATATTCGGGTTTAGATCTCTAGTGTTTTGTTTAGGTCGTTTGTTTCGCCTAGAGGTCTGATAGAATCACGACAGTGGACTGTAACAGTGCTGTGTTTAATAACTCTACATGTAGAATTGTTTATATAGGCTAATGGATAATTAATTAATTGATTTACTACCTATCATAATGACTAAAATGGTAGTATTAAAAGTGATAGATGCCATCACAGATGCTCATTTCACTATAATGCGCATTTAACTTTAGTTTTATTAACGATAGTTTGATTATTACAGTTGTATAATTGGGTACATATACATGTGTAGCCTAGGTTCTTCTTAGGATGTACTATTTAATCAAATAATTTTGTATATCGAAATTTTCTATAGAAATTTCTCGTCAGTTTTCCATCCAGTTCTAAAAACAGCAGACAGTAGTTGGATACATAGACAGTTTAGACCAGTAGTTGGATACATAGATAGTTATGCTATTCTGAGTCGGTATATTATAATAAATCAACTGATATGTTTGCTTTATACCGTATTCCAATGTAGCCCCTTGTACAAAAAAATTAGATCACAGTTGTCGTCAATGACAACATCGAACAATGAAATACAGTAGATTTTCGTTTGTACTACGGATACATTTCTATAAACACACATAGCCTATATTATGTTGGAGAATATCAGTAAGTTGTCAGATTGCGGATCAGAGAGCGCAGAGTTCAAAATTAAGAGTTGCCATTCTCTTACTGGAACGATACGATGACAGGATTTGAAGAGTCAGTCTTTAGACCAGTAGTTGGATACATAGACAGTTATGCTATTCTGAGTCGGTATATTATAATAGGTAACTATCGATGAGAATGTTAAGAGTTTCTATACAAATTCGATTTATGCAAGAAGACTCTAAAGTCTTGGTTGTGTTTGCATTTAGTTTAAAATCATATACTAAAGTTTACTTTTTCTTGCGTTCCCTTGTTCATTAATGAAACAATAGTAAGAATAATCAATGATTCACCGTTCCTTTCTTCACCGTAGCCTCCCTATAAGACGTCAGGGACTTTGAGAGTAAGTGAGAGAGAGAAAAAGAGAGTGAGAGAAAGTGAGAAAGAGAGAGTGAGAGAGAGTGAAAGAGAAAAAGCAAGTGAGAAAGGAGAAAGAGAGAAAGAGAGAGAGAGAGAGAGAAAGAAAGAAAGAAAGAAAGAAAGAAAGAAAGAAAGAAAGAAAGAAAGAGAAAGAAAGAAAGAAAAAGTAAGAGAGAAATAGAGAGAATTAATCTGCTTGGATCTTATATCATTCAGTAGTTTCTCGATGGAAGTAAAATCTTTAGGAAAGTAACGTACTGTGAAGCTATGGTAACCCTCCTGTGTAAATGTAAAGCTAAGCTAAGATTAACCGTTTACAGTCGGGACATAGACAGAGTTCACATATATGGCTAATTTCTGGATATGTTATACAACTTGGGCTACCATAACAGCATTTGTAAACATCTTGACAATTTCTTAACATTTTATGTGAAAATTTTTATGTTCCCAAAATGGGAACGTTGGACTGTGCATAGGCAACGACGCGTTCATTGATACAATGTTAATATAGCTTGAAATATTTGTACAAATTTCTCTAATTAAAGAGTTGAGTAATAGAAAACATGAAACCTAAACATTTCTTACAAAAATCCCGATCAAATGAGTCGTATTCCCTACCTATATCAATACATTTATTACAATATATACCAGTCTAATATGTCTTATTCTCTAGCTACATTCTATCTAAACATTCTTAAAAAATATCCCAATAATAAAATAATAGTATCAACACTATCTTTTATTCTCTAATTACAGTCTGTAGTCATGATACCTTACAGTCGTGTAACGTACTACATGTCCATTAACAGTGCTACTGCTACGCAACTGGCTGGTTATTATGGCCTGGTGTGGTACAGCCCAGAACAGAGTTTATGCAGGCACTTCTTGCATTTCACACACTGCAGGTGAGTATTGGTCACACAAAAAGTGCATCTTCCCTGACTGCGCTTTCCAAATGGTGGTTCACTCCATAATATCGGGTGTCGTTGCGTGTAGGAGCTGTTGGGCTACCAAGTCGTATGCGTGCCCGCTGTGACCTCAACAGTGCCATCGTCACTGTTCTTCTAAACTGGATGTGAGTAAGTGTGCTGTCAGGATGCATATATTGGTAGAACCTGAAAGCAGTAACTACTGCCATGTTTAGACCGTTGCTAAACAGATTCCATCCCCACTTCTTAGAAGGTTGCCGATACGAAGCCAGCATCCTATCTAACACATCAACCCCACCCATTCCTTCGTTGTACTTTCTGATGAGATCAGGCCGTGTTACTTTAGTTTCCTTCACACCCTTTACCCTCCTTTTCGCTGAATTTACTGGTGTAACACCTAGATGGTTGCTGGAAACTGTGACTACAGAATTGTTGTTCCATCGTACGAAGAGTATCTGTCCATCAGATCTGTAGTCAAAGTGGCCTCGGTTGAGCTTCTTCATTTGAGGTATGGTCATCAAAGGCCACTTGTTGCACCTGTTATCATTCACAGTGCCACATGCCCTAAAACCTTTGTCACTGAGATCAGATATAAGTTGATGACTTGTGAAGAAATTGTCGAAATGGACTACGTGGCAAGCTGGCTGGTCGACAACTTCCAACAATCCAACCCTTATATACCCTGCAGACATACCCCTATTATCAAGCAACCTCTCCCACCCCCCGTATTAAAGTGGCTTTACATGATTAAAGGATTATCTCTAAATTCCTTCAAGTTATACAAAATTCTGTTATGCAAGAATCTCAGATAGACAGCTGGTTCACGGCTTCACTAGTGAAACCCAGTAGGCCTAATCTTAATTGGTCTTTTTGATTCGTCACTAGAGAATCCCACGGGACGGATTCTTTCATCTTTACTTTATTCACGGCTTACTAACCACGGCAGTTAGGCGTCTGCTCAGTTTACAACCCTGAAGAATCCGTCCTTGTGTACAGCTATAATACATATTCACTCTATAATATATAATACATATTCACTCTATAATAAGTAATAATACTGTTATTGATAAACCATTGCAATAAACCAACAATAAATAAATAATTGTAATTGCATGACAGGAGAAAGGGTAAATAGGTATGTTATCCGTTTACGGATCAGGAATTTCGGGGTTCAGATCATAGACTTATCCATCACAGACATGCTTTAGCAATCAGCTTAGCTGCAAAAGTAGTAAAAGATATACCAGTAAATTGCTTATACACAGTCCAACGTTCCCATTTTGGGAACATAACATGTTTTGAAGAATATCTTTTAAAGTAGACTATATACAATACCTGTTACTACAGTATTTCAAAAAGCACATATTTAGCTATAAAATAATGCAAAAATTATAATTTTACAAACTTTATTTAATATGAAATTAATTTTTAGAAAATAAAAATAAAGAAATAGAAAAATGCGTCAGATTATGATTCTGTAAACTTAAAAAGTGGAACAAGCCCTTAACAAGTTATATATTTTTAGAACGTTTTATCCTATCTTAATAGCCTTCCATCATGATTAAATAGTTATGCGTTAGAATAGTTGAGTAATATGCAATAACGTCCATGTTCCCAAAATGGGAACGTTGGACTGTAAACGGTTAATGTAAGTTTTCCCACTCGAAAGCGATTTCAGTGACGGGCGAGCCCACGATTTGAACTCCGCACCAACTGATCCGTGGTCGAGTATCTTACGGACTTCGCCACTGGCTCCAGCCCATGTAGGCCTAATCATGCGTGATTGTTGTCATCAGATAGCGAACACGACGTGAAATTCTTCTCCATAGATGGAGTTGGGATTATCTTAGGCAATTTTGTTGGAAGAATTACATGCTTTGGACTTGACGTTAAACAGTGCACTACAGGAAGAAGAAGATACATATGTATATATATTTATAGACATATGTATTATAATATATATATATATATATATACAGTTATATATACAGTGTATATATATATTCAGATTACATATATAATATATATATATATATAAATATATTTTTATATATACATGTATATGCAGTATAGTATATAGGCTTAGCCATTAGCTTAGCTTCTGCATGATGCTGTTAAATTGATAGAAATGGTTACAATTATACAATTTCATTTTGATGTAACTTTTACTGATGCGTAAGAAATGTCAGTAAGCATGATCACAAAAACAAATCTGTGCATTATTCCTTTTACTGAAAATTGAAGAATTCTATCAAATGGAGGAATTCTAAGAATTCTATGGAACAGGACTGGAAATAATGTCACTACTGCAGAAGATGGATCAACTGTTGGATAATCGCATAAGAAGGAAATTAGACAAACTTCAGGTAACAAAGAATTGTCCTACATGAATATGTGACAGCATTGTGCTGAAATCTCCTTCAAAAATTTAACTTCAAATAGATGGATAAATAAATAAATATACATAGCCTATATAGACATATATACAGGTAGGTCCTAAATATATAGTGCATGTTTTGTATATATATGCATATTATACATGTGTATAATATATATACACATGTATACGTCCATGACATCATCCTTTGATGAAGAAATGGACTTTAAACCTTTAATACAATATATATATATATATATATATATATATATATATATATATATATATTAGGATTGTCATAGATGATTTAATTATCAACTCGTATGTGGAAATGAGGAGAAAAACGGACAACAGAGAAGAATATAGGCATTATATACCATAGACCTCTGCCATTAGTCAGTGCATTAAGATATATATATATATATAAAAAATACTGTAAATATACATATATATATATATATATATATATACATATATATACTACAGAACGCTAAGCTTAAACTTTATGCTTTATTACATACTTCATGATTTAACCTAATTGAACAATTCATTAGGTAGTTCATATTTCTAGGAATAAAACACGCATTGTAGTGAAATGCTCAATTATGTTGATACCTATCACTTTTATACCAAATGTTTAAACAACAGAAACCACCAGAAAATTATCTAAAACGATTGTCAAAACTTCTGCCATAAATGAAATATTAGTCTTTTTTAATGTAACCGTCTGGGTAAGTTGTAGGTGCATCAGTTAAATTACATGGCGTAATAGTCTTAAATTAGCTTAAATCACTTAACAATTTGCTGTGCAGCTAAAAGCAGACAAGTGGTCCATGCACTTATATTATATCTCAATAGCTACAGGCAAGTGCGCTATGCACTTATTTCTCAACAACAATCAACTCTACTCAGACGCTCCAATCATTGAATGAGCGAACGATTGCTTAAATATTTAATTCGATGGTTTATCGACTAATTGATTTTTTGTTTGACCAATTCGTTGATTTATTAATTCATTCCTTGATTCTCATTGATTTAGTTACTCTTTCATTCTTTGATTCTTTAATTCACCATTGAGTACTTTGAACCTTCATTGCCTGATTCAGTCATTCATACATCCCTTGAGTGATTCACTGATTCATTGATTATTCATTCATTGATAGATTCACTGATTGATTAAGTCATTGACTGATTCATGAAATCATTGACTGATTCATTTATTAATTGACTGATTCGTGAAATCTTTGATTCATTCATTTATTAATTGGCTCATTCACTGATTCATTGACTCACTGATTTATTGAACCATTGACTGATTCATTGATTCATTGACTGATTCCTTGACTCATTGACTGATTCATTGACTCATTGACTGATTCATTGATTCATTGATTCATTCATTGATTCATTCATTGATTCATTGACTCATTGGCTGATTCGATGATTCATTGACTCATTGCATGATTCGTTGACTCGTTGACTTATTCACTGACTCATTGACTGACTGATTGATTCACTGACTCATTGGCTCGTTCATTGTTTCACTGATTCATCGAATCATTAACTGATCCCACAGAGCATCTCTCTGGAGAGATACTCATCACGTGAGAGCAGGATCACCACAGCTCTCAAGTTCTCACTGGCAGCCCTTGAGAAGCTGGAAGGTTGGGCTCTGTTCGCGATCTTTCCATGTGATGAGAAGGACTCGGGCAGGTACATCCAGTTTGTGGAGCAGCGGTTCCAGTGTGTGTCCGCTCAACTACGACAATTCCAGTCTGCTCTTAGAGCTTGTGGAAAGGTTTCGCTAGAAATTGTTTCATTGCTAATGTTTATTGGTTGTATTACAAAGAGAATAGAAAATGTTTTCCCCGTGATGTGTTCGAGTTGTTTGAAGAATAGACCAACCGGTGACTGCACGTGTCGTATATGGCGACTAAAACACTAATATCCAAACCAAGGTCAGAAAGGGTATTCGGTTGGTGAGCACCTAGGCTTCCGAAATGGCCACAAAATTTTCTACAACGAATAGAAGAGATTTTTATATGAAATGTGACAAAGAGGAGTGGAGAAGGTCCATTCGTATCCCGACCCTAGTTAAACTGAGATTAAAGGGAAGATGATTAAAGAGAAAATAGGATGCAACGGTTAGCGTGCTTGTCTTGGAAGTAAGTGGTCTTAGTTCCAAGACATGGTCAGTTAACACCATATCGATACCTCACAGTGGAAGGATCACGGATTGGAGTTTGATGCCTATTGGCGTTATCATCAACAAATATATGATTAACCGTAGAAATATCAAATCATTGTCAGGAACCTGTAATGCAGTCTCGAAGATCGGTCACCGATCATGACAGCGCTATAGAAATTGTCATTTTTGAAAAGCAGAAGAAAAGTCCTAGTTTTATGAGTTTAATTCACTATATTGCGGTAATCATTGAGAGAAGTAATATATCAGTAATATATCATCTACATGTCATATCTTCAAATGAACCTACATCAAACAGAGCTTGACAGGCAATGGGCAATAGAATGTAATGTTATAAATTTTATTATGCATTAACTTGGCCAAGGCAGGAGATGTTGGGCTACGTTTGGCTTAAGTTCAGTGTATTATCTAACTTACATTTCAGATGAAATATCCAAATATCTATACTGCGTATATCCTACAAAAATGTTAATAGAAATTTAGTTTAGCAAAAACAAATGCTTTCTGGCAAACCAGCTTTTAAATTTGCTCATATTAATTAGCTTTCAATTAACATAACAATTAGCTTATCACTTATTGCTTCAATCAGTATTCTAATTAATCCATTCCTCACTCTACATGTATAGGCAGTTTTTAAAATCAATCGATAGCTCTATAATCAAAGAAATTAGTAAATATATTATATATTGTTCTACAGTATTGGCAGAGTGAGAGGGAGTTACAAGACTCTGGATGCATAGTAGATGTTTCAGGCCTGAGTGAGAGTCGAACCAATGCCGCTGATCTTCCACTCTCCTTCTCTAACCACTGTGCCACAGGTGCCTGCAATCAATAAATCAATCAATAAGAATTTAACGTCTGGTTCCTCGCCATAATGCAATGATAGGGACGTGTCTTGTGGGCTCTTTAATCAACGATCACTTTTAATACCACATGTTTAAACCGTTAAGCAGTTTAGACCACTTTCCGTATAACCGGTCCAGTGAATAAACGAGATTTTACGCTCAGATCGGCGCAACTGGAATTCGAACCCACGAGTGTTCTATTCACCTCTGGATCTGTCTTTTAAAACTTCATGACGTTACCCCTACGCTATAGAGACAGAAGTAGAATAATGTTTTATTTTATAATATGCATTATCTCTATGATTTAAAACTTTATATACTGCTTCTGTTCTTACAGTAGTACACAGCTATAAGATGCAGAAAAGTGTAAATATTTGTACACACTGCAGTAATTTAGTACAATTATTGTCCAACATATCCACGATAAGGAAGGATGGAGTTCCTGTTGAAACTGCCACTACATCAACAATAAGAAATCATTCTTTTAACTACTTACGATCAGTCATTTAACTACTTACGATCAGTCATTTAACTACTTGCGATTAGTCATTTAACTACTTACGATCAGTCATTTAACTACTTACGATTAGTCATTTAACTACTTACGATCAGTCATTTAACTACTTGCGATTAGTCATTTAACTACTTACGATTAGTCATTTAACTACTTACGATTAGTTATGTAACTACTTACGATCAGTCATTTAACTACTTACGATTAGTCATTTCACTATTTACGATCAGTCATTTAACTAACGATCAGTCATTTAACTACTTACGATTAGTCATGTAACTACTTACGATTAGTCATGTAACTACTTACGATTAGTCATGTAACTACTTACGATTAGTCATTTAACTACTTACGATTAGTCATTTAACTAATTACGCAAAAGCAAAGTGTAAACTCTTAGCTTAAACTTTACAGATACACAACAAGCGGATATTAAAAGGCCTTTAGCCAGCAATGACGTCACACCACGTCGTATGACGTCACTGAGCGACCAGATAATGGCGATGGCTGAGCGCTATGTAGGTGAAGGTCGAGTTATTCAAGGTCAGGTCACGGAGAGGCTGGTTCTATACAGACGACGTCTAGACGTGACGTCAAACTGGGCCCTGGAGTCTGTCTCAATGCTGGGAGAGGTGCTTGATGAACCCCTGGCAGACGAGATCTACTATGCCGCCAGGTTAGAACATTATTTCTCTCTCTATCTCTCTATCTCTCTCTCTCTCTCTTAGTGCACTTCCTACTGGCAGGTTCATCGTATATAGCGCCTCCACTCTTCTCTGCTTCCGCTTTCCTCATCATTTCTACATGTGAGTGGGTCTTTAAATCGTCTAACATACCTAATCTCGGCCTGCCCCTGCCTCTTTTTCCTTCCATTCTACCTTCTATGACATCTGATAGTGGACCTTCACCCTTAGAATGCGTCTTAGCCATCTCATCTTCCTATTTCGTAATACATTTATCAGCTGTCTGTCTGTACCAACTCCCTCCAGAATTTCCTCATTTATAACCTGTTGAGTCCAACAATATTTAACAGTAGAGAGACAGAGAGAGAGAGAGAGAGACTTTAAGTTTATTTCAGAATCACACGCCACTACAATATTACACACAAGTTATAAAAAGTCCAAATTAATAACAATATAAGTAATGGAACAATATTTATATCATCTAAATCCATCAGTTGACTGCGTAAGTCAATACACTACATTTGTAATTATTCGCATAGTTAACTACTACATTAATTGAAACTGATTCAATACTGTTTCAGAAAATTGATGTCACTGACATGATCATTTGATGAGGAAACGGACGTTAGACCTTTTTATTATTATTTTTTAAAATCTATCATTCAAACTAAGATTATCCGGATTGTTAGAGGCAGGTTGTCTCGGATCTTGGCAGACGTTGGAGTACTCGAGGAAGCGGTGATGGCAACAGATGGATTGCTGGAGAGAGCACTGGAAAGACAGATAGTGGAAGAGGAAGGAGGATTCAATGGAATGGATATTGCAGATAGATCCGAAAGGATTAGGACGCTTTCATCAAGTACTTCAGATACGACTTCAGATAAGGGTTCTGAGGAGAACGGAGGTATAGGAATAGCTTCTAGAAACCACCTCTATGTCTCTCTCTCTCTCTCCCTGTCTCTCTCTCTCTCTCTCTCTCTCTATTCTCTCTCTATATTCTTTCTCTCTCTCTCAAATATTTCCAGTTAAAATTATTTTAATCTAAAAATTGAATTAATAACTGGATGGCTCTGATATCATAGAACATTGATCCCCGCCAATTACGTGATTAACCAAACTCTTACCCAAACTTCTTCAAAGTACCGAGGGAAAAACCTTGGGAAGACGGCGCCCATGATTTGACCCTACTTCTGTTACTCGTTTATCTTTTTTTAAAATAAATCCTAGTAATTTATATTCTTATTGGTACCACTCAGAGTGATTAAAATTTAACTGATTCTGATTTTAACAAATTATAATAGAAGATGCATCGTACTTTATGAACGTAGATTGGTTAGGGAACTACTCAAATGAAGGCGGAGTTCAGGAAGTCCAGTTCACCGGTATCAATTCCTCTTCCTCCTCCACGGATAGCGTCCAGACGTGCCAGGAATCACCCAACTCATCCAAAAAACCTGTCGCCGATTCAGCTCCGGAAAAAGTCTCTAATAATTGGTCAACAAAAGCAAAATTTATTCCTCCCAAATCAAGCCAGCATGAACCCAAAACTGCAAACTCCATGCGGAGTGACAATATCAATTCAAAAGTCGAAGAAGATGATGGAGTTGTCGAGAGAGAATATTTCAGTAGAAAGTCAGCCAATAGGAAAGGGTCAGTAGTAAACAGGATAGATTTGAATAGCACGTGGACAAGTGGCTTAAAATGGGAGGAGTCAAGTATTAACGAGTACATGCGCACTAGTGCAGATATCGGCAAGTACATGTGCACTAGCCGAAAATTAGAGCCAATCAAATCACAGGGCGTGGCCTCGCTAAAAATAGATCTTGACGAAGGTCAAGGTAGCGCACCCGAGCCTCCTAATTCACCAAGGCCTAACGGACTGAATCATCATCCTAGAATAATTAAAGATAAACTATGCAATAGAGGCCTTAGTTTATCTGCAAGATCTCACGATAGGTTGTGGCTATAGGTAGAGCCCTTTGATCAATCAAATGATCGAGACAAAATGTCATTAAATCGATGACAGTTTGACGAGATACTTCAGTAGCAATACGAAGAGCAGTAGGTGTCTAGATAGCTGGCGCAGTAAGCTCTGAATGATTTCAGTAATTGCGGTGAGATTTAGCGCACTCAGTTTAGCTGCGCGTCAATTAAAATAAGTTAAACTACGTCGTGTCCGATTAGTACATCGGATGACCACCTTGGAAACCCGAGTGTTGACAGCTTTGAATGAAGCAAATTCGAGAGTGTCAGAAGGTTATTCTAAAATCTGCGTCGACAACCATCTATGCCCCAACAAAAAGCAACGATTACTAAAAATAATGGAGAGAAAGGAGAACCAAAAAGAAACAGCAACAATCAAGAAAAGGAAACTTTGTAAATAAATGTGGTTGTCATGTGTATAACCATACGAAAAAATGAGATTTTATAATTAGCTAGAGATTCCGACAAAGCGTTGTATAAACAGTGACACTCGACTAGCTAAAGTGAACAGTAGCAATTGTATTCCTTTATAATGAAACAATAACATAAGGTCATGTTTCAATTGAGTGTATATTATGAGTAAGTGAGGATATTTCTAATTTTTCTATTTTTTTAAATTATTTAATAACGTTTCAGAAATGTTTCAGAAATTTCCCGTGTTGTGTCCGGGTTGTTTGAAGAATTGACCAGCCGGTGACTGCACTTGTCGTAGAAGGCGACTAAAGCACTAAGATCCATATCAACGTCAGAAAGGGCATTCGGTTGGTGAGCGCCTAAGCTCCAGAAATTGCTACAAAAATTTAAACGAACAGAAAAGTCTCAAATAGGAGATTGGCTGGTGGTGTGATGTAGGACCGAGAGGATTTGAGACAGTCTATTAGTATCCCGACCCTAGTTAAACTCCAACCATACTGATCTGCGGTAGAGTATCTTACCAACTTCGCCACGAGCTCTAGTCTGTATTAATATAACAACATTGTTCTTAAGGGATTTGTAACTGATTTAATCTGTTGATCAACGGAGTGCTCAATTGTTAATGGATTGTAAGAATAGGTGCTATGTATCAATCTCTCTCTCTCTCTCTCGCTCACTCACTCTCTCTTTCTCTCTATGTATGTATATATATATATGTATTTTAGTGCACTGCCTACTGGCAGAGCCATGGTATATAGCGTCTCTGTTCTTCTCTATCGTCCGTTTATCTCTTCATGTCTACATAAAAGTGAATCTTTAAATCATCTATAACATTTCTTTTGATATACTATTGTTCTTGGGGGATTCTGCTTATGATGAGGCGGGCCCTCTATGCCTTCCTCAGCTTGGAACCTGAGAGCTGATATTTCAAAGATTGGCAGGGATAGAAAGAGAGAGAGAGAGAGAGAAAGAGAGAGAGAGAGAGAGAGAGAGAGAGAGAGAAGAGAGAGAAATAGTTTTACAGGATAAACTTCAAAGAGTCTACATTTAATTAGTAGACACAAAGCTATTGGAATCGATGATGTTATATCGACAGCATAAAACTTAGCCAACGGGTCACTGCATAAGCCATTTGCTCACGCATCGTATTGTTTTGCAGTAGTAGCCTATACAACACAATTATTATAAAAGCCATTAACTCATACATCCCATTGTTTTGCAGTAATAAACATACAGTGTATAACGTATTACTTATACTTACCTATGAATATAAAACAAGGAAAGTTGCAAAAACTAAATTCTTGGGTTCAAAATATAAATAATTCGAAAAAATCCATTCATTTTAACCATAAGCTAAAATGATCAAGGATAAAATCTAATATAGTATGTATAGTTGTCTTGGTATTTATGCCACGCAAACATGTCAATATCAGGAAGAACATTGGATTTGAACCACGTACTCACCCTACTGCTCTGAAGTTGAGCACCTTATATAAACAGTTGCGCTTTCTGCAGCATTTAGTGGAGAAAATATAGATTTAATTTGATTCTCTTTGCAATATTAAAATTTATAAGTGGGAAAAATATAGATTTCAGTGGATTGTATTTACAACACTCAAATTTATTTGTGGAAAAATGTAGACCTAATTTGATCGACACTTTACAATATTAAAATTTATTAGTGGGAAAGTATAGATTAAATTGTTGTTTTAGCTAGCAAAAAATTTTACCCTGGCCAAACCTGAAGCTACAAGTACCCCCTTACCCCAATTCTGTACATGCACAGGACAATTAATTAACTTTACATATGTAATAAAAGTAAAATTAAACACGCATTAAAGTGAAATGAGCAACTGTGTTGATATCTATCGCTTTTAATACTACATGTTCAAACCGTTAGGCAATTTAGACCATTTTCCGTACAACCAGTCCAGTGAATGTCCGAGATTTTACTCTCAGATCAGCGCGGCTGGGATTCGAGTTCACGTTAGTTCTATTCACCTTGGGATATCGACACTCAGTCCTATTAAAACTCCACCGCTGACATTACGAACAAGTCAATAAACTGTAATGATGATGGCGTAATATGGTCGTGAACCTCGAGTTGGTCGACCATATCTCGAATAATTAATTCTGAATGTCTCTGATCTGAAACCCTCTCAATGTAGGACAGCGAAAGGTTATTTATAAACGTTTCATTGCTGCATGTAGGTCTTCTTGTGGTCGCTGGTCGATTAATTAGAGTGAGTGAGTGAGAGAGAGAATGATAGAGTGAGAGAGAGAGACAGTGCGAGAGAGAGGAGAAAATAAGTTGTATATGTCATAGTTTTGTATGTTAATTTTAACTTTATTGTGACAATATTGATTTTTGAGAAATATGAAATACACAAAATTATATCTGTGAGAACAATTATATATATATACATGTAGCTTTATTTCACCACTCAGGTAGCAAGACAAGAAACAAACTGCAATACAATCATACAAGCAAACATAAAAATAGCGCTGAAAAAATTCGATGCAAGCATACACTCAATAAATCAACTCAAAATTAATAACTCAAAATTAATTAAATGATTTCCAGCGAACGTTCAAAGTAGTTTCGCAATAACGACTTCCAGTCAAGTCTCTCAACCTGGCAGCTCTCTGTATAAAATGTAGGAAAAAAAACATTTCACATGAAATATTTAAAATGAAAGAGAAATGTTTAGTTTATTTTCACGTTCACAACTGAAATTTTCAATAAATTGTATTGTTAATCGACTACAACTTGGCAACTCTGAGATACGATATTACAGGAAAATTATTGATGCAAAGAGTTAATCTTGAACTGAAAATCAAACTTGATCCAACACAAATATTAGTATATTTTAGAGACATTCCGTCACTAAAACATCTTAGAGCGATATAACAGATGTTATCCTCTGCTCTAGTTTTCAATTTTCTGAATTAAACTTCAGTTTAGGCTAGGGTCGTGGCTTAATGGTGCTCGATAACTTTCCTTATACCTGCAAACAGCTATACTATTATATTCATGCCTCATTTAAAAGTTCATTCATTCAAGTTTTAAATTAAAGTTCATTCCCTTTTGATATCATTTTTCCAGTAGACAGTAAATTTAGACGACTAAATATAATTTAAACGTGTTCAAATCGTTTGAGATGTTTTTCCTGTTTTCAAAACTAAAGTAAAAAACAAGCGCAGTGCTTTTACATCCGTTCAAGCTTCTTCGGTCGATATTAGAATCTCGTTAGATCCGTAATTTACGATGGGACGAGGGAGGGAGATATTTAGGGTCGGTAACCCCTGTGTGTGCAAACTGTCCGGACCAGGTTTATGTGTTTGTCGTCATTTAACAAGTAGCATCAAAGGCTTGAAGAAGGTCTCGTTTCCCTTGATGGTCCATAAAACAAATCAGATTCTACCGTGAATTTCCCTCCTCCTTTTACCCATTCTTATCTTAGTTTCTTCTTGTCTTGTTCTTACTCAAGCTCGGAAATTCAAGGAGGAATGTTCTATTCGTTTTGTCTAATCTTTTGTGTTTCTTACTTTTATTCCTCATAGTTATTCATTTGTTGTTATTAATTTGTTGTTCATTTGTTGTTATTTTTTGTTAATAGTTGTTATTTGTTAATAGTTGTTATTTGTTAATAGTTGTTATTTGTTAATAGTTTGTTATTTTGTTAATAGTTGTTAATAGTTGTTATTTGTTGTTAATCATTTGTTGTCATTAATTTTACTACTTACATTTCTTGTTTTCATTATGGAGATTCAAGTACAAGTACTTCGCCACTGGTTGGATCCAGTCCCAAAGTCGGTAAGATACTCGACCGTGGATTTGTAGGTGCGGGGTTCAAATCCTGTGTTTTCCCGTCACTGACATGGCTTTCAAGTGAGGAAACTGCCACTAATCTTAGCTATAGCATTACAAATACGTGATTTCAACTTTCCTAATTCGTCTATTTTCTATGCATTGCATTTCTGTAAGGAACATGACGTAACTAAATTCTTAGAAAATCATATTGTGGTTGTTATTGTTGCTATTGTTTACATGTAGCAATGAGCCGGAGGTTCAAATAAAAAGACATTAATTATAGTGAAATGATCAGCTATGTTGATATACATGTATCACTTTCTATATCACCTGTTACCTCTACCCGTTAGGCAATATAGTTCATTTTCCGTAAAGCCATTATTGTATGTTTATCAATACATTATACATATCAACTCACTATCATTTGTTACGAAATCTCTCATGCAATGTCTAGCCTATTACTATAATTTCTTACTTCTCTACCTCCGAAACATTCACAGAGCCAACATTTCAACGGGATCATTTACCTACATTTCTATCTCGTATTTCTAATTATTTCTGACAGGAGCCGCAGCTCAGGCGTAGACTGTAACAAGTGGTCGGATTTAGCTTTTTGTTTTTTGTACATTTGTCTAAACTGTGTCAAAAATTTCTAAGCGATGTTTCTGAAACGGTTAATATAAGAACAGAGCAACACACTTATTTAGCGCCGTCGGTTTATCTGCTAGTCAATATAACGAAGTTAAGCAACATCGGACCCGATAAGTATTTGTATGGACTACCATATTTTTAAGACAGAACGTTAACAGCTCTGAATGAAAAAATCCCGAGGTTGTTGGAAGGTTATTCTTAAATCAGTGCCGGATGTAATTGATACGCCGCTATCATTTGGCAACGATCACGAAAAATACGATTAGGTATGGTTAAAAAAAGTAAACTTCGAAAACTGTAATTAAGCAAAGAACCTCTGGAAACTCTTGAGGTGTGGTATAATAATAATAATAATAATAATAAAGGTTTAACGTCCGTTTCCTCATCCAGGGATGATATCAGGGACGTCATCCTTGACATCATCCCTGACATGTATATATGAACAAAAATGAACCCATTGGTGAGCGAACACATGAAATCTCATAGCATTGAAAACCGATCATTCACATGCATTAATTGAAGAAAATATGACCAAAATTAAATAAAATGAGCAAATTTATCTAGGAATTTATGTAAGGCATTGCATTGTGTCTTCTTTAGCTTGAAAGAAGGGAGATTCAATATAACTGCAATAGGCAACTTTGTTTTCAAATGATCACTACAGGCTTTGATAACGAAATATTCCCATCCAATCTATCGTAGTATAGTACAGCAACAGAATGAATAATAATAGTCGGTAATTATGTTTTAACAATAATTATTAGTTACTATAAAATAAAACTGAAATCAATCTATGCTGCTGATATTTTCTCACTCTTCAGTGCACTGCTAAGTGGCAGGTTCAAGGCACATATTCATACTTAAAAACTGCTTTCTCGCTCCATAAGAGCACTCCTTAGATCAACAAGTTAATCCCTTCACAAAGTCTATGCCTTATCCATACCTTATGTAGCCTATAGCTTGGGAAAAGTATGGCTTCTGAGGTGGTTTCCCGTTGCCTTCCTCATAATATATGAGGAAAGCAACGTGTCAGAGTTTCTGATATAAGAGTTGCTATTTAGTCAATAACAATTCTTGACTTAAATTTACTTTCATTTAGATTTAGGTTTCGTTACTCACTGCGACAGGTTTTTGTATTACGAAGCCAATAAGAAAGTAAAATAATTGACGATATTTGACGTTATGGACATTTCCTTACTAATTGCATCTGAAATCTAGATCGTAGCATCAAAATATAAATATAAATAATTTTATTTATTTTCGTCTGGATTCGTCAATCTAGTTAATAGGCCTTAAAGTTATTTGGATCAGTAGGCAAGACTTTACAAGAATTGTAATTATTAATAGTTGCCAATTGATTTAAAAACTGATTTTTATATTTTAATTTTGAGGTAAAATCTAAGTATTGTTAATGTCGAACGAGAAAGGGCACACGCCTAGTTAGTAGTTACTTAGGCCTATATGAGTAGTATTTTGTCCCTTGCTGGTGGAATGCAGTAGGAAGCTTATTTTAGAGTTGTACTAAATAATCTTATTGTTTGATTTTCAAATTACAACTGCACCAAATTGTAATCATGCATTTATTGCAGTTTGATGAGTACAATTTGTGTATTATTCGTAGTTAATTGTAATCATAAAATTTAAAAAACCGCTTTAAACGAACGGCTAATAGCTACATTTGAAAGCTTCATATGGGGCCTATTTTAACTAATCGTATATTGTCAGATATCAGTATAGCCTCAACATTTTTTAAATATCTCAATTATTTATACGTGAATGTAAAATTGTCAATAACAAAACAAACGTAATTGAATATAAACCAGTATCCACTACTTTCGCTTATTTTCGTGTGATTACATACGTAATCGTTTAAAAAAAAAAAAAAAAGATTATAATATTACACTACGATTACCTTTTTAATTTGATTACCAAAATCCGCAATTCCGCTGATTGCGCGCGGTTGTATCCCTAGCATCACTGCAGGATTCGTCTATGGATCTATCTTAGTATAGGACTCACATACATGTACATGTACGGTGCAGTCCGCAGTGAATGTCTCGCTACTGTATACGCGACTATATAAACCGCAGCCGTTAGAAAACTAGTAACCGTTAGCCATTCTCAAATGATATCATGTCCGCAATGTTTAACTAAACTTATACGATAGCTCGAGCGTATCTATTTGTCCTGAAGAGAATAGCTTCTGATATTGATGTTAAATACATGTACAGGCTTAGTTAGGATTTAGTTACGAGTTAGATAGATAAGAGTTCAAATTGCTCGACATGTGTAGGAATATCGATGATTTGATAAAGAGGTTATATGATACAATTATATGTGATGATTATAATTGTAATTGATAACTGTAATTATATTTGGTAATTGTAATTAATTATATTTGGTAATTGTAATTAATTATATTTGGTAATTGTAATTAATTATATTTGGTAATTGTAATTAATTATATTTGGTAATTGTAATTAATTATATTTGGTAATTGTAATTAATTATATTTGGTAATTGTAATTAATTATATTTGGTAATTGTAATTAATTATATTTGGTAATTGTAATTAATTATATTTGGTAATTGTAATTAATTATATTTGGTAGGATATTTAAGATAGACCTCGTTACTCATCGGCCCTAATTATTGGAAGAGTAATAGTTTTAATAAGTTGATTTTTGATGCACATATATGCACATTGGTTCACATGGATACACATTGATTCACATTGATTCACATTGATTCACATTGATTAACAATGATTCACATTGATTCACTTTGATACAAGTAACTGCACATTGAGAAACATCGATTATATACTATGAACAAAACTTTAACTAATACAGCCAACCGTTACGCTACGAGATTGAAAAAGGTAGTTACATTTACTGATTATATAATTAATATATGTCGTTGATTTATAGCGCTCTTGGTTGAAATTGTTTTGGATTAACTTAACGATAGACTTACACGCATACACTGGCACATTGATTTGTTCCTATGGGCGTTGAACGATCGAAGACTAGTGTCTTATCTATTGATTTACTTAGGTACTAATCATTGTATAAAATATAAAATTACTGATCTGAGTTACATAACATTACAAACACTGGGTCAGAAAGCACAATTGCTCGTTTGAGACGTGCATGTACATTCATTATGTTTGCATCTCAGGAAATACATTGATACATTGTTTCAATGATTTTATGATTGCATCACTTTGTATGATACATTATTATTTATTCAATTTCACTCGTATTGAAACTTCTGATCTATTGTTGGAACCATATTTGCACGAACTATTGGCGGGATTTAGCGCACTTGGTTTAGTTGCGCGTTAATTATCGAACTTAAGCTACATCGACCTTAGTTAGTACTTCGTGGGTGACAACCTTGGAAGACCGAGTGTTGACTGCTTACGAATAAAAAAATTCCAGGGTGATGGAAGGTTATTCTTGAATCCGCAACGGCTGCAATTGAAGCACCATTAAAAGGCAACGATTACTAATAACCATGGAGAGGAAGGAGGAAATGGGCTATAGCAAGCTTATGTGTTTCCTGACCCAGTTCATCATTATGTTATGTAATATACCTGTTAATTTCTTTAAGCCGATAACCGTTATAATTAGTTGCCTTTTCTAATGATACAATTGAAGGTATCTCAAATGTAACTTAAGCGTGCAATTTTACATAACAGCGCACTGGAATGCTGCATGCACGTGTCGGTGATGTATGGCTTCATTTGACATGGCTTCCGGGATTTAAGTGCAATGTGAAACACCCTGACTTTCTTAAATTAAGAATTATATAACGCTTTCGAGTAGGCCTAGTTTCTAATTTATACTTTGGAAAGTCGATAGCAACGCAAAAGCCGAATTAGTAATCTGACAAAAGTATTTTTAAAATCAGTAGATGCTCGTGTGCGGATCAATTTGTTTATTAAAAATAATTTTTTACATCTAATTAAACCGTAGCTTTATCTATTTGATGAATTAATGCTATAATCGACTGCTTAACTAAACGATGGGTTTCTTGATATATCGATAATCTTAGCAATTGAAATATTGATTGATTTATATATATTTTATTAATTTTATTAAAATATTGATTTCTTTAAATATTTTCTGAATTTGTTGATAGGTAAAAGAAAACAATTAGGCTGCCGTAGCAAAATATCAGAAATGATGGCACAGAAATCATTAAACTGTACTTTAGGTTTTGTCGATTTTTTCAACCTACAAATGAACATCATCTCTGAATAATCGAAATTAACATTTACAAGTAATTAGAGATTAGTCTTTATAGTGTATGGCTTTGAGGCACTTAGACTTTTTATCTTTACGCCACATATTTATTACAGAAAATATGTACAACAGAGCTGACAATGGAATTTCTCGTAACCCATTGTAGAACTATATGGATTCAGTGATTTTTATCTCGTGATTTTCATTTACATTTATTTACAATAAGAACAAGGATTGAATTCGAAGGTAAGTTTCTCTTAAATATTTATCTGATAACCAGCAAGATATCGGATCTAAGCTATAGATTTATGCTCGGGGGCTTAAATTTATCGTTATTCCATACGTTAGAGTGTGATGAAAACGAAAATTCGCCACTTGAATCTCAAGAGCGAAATGGTAAATGCTGAGCAGAAATGTATGGATTTGTTTTGTTAATTTCAACAGTGCTACATTTATACTATTGCAAATTATATACTTTTTTAATTCGAATAAAATGGCAGGCGATAGACATAAATTTAATCTTTAAATAGCTTATATATTTATGAATAAATTCATTTCAGCTGGTCAGTCAAAACTAATTCAATCTTAAAGAACTCGTTCTTCTGTTAAGTGTTACTGAAATTTCTAGATATGGGATTGAGGTAGTTTTCCTCTGTTTCCCTCAGTAACTACTGGCTGTATTTGTAAAAAGGCTGTGTTGTTAGGAAGTCCACAAGATATGCTGGAGACCATCAGTTCGATTCTCAGCCAGTGAACTTCTGACTGCGTATATTATGAGACAGAACTTTGCGTACAAATGTAACTTGATGTCATTGCAATGGCTGATTAAAATAGTCTCATTTGTAATACATACTTTAGCTACGTGTATTTGAAAATTATAGAAAATTACATGAAACTTTGGACTGTTACGCAATCAATATTTGAATTTACGTACATCAGCAATCTGTTTTGTTGTATTATATATTTAGATAGCATATACAGATAGAAACGAGGCAATGTAATGAGACACATTTCAATATAGCTATAGCTAGTAAGGCTAATGTTAACGTCGGTTCCTTGACTCAAAAGCGATGTAAGTAACGGGCGAGTTCAAGATTTGAACCCCGCACATCCGTGGTCGTATAACTTACCGACATCACCACTGACTCTAATCATACAGATGCAACTTTTTATCTGTGTTTGTTATTTCTTTCTACCAGATCATAAGGGCGTGTATATGAACCTCTAGATTACATTCACGGCAACAAATTCCTTACTTGTTTTTTCTTACTTTCTGCCACTGTATCTGAGCCACTATATCAGATGTGGAATATACAGTAACTGTATACCTTGCGAAACGGTATCGCTTTTATTAATTCGATAAATTCTGTAATATTGGGCCTGTTCTATAATAGAATATTATTCTTGCTTGCTTGAGATTAAGGAAATTTTCCCCTTGTTGTGTCCGGGTTGTTTGAAGAATTGACTAACCGGTGACTGTATGAGTCGTAGAAGACGATTAAAGCACTAAGATCCATACCAACGTCAGAAAGGGCATTCAATTGGAGAGCGCCTAGGATCCATAAATTGCTACAAAAATTTCAACGGATGGAAAAGTCTCAAATACGGGATTGACTGATGGATGATATGAAGCTCACTTTATTGAGGTAGAATTCGCTTAAATTCCAATGTTAACTTTGTAAATTTCCTCCAAAACCAAAGAAGTAGAAAAGCAAGTCAGCTGTGGTAAACGTTGAAATTAACCTCAATCGATTTAAAATATAATAGGTAAAGTAGGCCGTTGATATTTATGATATATTCAGACAACAAAGATTTTACGTTATATTTTTTTAACTTTCTGAGTATAGTAACATTTAGTGCTTTGATATCAGTAGCAGTGAAAAATATAATATTATACATTTTACATGTACATACCCAGTCGAGCGAGCGATAATTTAAACTCTTTTTGCAAGAATTCCTGTAAAATAAAACCCTTTAACTCGATTCTTTACACTTAAACACTATACTTCGAAATTGCAATTCGTTACTTGTTACTTTTGTGTTATATATATATATATATATATATATATATATATATATATATATATATATATATATATTATATATATAATATATATATATATGAGATATTCGATTGATCTGTAGCGTGTTTGTTGAGGCTTATTTTGTTAGGCACATTGACGACTTTATTCTGTCATCGATAGATAGGAAATAATTTGCATATAATGTAAATATCGGGAGGAAGTTCTGCTGGAACATCAATCCATTCCTGCTCTACAAAAATCAAAGTCGTTTATGAGATCTAGTGTATTCGATAAGATTTGTTTAGCAGAATTTATCATGTAAATCTTAAGAAATTATTATTATCATACCCTTGGTTTCATCTCTTTGTTCCATTATTCTTAAATAAAAGATCAATTATTTTCATTAGCTTTAAATCTATAAAAGTAAGTGTTTAAGATGTGTTTCATAGGTGACACATTCGTTTGAGATTTGAATCGATGCCCTCCTGGTTATCAATAAATCCTTTTACAAACTGCTCCATTGAGTTCATATCGAATTAATCTTATAAAAGTTTGACGGAATTCATTTGCTGGATAGCTGAGCAGATAGTACTCTGACTGATGAGCAAGAGACCATGGATTCAAATCATCATCAGACCGACTCAGTCGTGCCGCGAAAAGAGGCCTTTAAGTTTTTCTTTTGTTTTGGCAGTTTTCTCTGCAACTTTTTTATATCTTTTTTCGACATTTAAAAAATATATTTCTTAGTGGAAGATCTGATGAATTCTCGCATTTATTCCCTAGAATCGTCTAAGCCTGAGACGTTTTAATACAAGAAATTTTTCCTTGATATATGTTTTATTTCAACAAAGTTAAAAATTACTCCAACCAAGCCAAAAGTCAGCGAAAGTACTAAGCCAGCAGTGTGACAAAATTTAGTTCGTCTGCAGTTGGTGAAGTGGTCGCATATTATAGTATGAGAATCTAATATTCAGCCCCAGTTAGATAGAACCTAGAGTGGCTCTGCATCGATCGAAGTAAAATCTCAGCACAGCTGCGACCAAATCTTTACGATATTAGAGGCTCCATAGTCATCATAAGCGACCTTGAACTGTGGGTGGGCGATTAGACTGGAAAATTCTTAGCTGATAAAATATATCTCTCTCTTAGTGCATTGCCTACTGGCAGGTTCATGGTATAAAGCGCCTCCACTCTTCTCTGTCTTCCGCCTTCCTCTTCATTTCCACTTATGAGTGGATCTTTAAATCATCTAACATACCTAATCTCGGCCTGCCTGCCTCTGCCTATATTTCCTTTATTCTACCTTCTAAGCCTTCCCCCTTCCTTAGAATTTGTCCTATCCAACCCTTCTTTCTATTTCGTAATACATTTATCAACTGACTATCTATACCATCGCTCTCCAGAACTTCGTCATAAAATATCTTATGAAATAAAGATACTAATTTAATTTGACTATTAGCTTTCGTAGCAGCCCTTAACTTATGGTTCTATTTGAGAACTGTGGCACTAGGTATCATGGAGCCGTTAAAAATAACAACAACAAAAATCAAAACCATCGCTTAAAAGATCTATGGATGAAAATGAATTAGAAATTATTAGAATTTGCTGATTATTTGGTCAGAAATGTATATATACATTGTAGGCCTAATTTCGTGGAATTTGCAACTACTTCATTTAGGCACTACCGACAATAACTACAAAGAAAGTAATCGTGGAATTAATGTATTAATGTATTAATGTATTAATGTATTAATGTATTAATGTATTAATGTATTAATGTATTAATGTATTAATGTATTAATGTATTAATGTATTAATGCATTAATGTATTAATGTATTAATGTATTAATGTATTAATGTATTAATGTATTCAGGTATTCAGGTATTCATGTATTAATGTATTAATGTATTAATGTATTAATGTATTAATGTATTAATGTATTAATGTATTAATGTATTAATGTATTAATGTATTAATGTATTAATGTATTAATGTATTAATGTATTAATGTATTAATGTATTAATGTATTAATGTATTAATGGATTAATGTATTAATGTATTAATGTATTAATGTATTAATGTATTAATGTATTAATGTATTAATGTATTAATGTATTAATGTATTAATGTATTAATGTATTAATGTATTAATGTATTAATGTATTAATGTATTAATGTATTAATGTATTAATGTATTAATGTATTAATGTATTAATGTATTAATGTATTAATGTATTAATGTATTAATGTATTAATGTATTAATGTATTAATGTATTAATGTATTAATGTATTAATGTATTAATGTATTAATGTATTAATGTATTAATGTATTAATGTATTAATGTATTAATGTATTAATGTATTAATGATTAATGTATTAATGTATTAATGTATTAATGTATTAATGTATTAATGTATTAATGTATTAATGTATTAATGTATTAATGTATTAATGTATTAATGTATTAATGTATTAATGTATTAATGTATTAATGTATTAATGTATTAATGTATTAATGTATTAATGTATTCATGTATTCATGTATTCATGTATTCATGTATTCATGTATTCATGTATTCATGTATTCATGTATTCATGTATTCATGTATTCATGTATTCATGTATTCATGTATTCATGTATTCATGTATTCATGTATTTGTTTGATAAATTTATGCCTTTAAATGCCACAGCATATGTCAATAGCTTTTAACGGTTAACTGATAAAACGATAAGCACTATTTAATTGTTATTATCAGTATTATTATAAAAAATTTATTGCTATTATTATTAATTTCTTATTGTTATTATTATTGTTATATTTATTGTTATTTTCAACATATAGAAGTTTACCCTGGTCTATATCGGTCTATTAGAGAGAGTATCCGGGGGTTTAAGAGTGTGGATGGTATCCGGGTTTTCTAGAAGTATCCTGTGGTTTAAGAGTGTGGATGGTATCCGGGTTTTCTAGGAGTATCCTGTGGTTTAAGAGTGTGGATGGTATCCGGGTTTTCTAGGAGTATCCTGTGGTTTAAGAGTGTGGATGGTATCCGGGTTTTCTAGGAGTATCCTGTGGTTTAAGAGTGTGGATGGTATCCGGGTTTTCTAGGAGTATCCTGTGGTTTAAGAGTGTGGGGGTATCCGGGTTTTCTAGGAGTATCCGGGAGTTTAAGAGTGTGGATAGTATCCAGGTATTACAGGAGTATCCGGTGGTTTAAGATTGTGGGGTATCCGGGTTTTTAGGAGTATCCGTTGGTTTAAGAGTGTGGATGATATCCGGGTTTTCTAGGAGTATCCATTGGTTTAAGAGTGTGGATGATATCCGGGTTTTCTAGAAGTATCCGGTGGTTTAAGAGTGTGGATGGTATTCGGGTTTTCTAGGAGTATCCTGTGGTTTAAGAGTGTGGGAGTATCCGGGTTTTCTAGGAGTATCCGGGAGTTTAAGAGTGTGGATAGTATCCGGGTATTACAGGAGTATCCGGTGGTTTAAGATTGTGGGGTATCCGGGTTTTTAGGAGTATCCGTTGGTTTAAGAGTGTGGATGATATCCGGGTTTTCTAGGAGTATCCATTGGTTTAAGAGTGTGGATGATATCCGGGTTTTCTAGGAGCATCCGATGGTTTAATAGTGCGGATGGTATCCGAGTTTTCTAGGAGTATCCGGTGGTTTAAAAGTGTCGTATGTTGTACCAGGCAGGGACACTGAAGTACAGCACTACAAGTATCGACTGTATGACCTCTCTACTGCAAATAAAGCTTTGTTGTTGTTGCTAATGTAGCTACTCATGTAGCCATCTATCTATCTGTCTGTCTGTCTGTCTGTCTGTCTGTCTGTCTGTCTGTCTGTCTGTCTGTCTGTCTGTCTGTCTGTCTGTCTGTCTGTCTGTCTGTCTGTCTGTCTGTCTGTCTGTCTGTCTGTCTGTCTGTCTGTCTGTCTGTCTGTCGGTCTGTCTGTCTGTCTGTCTGTCTGTCTGTCTGTCTGTCTGTCTGTCTGTCTGTCTGTCTGTCTATCTGTCTATCTGTCTATTGTCTGTCTCTGTCTATCGGTCTAATCTGTCTATCTGTTATCTGTCTATCTGTCTATCTGTCTATCTGTCTATCTGTTATCTGTCTATCTGTCTATCTGTCTATCTGTCTATCTGTCTATCTCTGTCTATCTGTCTATCGTCTGTCTATCTGTCTATCTGTTCTATCTCTATCTGTCTATCTGTCTATCTGTCTATCTGTCTATCTGTCTATCTGTCTATCTGTCTATCTGTCTATCTGTCTATCTGTCTATCTGTCTATCTGTCTATCTGTCTATCTGTCTATCTGTCTATCTGTCTATCTGTCTATCTGTCTATCTGTCTATCTGTCTATCTGTCTATCTGTCTATCTGTCTATCTGTCTATCTGTCTATCTGTCTATCTGTCTATCTGTCTATCTGTCTATCTGTCTATCTGTCTATCTGTCTATCTGTCTATCTGTCTATCTGTCTATCTGTCTATCTGTCTATCTGTCTATCTGTCTATCTGTCTATCTGTCTATCTGTCTATCTGTCTATCTGTCTATCTGTCTATCTGTCTATCTGTCTATCTGTCTATCTGTCTATCTGTCTATCTGTCTATCTGTCTATCTGTCTATCTGTATCTGTCTATCTATCTGTCTATCTGGTTCTATCTGTCTATCTGTCTATCTGTCTATTGCTATCCTGTCTATATGTCTGTCTATCTGTCTTCTGTCGATGTCTATCTGTCTATCTGTCTATCTGTCTATCTGTCTACTGTTTATCTGTCTATCTGTCTATCTGTCTAATCTATCTCTATCTGTCTATCTGTTCTTTATCTGTCTATCTGTCTATCTGTCTATCTGTCTGCTATCTGTCTATCTGTCTCTCTGTATATCTGTCTATCTGTCCATCTGTCTATCTGTCTATCTGTCTATCTGTCTATCTGTCTATCTGTTACCATTGTCTATCTGTCATCTGTCTTTGTTATCTGTCTATCTGTCTATCTGTCTATCTTGTCTGTCTATCGTCATCGTCATTGTCTATCTCTGTTATCTGTCTATCTGTGATCTGTCTATCGGTCGTATCTGTATTATCTGTCTATCTGTATATCTGTCTATCTGTCTATCTGTATCGTCGATCGTCTATCTGTTATCTGTCTATCTTCTATCTGTTATCGTCGATCTGTCTATCTGTCTAGCTATCTATCTATCTATCTATCTATCTATCTATCTATCTATCTATCTATCTATCTATCTATCTATCTATCTATCTATCTATCTATCTATCTATCTATCTATCTATCTATCTATCTATCTATCTATCTATCTATCTATCTATCTATCTACCTACCTACCTACCTACCTACCTACCTACCTACCTATCCTACCTATCTACCTATCTACCTATCTACCTATCTACCTACCTACCTACCTACCTACCTACCTACCTACCTACCTACCTACCTACCTACCTACCTACCTACCTACCTACCTACCTACCTACCTACCTATCTATCTATCTATCTATCTATCTCTCTATCCATCTATCTATCTATCTATCGGTCTGTCTGTATGTTTGTCTATCTGTCTGTCTGTCATCAGTCTGTAGCTCGTTCGCTAATATTTACATCTGGCACTCCTTGAAAAATCAGTTTACATTAATATTTTCGACAATGATATCGAATTTTTAGCAAAAGATACCTGTAATAAATAGAAAACAGTAGAAATCACTGGCCATGTGCACTTTCATTTCAATGTAATACGATTACTGCTACTACAGAGTGGGACAGTTACCTTGAACTTCGTTTTGCCTTAAAATATTAATAAAGCTCTGTGACGATATCGTCATTGTGAGACGATTCTGTGAGGAGGATTCTAAGCACTTGCTACTACTGCATAATGTTTGTCATAATATATTTACTACTAATACAAAATTTATAATAATTAATAATTTTCACTTGAAGAAGTAATTCTTACATTTAAATTGTATTTCGCGATAGATTCTGAGTTTATTTCGCTACTTTTATAACTATAAAAATAGCAATATATCGGTATGACCGCAGAACAGTATTTTTGAGGGGTTCAAATTCTGGGCTCGCCCGTCACTGACATCGCTTTCGAGTGAGGAAACTGACGTTAAGATTAGCTTTACTAGTTTTTTTATGTAAAATCCGTAATATGCTTGGGCACTCTAAAAGATATCAGCTGAATCTAAACGTAAATCTTTATACCGTTATCTTTCTTTGAATTCACTAATTATATTATATGTATTCTACAATTATATATAAGTATAATATGATGAAGGCTAAACCATTAACTAGCTATAATATTTTAACACAATGCAGTGACAAACTGTAAATAAAACCATACGAAGCTTTTTTCATAATTCTAGATTAATTCTTGTACATTATCGCGTGGTAGAAGCAAAATGACTCGTATGAGAGAGTATGAGAGAGTGATGATTTCACTTATTCCAATAAATCTCTAAGATATTATAATCTACTGCATAATTGCTTAAATTTGGACCCACCTATCTTCATATTGACAACCTGATAATATACTACGGCTTGTAATGATCACCGATTAGCCGGAAATAAAAAATGCTATCTATTGAACGGTGTAAAGGTAATTAACTTAAGTTTTTATTTCTATTTCTATTTCAATTCTATGCAAATTTTGCGGAAACGAATATTATTTTAATTCGGATTAAGATAACGAAAGAAGATTTTTTCTATCGCTAATATTTGTTTGGTTTGTATTGAAATGATTTAAATGTAGATTAACTAATGCGATTTTTTCTGTTCTATATATGATTTCATTTAAAAGCTGAATAGTTAATATCTTCATTGATAATCTTAGAAATACAGAACTATTTCTCTCTCTCTCTCTCTCTCTCTCTCTCTCTCTCTCTCTCTCTTACTCTCATTCACTCACTCCCTCTCTATCTACATTTCACACTCTCCCTTTCATATATATTAACTATATATAATGTATATATATATATATATATATATATATATATATAGATATATATATATAATTCATATTCATTTACAAAATTAGCACTATTATTATGTAGTTTTGAAATTGAAATTATAAAACTGCAAGTGAAGAATTACAAAGTACTTAAATCAATGGCTACAAACAATTGCGATAAAATAACATATTGATATCTAGCACCTTCTACACGGTTTATACTGTATGAAGTTTAGAAAGTAGGATATCCATTTACAATTTAATGCATAACTATAATGATATTAATTTGTATATACTATTAATGGATATACATATGAGATGATAGGTAGAAGATAGAGATGAGTGGAGGCGTTCTATACCATGGACATGCCAGTTGACAGTGCACTAAGAGAGAGAAAGATTAATGTATATGAGAAGTTTAACGTGCGTGTCGCAGTCTAATCATGCTATTAGGGACATCTCAGACAAATTCACAAGCCATACTGCACAATTTAATTTATTTAATTTTAATTTTAATTCATTTAGCTCCTTCTAGAAAGAAATGCATAATCGCATGAATTTGTCATATGCACAGGATTTTGACAGTTGCTATTTATCTTCTTTGAACTGATTTTTCGGATTTTGGAATTTGCACCGTCTTGTACCTTCTTTTTGTTCACTGGCTTGGATATGTCTCAATAGCCCTCGATATTTTCATGGACGACAGTAGCACTCTAATTGTTATTATTATTATTATGAAGAAGTTTAGCACGTTAATATCAAACGCAAGGCCGAATAGTTTTAAACTGGACCAAATTTCGAATAGCTCCAATGCACCCATCACGAATAGTGTTGTTCCTCTAAATTCTGTATTTACTTTCCTAAGAGTTTGTTGAGTAGAATGTATTGTATAGCAAATATTTCCGAGTAATTGATAACTCTAGGTTGTTTTGAGTAATGCATTTATATACCGGCGTTAAAGCGGGAAGACCGGAGTTTGTTGTTTGGGTTTATCGCGGCGGCTTTAATGCACTCACAGCTACATTGTGTATGGTTACACTTAGCTGAATAAACATTTTAGCTTCAGAATATAAGTGATAGTGCAATTGTATGAAAAATCCTTCTTCTTTCGTTCTGAAATGGAAGATGCTTGCGGACTCGCTAATTCATCACTTAGTCTTCTAAGTACAGGAGCATAAAATAGCGTAGAAATAAAGCCAGCTAAGATGCATAATGTTTGTATGAAGGAATATACCGATTTGGAAAGAAATAGCAGTCATTAGCATTTAGTTATAACACAGGCATGACAATTTTTGTTTGGAGATAAACTTAATTATTTTGTCAATTACTTTTATTTAGAATTTTTCTTAAATCTTTCTGTATTGTCCAATCACAAGGAATACTATAATATGAACATTCTAAGGCTGAATTAAAATTAGGTGTATAGGCCTACTAATAATATGCACACATTAAACATTAATATATATGTATTAAGTTTCATATAATTATTTTATATTTCACTAATATCACAATTAAATTATGCAAGATGCAATGAACGACCTGAAAATTGGACATACAGGCCCGAAAGCTCTGACGCATGGCCATCGAAGGATAGACTGTTTTACTTTTAACGATCATGCAACTCGTCTGCTGTAGAGACTTTTTACCTCGAAGCTGCAGAGATAGGGTCCTGCCTATACCCTTTCGATTGAACTAACTGACGGTCAACTTGCCTGAAATTGTTGGACATTAATTCAAGGCTAATGAAACCCCCGCTGACATTTTACTGCAACATAGAGATCGGCTTAATCACCGTCGTTGCTGTAATGTTGTAATTTACGGACACTGCTGCAAAATACTGGAAGTCTGTTCGGGTGCGAATTAACAAAATTCCGGAGGGACCGGATAACATCCCCCCATAAAACTAACCAAGTCCATATTACTTCAATTCTGGTGTAAACTATCAAAGAGCTAGAAATACCGTTTTCTGATGATTTCATGACAATATTTTCCTACTCCCTCTCTCTCCCTCTTATTGCACTGCCTACTGGCAGATCCATGTTATATAAACGCCTTCACTCTTCTCTGTCTTCCGCTTTCCTCTTTTTCATCATCTAACTTTCCAAATCTCGTCCTGCCTCTGCCTCTTTCCTTCCATTCTACCTTCTATGAACTTTTTTCTTCCTACCCTAAATTTGCTATTTCTCGCTTGTACACAGACTCCATCTGAAGGGTAAGAGGAGTTGTTTTTCTGTTGAGATGCTTCGTAGCTTCCTGCTGTAATTACCTGGAATAAATAAATAAAAACTAGGCAGAGGTCTCGAGTAAAACATGAACTCCTTCAGTAATATCTACAGTGCATTGGACGCTAGTAGATGAGCCGTTACCCTATTAACGTAACATAACATATAGGCGTAACATAACATAAGACTTATCTGAGTATTTTCAATGAATTTCATGCATTGAATCTCAAATAATTGTCGGACAGGTCATTGCTTCATCTAAACGAAGCTTTACATGACAACAAAAGATACCTTTTATTAACGCATTGATTATAGTCATAAACCTGATTAAATCAATAAACGAGCCATGAATACGCGTACACTGAGAGTTGTTCAAATAACAACAACATCTGCTGTTTGTAATCATCTAAATTGTATCGATTGTACTTGGTAATTGAAAACAGTAGTGTTTATCTCTACAATGTATATATATATATATATATATATATATATATATATATATATACATGTATATATATTTAAGTTCGTTATTTTACCACGAGTAGATAAATTGTGTCAAAATGTTATTTATTGTAATCAATGGTTAAAATGATTGAAATGAAGGGAAACTGCGCCCTAACTCTTTTTTTGACGTGCGTTGTCCTGCAAGGGTCCTTATTAGATACTAGGAGACCGGTAAAAGGATTGCAGGGGGGCCCGAAAAATTCTTACCGTTCCCTTAGCTCTAAATTCTCACTTTATTCACTGATTTTAATAAAATCTATATCTTTTTATGCTGTAAGGAGCAAGAGAGAGAGAGAGAGAGAGTGAGTGAGAGAGAGAGAGAGAGAGTGAGAGAATTGAGCTTAAAATGGGGCTCTGATGACTATCCTCTAATTTCTAGATTAGCGTGAGAGGAACATAGGGTCAGTTTTAGACAGGCGTGAGGTGAGATAATTAAAGATTTACCATCCTCATCAGTCCCAATGTTTCTGACTTGACACTGCCTGGAAAATTAACAGTGAACAGTGATAGAGAACGTCTGTAAGAAATATTGAACGTAGAGAAAATCTTAGAGAAACATGGAACAGTGAACAGTGATTGTGAAAATCTGAGAGAGACATGGAACATAGAACAGTGATAGAGAAAATCTGAGAGAAACATGGAACATGGAACAGTGATAGAAAAAATCTGAGAGAAATATAGAACATGGAACAGTGATAGAGAAAATCTGAGAGAAATATAGAATATGGAACATAGAGAAAATCTTAGAGAGACATGAAATGAAACCTGGAACAGTGATAGAGAAAATCTGAGAGAAACATGGAATATGAAACAGTGATAGAGAAAATCTGAGAGAAATATAGAACATGAAACAGTGATAGAGAAAATCTGAGAGAAACATGGAACATAGAACATAGAGAAAATCTTAGAGAAACATGGAACATAGAACAGTAATAAAGAAAACCTGTGAGAAACGTAGAACATGGAACAGTGAGAGAGAAAATCTGAGAGAATTATAAAACATATAGAGCAGTGATAGAGAAAATCTGAGAGAAATATAAACCAGTGAAAAACTAGCAAAAATCTGAGAGAAACATGCATGGAGTATTGAACTTAGAGAAAATCTAAGAGAGAGACGTAGAATATTGAATTATAACAAAATTCATCAAAATTATAGGGACATTTTAACGAGAAAACGCAAGGAACATCGATTGAAATATTTTAGAAGAACTTAAAAGAGGAACATGTATCAGTAGTGTGGTAGATCCAAGGTAAATATGTCTACTAAATGAGATTTTAGGTTTAACTAGAGTACACCATTGACCAAGGAATTGAATTCATCTCAAAGGTTTGACTTTTATCAAACTCCGACGATTGCGTTTTACTTAGAAAAATATGACTTCTGGAATAGTTTCGCTAAGCCTTCCTCAGATTCCTGCTTATTAGTCTCTTACCACAGGTGCAGTTATCGATTGATCTCTTTTGTAGTTGCCCGAGTACAACACGTTGAAGAAAATGGCATAATAACATAGCAACAGAATACACCGTTATAAGTACACTAAACATAGCAACAGAGTATAAAAAGGTTGACAGGAAAGAAATTTGAAAGGTTATATGATTGTGAGAGAGAAATTGAGAAATAATAATAATAACAATAATGTTTTACGTCTGTTTCCTCATCCAAGGATGATGACAGAGACGTCGAGAAAGAGTAATATAAAGAAGGAGATATAGGGACAGAGAGAGAGAGAGAGAGAGAGAAAGAAACAAAGAAAAAAAATAAGGAAAGTAAGAATGAAAGAAAGGTGACAGATACATCCAAAGTATGACAGGGAGACTGTGAACAAAGTGAAAATTAAAATAATTATAAAATTAAGTAAAATCGCAATTTTGAACTATACAATTCAAAATTGACCATCTAACCCGTTTCAGAAACAGAACTGGTTTCACTTAAAAAGTGTAATTAATTAGTTATCGGCACAAATTTTTCTATTGACTGTGTATTACTGTGCCTCAAATGCACTTGTCTTCTCAATAGTCCACAGAACATCGGACTCTTCCATTCCATCGAATCGAATTTGTTCCATTATTTTCAGATTTAGCCAATCAATCAAGTCGAACGATCGATCGAACGATTTCGATAATCATTCTTTATGTAATTACTTTTATTCGGTAGTTTCTTAGCCCCGCAAAGCCTGTATTTTCTTCACTTGTCTGGCAACATTAGAATGAAAGAGTAGGCTTAGAAACATTGAAGTAGGTTGAGAGAACGTATGGATAGGCACATGGGCTAATGCATAGAGACATTCTATCCGAACAGGTTATCGTCCTAGGGAAATTCGATTAAATGCAATCAATGTCTTAGTTGAGTGGAGTTTGTCTCATAAAGCTTTCGGGAATTCTCAAAGTGGAAAGCAAGAATTCCTTTTCTCTTTTAAAACAATTTAATGTGTATTAACGTGGTTTCATATTTTTAAGAAATCCAGTCGTTGACAAAGATATTTTCTTTGAAAGAGATCAGAAGGTCAGAGGTCTGGGAGCGGGACATCAAAATATTTTAGGGTAACGGTTGAATTATTAGAGTTAAGGTTAAGTTGGGAAGTGGAAATTTGAAATAATTAAAGTAACAATATATTTGCTTTCTCTGCCTCTTCTGTCAGCTTAAGAATTTGATAATTAAAGCAGAGTACTTATGTCATCTGTCACTCCTGTCAGTTTGATGCTATTTATTCTTACATAGTTATATAGGTTGAATGTCTTAGTAAAGTAGGGGTTACGTCATGAAGTTTTAATTGACAGATCCTGCGGTGAATTGAATCGTCGCGGGTTCGAATCCCAGCCCCGCCGATATGAGAGTAAAACATCGGACATTCATTGGACTAGTTGTACGGAAAAGGTCTAAATTGCCTAACGGCTTAAGCATGTAGTATTTAAAGTGATATGTGTCAATATAGTTGATCATTTCACTAAACTGCGTGTTTACTTTACTGTTTTGATATCAGTTTTTGTGGGGCTTCTGCTAAAATCGAATTTTTCACAAATAACTATTCTCATTAGCATTTGATGGAGCAACTAGCTAGTATATATGACCTACGGAAAAACTTTAAATTTAAATAAAGCCAATAACTCACAAACGTTGCAATTATACAAGTAAGGTTGAAATGTTTGCTTTCATATAGGGTCCCTATGACCTTCCACAACATGTAAGACAGGTCTTTTTCTCTTCATTGTGCTCGATGGACGATTGCGTGGAGAATTCAATAGAAATTCCTGAAGAATGTTTACCCTTCATGATAGTAGACTGATTGCCGATCGGTTGAGATTAGATTTCTGTGGAATTAGAAAAACTCTCGGAATTAAAAACAAATTTGTTTCCTCTTTGGAATATGCGTGATTTAATTTTAGAATTCGTCCAAAATTAATAGCGAAGTTTACTTTTACGCATTTACAAACAAATTTCATGAAACTAACATTATCACGCTATCTTAAAAAAGTTGCCTCGCTCGAAAGCGATGGCAGTGACGGGCGAGCCCAGGATTTGAACCCCACACCTACTGATCCGCGGTCGAGTATCCCAGTGGCGAAGTCAATGTGTAGGTTAAATGTGAGTTTCATGAAACTTGTCACGCTATGATAGTGTTCAATAAAATCATGGACAGCTCAAACACTGGTGAATGTTTCAGAGCTTACTTGAGTGGTTGCGCAATTTTATCTAGTAGAGGCATAATATAAAAGTGCCATGAACCTAAGAAGGCTATATTATGTAAATTGCTAAACTTTTATAACAATTTATGCATTTTTATTGTAAAAGAAATGACAACATTTTAGTTTCTTCCTCTTCGCTTAATTTACTGAGCACTAGTGATTGTAAAATGCCACAGCTGAAAACTATATATCCCAGGCAGCCGTATTGCAATGACGATAGTGGCCCAAAATAATCGAAATTGATGGATTTGCGAATCTCTGAAAAATGTAGTCTCTTATTTTTATTAAACCACGTAAATATTAACAATATTTATCAAGTACAGTTCCCTAGAGTCTGTTCTCCATCCTACACTAACCAAGGCCTGAATTTCCAGAGATTATCTGAAATCATGTTGCTGATTACATCTTGATACAGCCTCTTGTTCTATTATCCCGTAAATGCTACACTTTGCATTCACTACGAACTCTGCGGCGGCTCGAAAGACGATGCGTTTAAATTACAACAGACCAGTTCAGTCATAAATAACTTCTTCAATAATTAACCACATTTTTCCACCTACCTAATACACCCTTCCTTGTTACGTTAAATCTTGAGTAATATTTCAGAATTTAAAAATTAGAGTGGCCAGGATCTTGTGTAATAGATCTAAGTGTGGGAGATAGGGTTTTAAAAGATCAGTGTAGAAAATGAGTTGTAAGAACTTATGATACAAAAACTTGGAATAAATTAATAAAAATTAAGGATGTAGAAAAAAGGTTTTTATAATTTTTTATTTTTAATGATAGCAATTTGATTCTCGCATTCTTTATCTCTGTCTGTATCTCTATTTCCATCCTTATCTCCATCTCTATTTCCATCTCTTCTCTATCCTTATCTATCCATCTATCTCCATTTATCTATATGTCTATCCATCTCTCTCTATCTCTCTCTCTCAATCTCTCTCTATCTCTATCTCTTTCTCTATCTCTCTCTTTTTCTCTATCTCTCTTTATCTCCTTCTCTCTCTGTTTCTCAATCTCTCTCTGTCTCTATCTCATTTTCTCTTTCTTTCTTCCTTTCTCTCTCTCTTTCTATATATCTCTTTCTCTTTATCTTTATCTTTCTCCTCTCCCTCTCTCTTTCTCTCTCTCTCTCTCTCTCTTTCTCTCTCTCTCTCTCTCTTTCTCTCTCGTAATTAGAGAATAAATCTCTCTACACGGTCTCTTGCAGTTTATTAATTTCGCAAAGTGGCTCAGCGGCCCAGTGGTTTATGAGCGGGGCATCTGGCTCAAAACAATTACCGCCATCCGTCAAATTGTCGACATGAAGAAAATTAAGTGAAAGAGAGAAACTTTCATTAGAGTATCAGCTCTTCCATATTGCGAAATCTCTCCGTCTATTTGTGGTTTCAAGGCAAAAATTCTTTCAAGTGGTTCTTATTTGCTCGCTCTACAATGAGCGCAACTTCGATTAATTCAATCTAAAAGCATGATAATACTCTGTATCTCTCTCTCTCTCTCTCTCTCTCTAGTTTTCTGCCAAGTGCAGGCCCTAAGTACGTATTCATGCTCGTAATCTGCTTACATACGCTCCATAAAGCTCAATCCATTGGATAATAAGTTAATCCATTAACAAAAGGTTATTCCCTAAACATATCACCGGACCGGCACCGTTTATGATCTTTTTCTTTCTCTTCAGCACATGCTTTTTCGGATCTTTTGGTGAAACGATTTGTAGTGACATGTGATGAGGGACGTCCCTGACATCGTCCTTGTATGAGGAAACGGACATTAAACCTTTTTATTACTCCTATTATTATTATTATTATTATTGTTATTATTATTATTATTATTATTATTATTATTATATCTTAGGTATGCCATACTTTGGAATAAGATATGGCATTTGAGGTGATCTTGTTACATTTACTTTGTCGCCTCTTATGACACGTGCAGTACTGTTATGATAGTATATCCGGAGCATATACTTGTATATCAATAACTTTCGTTTTTTGTAGGAATTCAAACAGATATTTAATTTACTGATATAATTAATCTAAGAGTGGAAGAGTTTTAATAGTTTTTAAAAATTTTCGAAGAATTTAACACGAATAATTTAAATGTCACACGAACATTTTAGCTTGGCCGCTATTTCTTTTGAACTACCGTAATACATCTCTGTTAACAAAGTGTGAATCTAGAAGATTCTTGAAGACATTCTGGCGTGATGAACCATTCATATCTGCAGTTCTTGGATAATCAATCAGCAGAAATGACTACGCTTAATCAATCCATAATTAAAATAGATTTAAAGTTGAAGTTCTAATGGTAGTACATTATCACGAAAAAATAGCAAATTTTAGAGCGATGTGCTGCCTTGCACATGATGACTTGCCTTTTATTTTGTCCTTTATACTGCCTTATTTACTGCCTTTTATGCTGCCTGCAGTATAAAGGCATCCGCAGTGTTATGTTGGATCGTTTTCAGTCTAGTTGAGGGTTGATGGCTTTGAGAATCGGTAGAGCTTGCTCTTCAGAATTGTGGGATCCGAATTCAAATCTCATATTAGCATTAAATGAACCATGGGGTGATTGAAGTTTAGTTTAAAATCAACGCTTAAATCTGTTTCTCACCGTATGTTATTTAATCTTAGCTCAAAAACATATGAAATGATGTGATTTTGTGTGGAATGTGAATTGGATGTTGGATTTGGTATGCTGCTAATTGATTTGCTATGTGTTTGGGCTGTGAATTATACATATATTGTATATTCATTCTTCTTCTTCTTCTTTTGATTTGATTTGAACGATAGATGCAAGATGAATTTTCAAAATCAGCGTTTATTAATCATCTAGGAGTTAAAAGTATTTATTAAGTAAACTCTTCTGTTTAATTTAATGGCTTTTAATTTTTCTGTTTAAACTCTTCTAGCTTCGAAGCAGCACATCAACCTTATCTAGGCATTGACCCTAAATACTATATGCGAAAATAGGCTTTTTTGTGATTTTGTTTGAAACAGTTACTAGCTCAGTACCTGCATTGGAAAGCTTTTACCAAACACTTCTATTATTTCTTTATCTACATGTATTACTTAATAATATTTATCGGCCACAATAAGAAATTTACTGTATCAAAGCGAAACTAAATCTAAACTAATCCGGGTAAAATAGAACACATGCGCATCTCTCGCAAATTATTAGTTTAAAATGTCTTCTAAGAAATATCATCAGACATGCAAAACAACTCGATAAGGAGATCAGTATAGTACAAAGTGCAGTGTAAAGTACGAATAGACAATGGAAGAACATGAAAAACGTTAGACTGTAACATTTAACTTGTATTCATCATTGAGCCCTAAAGAGTCGAAAGCATGCAATTAAGAGTTGTATCCAATCTCGTAATGGATTGAGAAGACGTAAACGTGGCTCTAGATTTGGAATAATTGCTGATAAATTTTTCTGCATCCTCTATTTGAGTGGAATTCTTGAACTTTAGATTTAAATTTTAGTGTAATTTGTATATAATATTGTACACGCAAGTTAACGTTAAATTAAATATAGAGACATTGCTACCTATGATAAAAAAGACTACTACACAAAACTACTATACTAGAAGATCACATAGAGTTATCATATAATTTAATTTCGCTATGGAATGCAACTGACTTTTAGCTGCCCAATGTGCTTCTTTTACCTGTCTCGAAATTAAAGAATTATTTGGCCATGCTGACTAGGCAACAATTGTTACAAATTTCTATCCTTAAAATATACGTGATTAAACTTTTAGTGCTTAGTCTCATTTGATATTTGCATTATTATGGAATTTTTTTAAATGTGATAAAGAGGACCTAGATGCCTTTTAGTATACTACTTGATTAGTCCGGGGAAATAAAAGTAAAGTTGCTAGAAGTACTGGATAAGACTTTAGCAATGGTATTCATAAGCTAATGAAAGTAGTGGATCAGATATCAGTAATGTTACATAGCCCGAAGAAAGTTATGGATCAGGCTTCAGTACTGACACAAAAGCCAATGAAAGTAGTGGATCCTATCTTTATACTAGATCAGCTATCAGGATAGAACCTTAATTTGTCACGCACAAATATGACTTGTACTAGACTTGTATTTTTAGTACCTGTAATGACAACATCGAGCACTATTGAGACAAAATAAGCCGGCGAACAAAAAAGATCCAAAAACGGTGCAAATTCCAAAATCCAGATAATTATAATCAGTCCAAAGTTGTAATACTTTTAGTACTAGTATTACTTCTGGTACTTTTTCTATGTACTGATTTTCTGGATTTTGGAATTTGCATAGTTTTTGGACTTTCCTTTTGCTCGCCGGCTTGATTTGTCTCAATAGTTCTCGATGTTGTCATTGATGACTATAGCACTCCAATTGTTGCTGTTGTTGTTACCTCTGGGGTGGTTTACAATTGCATTACTCAGTTTTAGCGTCATCTTCTATCGCGAGACTTGTTTTCTGCTTTTGTTCTGTTCTGCAGTGACAAGATCTCAGCAAGACATCAGAATAATAATAAAGGTTTAACGTCCGTTTCCTCATTCAAGAATAAATAGCAATATCTCCAGGGCATGGAGATATTGCTTTAGTATTACTTGCGAAATGAAAAATCTCTAGACAGTATATCATAACAACTTTATTAGAAAAACAAAACTACCCCCGGACAAACCTGAAGAAGAATTTTTAATATCATGGACTTTGTCCGGATATTTTAAGTAGACTATTCCAATTCTTTGCGAAAATTATCTTTTAATAAAATACTACTACATGTATATTACATTACAAAAATAAGCATATAGGTCTAATAGGTTTAATACACAATTAGATGAGAGCTGGGTTTCTTTGTGATTTTCTAAAAAACAAAATGCAGAATATTGAGTCCAACACTTGCAATACGATTAAACTTGTATAGTATAGTTTGGATTATATGATCTATATTTAAACATATTTTCTAAAAACTTATTCGAGATTTTTTAATGTAGTATTTCGGGCAGCATACACTCTGCATGTCAATGACTTGGAAATGTAAATTTGTTATCGCATAAAACTTTCTAAGTACACTGTCGACAGACGCTGTCTATTTCCATAGAACTTTACGATCCACATATAATGACTTCCTGAATAGTTCTAGATAAGGTTATAGCATTTCTAGGATCGAATTTTGATGTGACTAGGATGTGAAAATAAATATCTGTTCTAAAACAACATATTATATAATGGATGTAAATAATACATTACGTCTCTCTTGCAGCGACCTAGCACAGGCTAGAAGGAGGCTAAAAGGTAAAATCTTTGGACAAACCAGGGTTGATAAAGACTGAGTTAGACCAGGGTTGATGAAGACTGAATTCGAGGATTTTGATTTATGGAACTCTTGGTAATTGAAAAGAAAAAATCTTATTACTGGTGTAGCATATACATACCTGTATATATATATATATATATATATATATATACATGTATATATTTATTATATACATATACATACATACATAATTAAATAAATATACATGTATATAAATACAGTAAATATATATACCTGAATTTACACATATAAAGATCCATATTTATTCATTTATATATTTATTGCATGAAGCATGATCAAATGAATTCACATGCTGTGTCTCGGATACTGAAGGATAGACCAACCGTTAACTATAAATGTCGCAAGAGGTGACAAACAAATAATGACGAAGGTAATGGGAAATCACCTCAGAATCCATATTTATTTCAAAGCTATTGCCTACTCGGATAAGGATAAGCCATATAAAACTAGTTGATCTACGATGTGAAGCGTGAAAGCAGATTCTCAGTATGAACATGCATCTTGAACCTGCCACCTGGCAGAGCACTAGAGTGAGAATGAATTTAAATTCAGTTAAAATTCAGTGATAAACAAATTAGAATACAATACGCTGTAGTGAATCAGAGTAGGCTATAGCAAAAAAACTAATTATGAAGGAAAACAACCAGTGTTTGTTAAAGAGTAAATGAATTTCGCCCTATCCATTCGGATTTGTCGGGATTTTCATATTGATACGATCTTGTAAAAAGATAAAAGCTAATATTAACGTCAGTTTCTTTACTGGAAAGTGATGTCAGTAACGGGCGAGCCCAGGATTTGAACCCCGCATATACTGATCCGCTGTCGAATATCTTACCGACTTCGCCACTGGCTGGAGTCGCTGCTATAACTGAATTCTGCAGTTTCTTGTTGTTCTATTTTCTCAATTATTCATTCTAGGGTTTGCCTCTTCGTCTACCTATGCGTCTATTCATTGATGAATCATTCAGTTTGTATAAGTGAATAAATATCTAAATAATTTCTTTACAATCCAACCTTCCCTTCCCCTGAACAATCCAGCCAGTGGTAACTGTTAGAGACCCACGACAAGGGGATCATTCGAGCGGTCAGTGGCTGTGGAATGATAAGAACGGGTCAGTGGGTGGAAGATAATGGACTCGTAATGCAGTTACACACTCCGTCGAGTAATTCCCTGTGCAGTTGAGCAACTGTCTGGAAATCATTTGTTTCTTTTCACAGATATAATAACACCGATACGGTAAGCAATGACACAAGCGCTGATTTATGACAGGAAATACATTCGATTGTAGACTGGATTATCATTTCCAAATTTTCTTAGATCTTCATTTTTGCAATTTATCGACGACTTTTTGAAATTTTGTCGTTGAACGAAGACTGGAATTTGATAAGTTTGCTGAAAATCTGGCAAGGTAGAGTATGACAGGTAAAATGTGTCAGGGTGAAAGCTTGGCAGTTTATTTGAGGGATGACAAAAAAATCTTCTATAGTCTGTTGTTTAGAACACATTAACAACTCTCAAATTAGTGGGTTTAATGGAATTTTGCATCAGCGATGAAGCGTATTATCTGCATTACTGGTGCATGTCGTGAATTGATCGCAGCGGTTCTAGAGTCTTATAAAAACAGAGTTTAAATTTATATCTCTCCAGTGTTCTGTCAAATGATTGGTCCAAGGAATATATTCATACTCAGAGTCTGCTTTCATGCTCCAAAGAAGAGCACTCCTTCGTTCAGCAAGTACAACTTTTCACAAAAGGCTATATCTCATCCAAACTTTAAGTAGCTTGGAAAAATATGATTTCAAAGATGTTTTCGCGTTTCTTCCCAGTTCTTGCATAGTCACCTTTTACAAAGCGTTCAGCTAACGGCTGGTCTCTTCTTCAGTGTCTCAGATACAGCGCGGGAAGTTTATATCATACTACATAGAGTATGACATTATGACATTATGAAATTATGACATTATGGCATTATGGCATTATGACATTTTGACATTATGACATTATGACACTATGAAATTATGACATTGTGACATTATGGCATATTGGCATTATGACATTATGACACTATGACATTATGACATTATAAGGCCTTTGAAATAATATGTAATCCTTTAACACGGGGAAGTATTTATTGGGGTTTTGAATGTCAACTCAATAATATGGGACAATTTTCTATGCCCAGGATTCAATGGCATAATTTTCATTTACACATTGGCTTGCTTATTTCGAAGATTTTGATTGGCCTTTGTTTTAGTCTTCATCTTGGTAACACTGGATGGTGATACCATAAAGTTAAATATTGACTAGCCATTATTTGGCTTCTTTGAAAATAATTTAACGTTAGTTTCTGTAAGGCTTCATTTCATTTTATTAGATTAACTTTGATTTACTCTTTTATCTGCATACCGACATCTCTATGCTATACAGTAAACCAGGCGACATTGCGCTACAGCGAAAATGCTCAGATTTCAGTTAGAAAAATAACGCTTCAATCTCTCCATTTATGCTGTACACTGTACGAGTGTATATATATATACACGTGTATATAGAATGCATATTGTAATAGATACACTTTATTTTATAAAGTATAGGCCTATGTATACTGAATGTCTAAATGGTAACTTCTAAGTTTTAGGTAAGTTTTAAATGGCAATTCCTGAGGTGAATTGAACTCTTATGAGTTCGAATCCCAGCCGCGCTGATCTGAGAGTAAAATATTGGACTTTAACAGCACTGATTATACGGAAAATTTACTAACTTGCTTTATGGTTTTAAAATGTATATATATATATATATATATATATATATATATATATATATATATATATATAATTATGACTTTCTGCTGACTTATTAATCTATTTTACTGCACTATATATTTTAAAGGTTACACAAAAAATAGAACATTTTTAAAGTATACGCTGAAATAAATTCTAGCGTATAATAATTCTAGTAGGAGGTCAGAGATTTACATATAAATACTGAAATGTTAATAACAATAAAAATAGCAATTGTTCTTATGAGAGTTATTAAATACGCTTGTGATACAGAGGCACTACTAAAATAGGAAAACTATTTCAGTTGCCATTAAATTTACTGTGAAATGTGTAAGTTATTTCCTGACCAATTTGTGGACGATTAAAGATGGCTAGCTAAATTTGTTTTTCTTCATTTGTGAATTCCTTTAAGCTACAGGCCTCGAAGTAAGCTCATTGAAGCTGCTATCAGCAAGAACAATAAAGCCTCCAGATGTAATTTATTTAAGTGGTTTCTTGGAACTACTTTTGAGCTTCTCCACTTTTGGAGAATATTCTACAAGTGACTTCAGATTTTAATCGCTCAATATTCCATTAGTGAATTAATCTACTTTTACATGCAAATGATGTTCTTGGTTGACCTCTCTTCTAAGTAGTTGCCACGCTTGATTGACGTGCTGTAACGTCGAATATTGAAAAACAATTAATTTGTGTCTTTGACCATATATTTAAGATATAAATATATAATAAATTCTAAATTAGTTTTAAAAGATTTCATATATTTAAGCGTCTAAGTTAAGTTTTAAGAAATCTAAATTTCATAGTAAAATATTATACGAAATTACAACAAGAGACGTAATCTACTGACATGTTTCCTATCAAACTCACCCATGTGAGGATAATTTAGTACCAGTGCCTATTAATGACTTTCAGAAGTCACATGACCCTTAAGGAGGTATAAGGCACATTTTAGTTGCAAAACTAAACTTAGAGTGACAGTAATGCATAGACCTATAGTCAGCTGGTAAAGCTAAGGTTATCGTCAGTTTCCTCACTCGAAAGTGATGTCAGTGACGGGCGATCCCAGGATTTGAATCCCGCACATACTGATCCGCGGTCGAGTATCATACTGACTTTGCCAATGGCTCCAGCTGTCGATAGTTTCTTGAAATTTTACAATAGAGTAAAGTTTAAATCTGGTTACCAAATTTGAATCAAACCAGTATGCATTTAAATGATCTAATTTATTATGAAATTAGACAAAATTGTATTGAATATTTCGCAATGTTGCCTCTATTTAAAAATATTATGACGTCCCTGACATCATCCTTGTATGAGGAAACGGACGTTAACCCTTTATTATTATTATTATTATTATTATTATTATTATTATTATTATTATTATTATTGTTATTGTTATTTATATTGAGACATCTAGAAAGTTCACGAAAGCTCCATTAGAAGCTGTGCAGGATGGACCTGATTCACTGCGTACTCCACGCCGCCATGACGAGATGATTATATCCGCAGATAAGGGTGTTTTGAAGACTGTATTTCCTGCACTTGATAAACTCCCGGTCCTACTAGCAAGGACATCTGGCATCTGTGGGACTCTATCTCTAGGGATTACCCGGGATTTCTCGGTGCTAATCTGTACGGATTCGGACAATATCGACTCCTAGCAGTCATGGATCTGATCCGGATGATATGATTTGATGAAGAACATAGCGCACGACCAATATAATGAAAATTAATCTGCTGCATGAGATTCTACGTAGGCGTACCGTCAATTTCAGAAGAACTGTCGAGTCGAATTGGGCTGTCATAATGCGTGAATCACGCTCACACAACTACATACACCTTTTAAATGAACACACAAATAATTTTATATGATACATATATATATATATATATATATATATATATACGTGTATATATATATATACATGTATATATATACGTATGTAGGCAATATACGTATATATATATATATACAGTATATATATAATTATATATATATTATATGCATGTATATATATATATATATATATAATATTATTTATATATACAAGTATATATATATATATATATATATATATATATACACCTGTATATAATGAAAATAATAGAGGTTTAACGTTCGTTACCCTCATAAAAGGATGATGTTGGAGACGATAATATATATATATATATATATATGCATATATATATATATATATATCTTAGTGCACTGCCTACTGGCAGGTCCATGATATATAACGCCTCCACTCTTATCTGTCTTCCGCTTTCCTCTTCATTTCCACATATGAGTGGATCTTTACATCATCTATCATTCCTAATCTCGGCCTTCCTCTGCCTCTATTTCCTTCCATTCTGCCTTCTATGACCTTTTTAGTAGACTCCCCCCCTTAGGATGTGTCCTATCCAACTCTTCTTACTATTTCTTAATGCATTTATAAGCTGTCTATATGTATCAACTCTCTCCAGAACTTCCCCATTTGTAACTTTTTGAGTCCAGCTAATCCTTTCCATTCTACTCAATATCCACATTTCAAATGCCTCTAGTTTCCAGATATCTTCCTTCCTTAAGGGCCATGTTTCACATCCATGTTATAGCTTGATCCAAACCAAAGTTTTCACTATCTTTATCGTTGTGTCTTTCTTTAGACCTTTTGTTAAAAATTCTTTCCTGATACCATAGGCCTCTTTTGATTGTGCAATTCTACTGCACATTTCAGTACATCTTTCAATATGCTACCGGTTAAGCTGGCTTTTGTTTTATGTCTGCATCTATAACTACAATTTACATTAACACCATATAAAACACATTAAGGGAGGGGATTTAGCGCACTCAGTTAAGCTGCGCGTCAATTGAACGAAGTAAAGCCACGTTGCACGCGGTTAGTAAATTGTGGGCGACCACTTTGGATGACCAAGTGTCGACAGCTTTGAATGTAAATAATTCCCAGGGTGATGGAAGGTTATTCCTAAATCCGCATCGGCTGCTATTGGAGCGCCAACAATAGGCAACGATTACTAATAACCATGGAAAGGAATGGAGGAAATAAAACTACAAAAACAGAAACCAAGAAAGGAAACAATGTAGCACATGCGGTATGTCATGTGTGTAACTAAACGGAATAATAATAAAAAATCATTATTAACACAGGGCCTTAAATCGTAAATCTTATGAAAGAACGGAATGGTTGTTTGAAAGAAAAGCCCTTCAAGGACTCGACCAATGCATCCAATGGACTCATCGGATTTGATCACGTGGTCAGCTCACGGACTGGCATTGATTTAACTGATCAGAATGTCTGTCTGTATTCGCATCAGATCTCGTTCAGCCATTCAACGTGACGGCTTGCCTGTCAAACAAACTGTCTGTCCTACAGAAGCTCTTTCAATTAGTTATCAGAAAACCGTTAGATAGTGTGACGGTCGGACTAAATTTCTGACGATATATAGAAATTGAGAGAGAGAGAGAGATAGTGAGAGAGTGAGAGGGAGAAGTTAATATAACGATATATAAGTATAACGATAGAAAGAGAGAGAGAGAGAGAGAGAGAGAGATTGAGAGAGAGAGACAGACAGACAGACAGACAGACAGACAGACAAACTGACATGCAGAGGAAGAGAGGGGATAGATAGAGTCTTATTTATTTGTAACTGATTTGTTGTATTGATTTAAAAGTGAAATTGACGGTCGACGAAAACGTAAGTATAACGATAGAAAGAGAGAGAGAGAGAGAGAGAGAGAGAGAGATTGAGAGAGAGACAGACAGACAGACAGACAGACAGACAGACAAACTGACATGCAGAGGAAGAGAGGGGATAGATAGAGTCTTATTTATTTGTAACTGATTTGTTGTATTGATTTAAAAGTGAAATTGACGGTCGACAAAAACCACCAATTAGAAGCGGATGTAGAGACAGTGAGAAAAAAAGAGGAACAGAGAGTGAAATTGAGAAAGAGAAAAATAGTGATAGAAGCAGTGAGCGAGAAAGACTGGATAAAGATGAAAAGGTAGAAAGAGTTAGAGAAATAAAGAGAAATATATACAGAACGAAAGAGAGAGAGAGAGTAAGAGAGAGAGAGAGAGAGAGAGAGAGAGAGATTATGAGGATGACGAAAATAGCAGCTCTAAAAATAAAATCAGTCAAAACACTCGAGTATCAAAGTTCAAGTCAACTTTGTCAAATTTCTCTGAGATTTAAGTGAGAAGAGAAAGAACTAGAACATTTTCAGAACTGACGTTTCTGAAAATGTTCACAGTAATATTTTAGAACCTGTCCAGAAAAAATCCAATGTATATATAGCAATACGTGCGTATGTCTTGTGTGTATCTGATACTGATCAACGAGCAAAAAGGTCAATTTAAATTTAAACAGAGGAAACAAATGAAATTAGAAAACTATAAACAATATAAATCAGAAATTATAAAAGAAAATTATGATTACCCAGACTAATTATAATTATTAATGACTGAGGATAATGTGCAATGCCAATTACAATGTTTTATCTTACACGAATTTTCCAATAGTAGAATCAAGTGAATTACAATTACTTATTTTTCCCTATTTTTGCATAATTTCATATTAACACCGACATTTCTCTCAGACTTAGTGGCTATTAGTCAATGTTAATACTGATATTGATCATCCAGTGAACTGGACCAAGTGAACTGAGTCAAGCGAAATGAATCAAGTGAAATGAATCAAGTGAAATGAATCAAGTGAACTGAATCAAGTGAACTGAGTCAAGTGAACTGAGTCAAGTGAACTGAATCAAGTGAACTGAATCAAGTGAACTGAATCAAGTGAACTGAATCAAGTGAAATGAATCAAGTGAACTGAATCAAGTGAACTGAATTAAGTGAACTGAATCAAGTGAAATGAATCAAGTGAACTGAATCAAGTGAATTGAATCAAGTGAACTGAATCAAGTGAATTGAATCAAGTCAACTTGATCAATGGTTGAGCCGGTGGCATATGGGTAAGTTGTTAGAGTGCAGATATCCGTAGATGAGAATTCAAATCCCATTCTAAACCCAGAAATGCCAGTCTGTGGAGACAGGACACTGACGTTAAACTTTGCCTCACCTTAAATGAAGTCATGAAACCATTTCATCAATAGAATTATTAATTTGAATTTTTATTATCTTATTTTATTTTATTTTCATTTTTATTTTTTAACCCACTGAGAAGGGAATTCTTTTATTATTATTATTTGTAATAATAATATTATTATTATTATTATTACTATTATTATTTTTATTTTTTATTTTTATTTTTTATATGGTAGACTGGTGGAAGTGTTTTCCATGTTCCTGGTTACTTTTTTATATTGTATCCCGGACTATTATTATAATTTTTACCCGTACCCAGGATTATTATTATTATTTTTTTTTTTTATTTTTTATATTGTACCCCGGTGTAAAGAACCTGGGGTTTGATAAAAACGATTCAAGCAATACGTGCTGAATCGCCGCCCGGCTACTCGAGGTCATCAAACGGCTTAAAAGAATTATTGAAGCAGACTGCATTAAATCTTTGCAAAGTCATGGAAAGCCTTTGCCAAAGAAAAGAAGACTCTCGCTTGTCGCCGGTATTATTATTATTATTATTATTATTATTATTAGTAGTAGTAGTAGTAGTAGTAGAAATTACTAATGATGTGAAGGAAGTTGACTTTGGAAGTTGTATTAATTAAACATGAAAGAAAGAAGGGCGTGAGATTTTGTCAGAAAGGAGAGCCTGCAAGTATTTACATGAAATGATTTAAATCAAACGCGTCAGTCATATCACTTTCAGATTTCTTCAAAACTTGACAGATTTTCTCAGAATTTCACACCACTGATAAATTGTTTAATATTTTTTCTGAAGTTCTAAATAAACACCGCGATCTCCAGGCGTCTCGAATCTTAAACAGCATCGAGAGAGAGATTGAAAACACGTGTGGCTCTCTTTTTTCTAGTCAACGAGACGTATAGAGAGCTGGCTCATCTCTAGCGAACTGGATTGTAAACAATAGGTGGCGGTTCAATTATGGACAGGTTCAGTCCGCAACAATTTGTCGTGAAGCGTGACAATGACAATGCTAAATAGTGTTAAAATATAGACAAAGTAATGACAAAATAATGACAATGTATTGACAAAATAATGGATTAAACTGTCTAAGTGTTTAGTATTTGTGAGAGGAAAGTTAGAGGATATTCGATGACTCCGAACTACTTTAGCTATCTCAGTTGGAAATTAAAGTTAAGGGTCCAAGGCTTACATTTAGCAACATTTGATTCTCATCTTGGACGCCTTAGCCACTTTGCTCTCAGTATTTTATTAACCGCTGTCAGTTTGAAAGTGTTGAAGGCAAGATCTTTTAACAGACTCATCTAGACAAATTTATAAGAGATTTTCGGTCTTCTGTTCTTAGAACGATTGGTCCTGTGGTATCTAATTGCTGAGCGACTGGACTTTCAAGCTTTAATGAAGCCTGGATCAGTCAGCCATGGGTTCGATTCCCGAGCTGATCTGAGAGAAAATCTGAGACGTTCACTGGACCGGTAACTGAATAAATGGGTGATGGACTAAACAGCTGACTATTTAAGTATTCAACGTTAAAAAAGATAGATTGCATCATGTATGGTAAAGTTACAGATGCATGTATCAAATTTTTCGGCTGAATGGCCATCAATACACATTTAGTACATATTTAATGCACATTTAGTACACATTTAGTAAACATTTAGTAAACATTTAGTACACATTCAGTACATATTTAGTACACATTTAGTGGGAGTTTTGTTCATATTATGACATAAAAGTGGGTGACTGAAACACCAGGGTTACTGAAACACCCAGGGTCACTGAAACATCAGGGTCACTGAAACACCCAGGGTTACTGAAACACCCAGGTTGACTGAAACACCCAGGGTAACTGAAACACCACGTTCACTGAAACACCAAGGTGACTGAAACACTCAGTCTTACTGAAGAACACAGCTGAATGACGAAACTGTTCGCAGAGCCATACAAATGACGATAGAGAAAGTGCAGAGAAGTCAAATCAGTGCGGCATGGTTTCAATTAGTTAATTTACCCTAATTTATTCTCTATCGGATTAAATTAATCCTAGCATTGAGCAGATTGAAAATAACAAAATTTTCTTCAATAAATTGCGTGACGGAAATTAGTGGTGGCAGGAAAACGGGAATTAGCTTCCATACTTTGATTGGGTGTGAATTAAATACGGAAGGATGATACGACTTTCAGAGATTTTATATTTAGATTATTTGTCGTAGTTTAAAGAAGAAGGTGGAGCTTTGGATCCCCGGGCATTAGAGTGGGCTGGACAAACAATGGAGATTATGGACAAAATTTACCCAGCACTTTTTGCATAATTGAGATTGCTTCAAGTTTTAAATGAAAACTTAAAGTTAATAAAGGTGTTAGTGAAAGCAGAATTAAAGATGAAATGTTAAAGGCAATGATCTCTTTGAAATATCACTAACCTAATGTTACTAACGTACCACTTTATCACAAGTTCATCACTCATTTTTAATGGAATTTCAATTTAAAGCCCCAGAAAAATGTAATTTTTATGAAGGTTAGGCGAAGATTCTATATGGCCTGACGAATTGCATAAAATTAAATTTAATCAAAGTCCACAATTACTTGAGCCAATTTGTTCATAAATTACACCATTATTGATACAATGGATGTTTTTCAAGGAACTAAATTTTAATTTAGGCAGAAGACGTTGTTGTACCCTTTTAGTTCTCTCCTTGTTCCTACTGTTAAAATCTTTATATTTTCTCTACAAGATTATTTATCTCTCACTCACTGCTTTCCTAAAATATTTAGATTCTATCGAATGAAACAGAATTTCCCAACAACTGTGAACTCCAAGGGACTTTCTCTTGATGTAATGCAAAACAGCTCAATATTTAACTTCTAAACCAAACGAGGACTCCCCCCCCAATATCACCCAGGCAGTGATTTATTGACCGTCACTGGGAAAGAGTAATCGCTGTTTCAAAGCTGCTTTTTAAAGCTGTTTCGATACTTTTCAGTAATCGTCCTTGGAAGCTTTAATAGTTAGCTGGATCTATATTTTAAATCTTTACAATATCCAAGAAAAATACACTTAAGGCGCGCTTTAATCCATGCAGTATATAATTTTTCTTTCTTTCTCTATCTCTCTCTCTCTCTCTCTTAGTGCACTGCCTACTGGCAGGTCCATGGTATAGGCCTATAACGCCTCTACTCAACGCTCTCTTCCGTTTTCCTCTTTAGGCCCACATACGAGTGGATCTTTAAATAATCTACATATTCCTTTTCATATACCATTATTCTTGAGGACTCTGCGTATGACGAGGTGGGCCCCCTATGCCTTTCTCAGCTTCGACAAACATTTATTGGACATGGGCGTCATTCCCTGAGAAAACAATCCTATTTATCAATCAGTATATAACATCATTGGCTATTAGATCTTTTAGGTAGTAGCTATAAATAGAACATCGGGGACACCAAATGTAAACAGTGGACAAGAAAACGTAAACACTGCATAGAATACCATTGAAATGTACTAGTTACTCATAAAATTTCTAATACAAGCTTTCCTTAGAAATGTTATTTATTTTACAACCTACTATACGGATATTAATTAAAGAATAACTTAACACTTTTAGTTTAACTCTGACATCCATTATAATGATATGCATGCATTATAACGAAGTTATAATGTTGACCCATTACATATACATGTAAATATATGTATCAGATGTCAACATAAACAAACCAATGTTAACATGCAACAAAATATGTTTTCAATTACCGAACTGATCTATTACTATCGATCATATATTCTTGTTCCAGGTTCACAAGATGACCGACAACTCTTCTTACGACATCTTAAACAACTCTAAGACAGACAATCAAACCTCCATTGTTGATCTCTCTCGTAGTCTATCTGGCCGAAAGCACATCTGCAACATCAGCTGGGAATTCCCCAGCACAACTCGCTGCGTCAATCCATTCTTCATCGTCTACAACCACTACGAACATGTAATCAACGGTTACATTATGCCGCCATTAGTATTGTTTACCTTAGCAACCAACTGTCTCATCTGCGCAGTTCTGATGTCACGGCGCATGCGCAGTCCGTCCAATACAATCCTGGTTGCTATGGCAGTTTCGGACATGTTGACGGGGGTTTGGACGCTGCCAGCCTATATTTATTTCTACACTTTGGGGGCTCAGCACGACTACATACCTTATGGATGGTGTAGGATATACTTTTGGTTGACGGATTATCTTCCTACAGCATTTCACACGGCTACCATCTGGCTGACGGTCGCTCTGGCTGCTCAAAGGTAGGTTCTAGTAATTCTTCTCGCAGTGGTTAGGATGTAACCCAAAGTAAGATATTGGAATAAGATTTTGTTTATATTGGATTACGATCTTTCTAGTACGATATAATAATAATAATAATAATAATAATAATAAAGGTTTAACGTCCGTTTTCTCATCCAAGGATGAAGTCAGGGACGTCCACACAGCACACATCACTATAGATCGATTCACCCAGATCAATCTGCAAAAGAAATGTGCTGAGGAGAAGTAGTATGATATGTTGACATCATCTATTCAACTTGGTTGAAACCAGTGACATATGGGCATACAGCTAGGCTTTAGTTCATGGGGTTCGTGGTTCGATTCTGGCTCGAGTCACTTTTATTTGTGTAGGTTTTATCAAATTTTATTAGGTTCTTAGAGATATGGTTTGGGTTAGGGTAAAGAGTAGGGGTTAGGGCTAGGGATAGTTTAAAAAATTAAAAACTATAACTTTGTTTCTGTTGAATAGACTTCAAAAAAACAATTAAGTTAATTGTTTTTTTGAAGTCTAGTGAACAATTAATTAACAATTAGTGAACAACTAATTCTCTTGATCCTTGGGATTGTCTTATTCCAAAATCTTGTTTTGGGTTACATCATAACCATGGTGAATTCTTTTACAGCTTCAGAACTTGTATGAACATTGAACCGTGTGACCCAGTGTGATTTACATGAGAAATATATCAGTACATACAACACCAATCTTTTAGTATCCCTTTTATATTTAATTACCATGCAATCTGCGGTATTTACAGTTCTGTACTTCTATTTTAGTGCATGCATTTCGTAAATAATAATAGAATGCTATATTAGACCGATAACTCAAGATTATTTTAACTATGCTAAAGAATATCGCATTCCTCTCTTTGAAAGAGTTAAAAAAAAGTAAATACTATTTGCGACTAGAAAACAATTTTAATTACCAAAAAACCTTAGTTCCGATGCGTTAAGCGAAAGGGTTATTTCGATGATTAGCTCCAGGTATATCCGTAGGCCCCTTGTTTGTAGACCCCGTGGGGCATGAGTCTGTGAATGGCTGGTGCCCATGGAAGGGTGGCTTACTGCTGTGATTAGCTAAAATCAATCTAATTTCATTATCGAGCCCCAAGCTTCCAGTCAGTTCCAATTACTCTACTATCTGCTGATTTCTACCTTCTATTTCTACATCTACCATCTATTTTTTTACAATCATACGTTGATATGTTACTATGTTTCCGTGTTTACGGTAGTCAGCTAGATAGAGCTCAATTATGCTCTTTCTGACGACTGTTTTATTTATATTCTGTCTCGTTGTATGCGCTTTGTGTATATTTTTATTCAGTTACAAATAAATGATCATGATTCTCTCTCTCTCTCTCTCTCTCTCTCTCTCTCTCTCTCTCTCTATTTATTTGTGATATTTCGAAACTCTGGTGGCAATAAAGAACTTGACGTGCTCTTATTCAACCTTAGCAATGTTAAAAACTTTTGAGTTTTAAAGTAAATTGCTGAACACTTGGCATGTGTGCAAGCGTATCTCCCGTTGGAATGTCGTCCATTAACTTTTCTTTCAAATCTCTGACAGATTAATCTCCTATGGGCAAATGACAACCGCCCAGCAAGTTTTGACTCGTGAATTTTTGCTTCTCTCTTCCTTATACTGTTTCATTTCTTTTCTTAATAGCATTTATTGTTCTCTCTTAGTGCACTGCCTACTGGCCGGTCCATGTTAAATAACGCCTTTACACTTCTCTGTCTTCCGCTTCGTCTTCATGTCCACATATTAGTGGGTCTTTAAATCATCTAACATTCCTAATCTCGGCCTGCCTCTGCCTCTATTTCCTTTCATTCTGCCTTCTATGACATCTTTTATTTTTTAATATTATTATTGTGTTAATTTATGCTATTACTTTATTTGTTACACTTATTTTCTTATTCTTACGAAAACGAAATAGCATATGCTGCAAGAGAATTACGATGTGAACAAACATTACGCACCAGTGCTTAGGGTCAAATAAGCTTTAGTGAAATTATGTTATTTATATATTTTGTTAACTAGTTCGTTAGATTGTTAGTAAGATTATTAGTAGGAGTGTGTCACACTCATGAGATAGATGTGGTATAGGGATGTATGCCCCTCTTACCCTACTAAGACATGGTCGATTACAGTACAGTTTCTGTACCACAATCGCAAGACAATCGAACTCTTAGCCTTGAACAATCGATATAGAACTAAGCATTGTGTCACAGCTACTATATATGCGGCCTTGTAATAGGAGGGAAGTCAGACAGTCAGTCAGACAGTCAGTCAGACAGTCAGTCAGACAGTCAGTCAGACAGTCAGTCAGAGAATTAGAGAGTTGGAGTATTCGAGAGTAAAACTATAGTCGCCACCTCAGCCTTTCGCCGCCTGGTTCTTGGTACTGTGTTAGCCTCCTCTTCAGACTCATCTACTCCTCACGCAGACACAACAACACACATCACAGTATCACATAGATAAAGAGAAAGAGAGGGAGAGAGAGATAAATAATGAATGAAAGAAGCAAACAACAAAACAGAGAAATATAAAGAAAAAATAAAGAATAAAGAAGGAAGCAAAAGGTAGAAAGAAAGAACCAAGGAAATAAAGAAGGAAACAAAGAACAAAACTCTGATGATATACTTTCACAAGGGGCTACCGTATGTTCACGTAATAACCAGTAGGTACTATAGTATATACCGTACTATAGTAGGATAATACTAGTAGTATGCATGATGTAGTAGGATCCTGCAGTTAGGCCGGGTATGACGTTGAATACGGACTCAATCTGCACTCGTTTCCGCTCCGCTTCCTCTTCCATCGGGGTCCCATAAATCGAAAAATGTCTAGACATAAAGGGGAATCGTCTAACAGTTTCTGTTTTATAAGATTACCTGAAACTGTAAAAGCTGTCGGAGAAATCTGTACAATTTATTTCTTAAATTACGCCAAATAACATGTAATATATTCTATGATAAAGTCATACTAGGAAAAAGATAAGATAAAGATCCACTCTCTCTCTCTCTCTCTCTCTCATTCTCTCTCTTTCTTTATTACTCTCTCGCTCATTCTCTCTATCCCTTTCTCTTTATCTCTACCTCTCTCTCTCTCTCTCCCTCTTTCTCTATCTCTCTCTCTCTCTCTCACACACACACTGTCTCTCTCGTTCTCTTTCGCACTCCTTTATTGATATTCACAACGCAGCAATTTTACATGAATACTTAGAGACAACTGAAATATTCTTCCTCATACAGAACATCAGAAAGTAGAAAGAGAAACCACTGCGATTTCCCAATTTCTCTAGTTTTCTTTCCGACATAATTTATGGATAGAAAAATCTTGAATATCCCGTTCTCATATTGCGTAAAACGCCACGATTATCGTGTGTCCAGTACAAATATTGCAGGGTAACATATTTGAACTTCTAGCATAAATCGGTCTTTCTTTGACGTTTAAAGAGTGATAAGGTTTACAACGTCATCGCTGAAGACTTCTAGTTTACTACCCATGACCTCTCATCTGTTACAAGCCCAGTCAAGCGAAAACAACTCAAACCTTTTCTTCCTCGAGTCTCGATTTTCTGACACCTTTAAAATAGTAGGGTCAGAAATTATATTAAAGTATGCATGTGTATTACTCTCGCTTTTTCTTCTTTCTGTCTTTTTCTCTCTGTCTCTCTTTCTCTCTCTCTGTCTCACTCTTTCTCCATGTGTCACTCTTATTCAGTGTCCGAGACACTGTAGAATAGACCAACCGTAAACTGCGCGTGTCATAAGAAGCGACTGAGCAGGAACTGAGGAAGGCAACGGGAAGCCACCTCAGGAGCCACTTGACAGAAACATACAAGTAATCAGATAAACATTACACAAAAAAGCAGTAAATCTTGATACTTTTAAAAATTCTGTTAAAACATTTCTAATATTCTGCTCAGTGCTGATATATTTTAGACACATAGTCAACTTTCAAAGCTGGTATATTTTTAGATATATAGTCAACTTTTCAAGGTAAAATCTCTTTTAATTCCACGAATCTAATTGACAGTCATATAAAGAAGAACAGAAACAAGAACAAGTAAGATCTTGCAGAGTCAATGGCTGCTTTTAACCCATTGAAGAAATATCGCGAGATGTAGACTATTCCTCGATTGAAGATAACTTCTCAACTTCTCAATTTAAGATAATTTCTAGATTTTAAAACCTGGCCCCAGGCAGGTTCGAGTGATGCTGCTCTAGATCTACACTTACCCACTTCATTGCTCTTTAGTTACGCGTGTAAAGGAGTTTTGCTCATGGAATCAGGGCTTAAATTCCTAGAATAGTTCATAGCGGATATGCAAAGGGTCAAAGAAGATTTCTAGAATAGTTCATAGCGGATATGCAGAGAGGCAAAGAAGTCCTCCATCTTATTTAATTGATAACAATAAAAGCATGATTTAGCTTAGATTCAGGATATTCAGGCGGGATTTAGCAAACTCGGTTAAGCTGCGAGTCAATTGAACGAAATTAAGCAACATTGCGCCCGGGTAGTATTTTGTGGTTGACCACCTTGGAAAACTGAGTGTTGACTGAGAAAATCCCGATGGTGTTGGAAGGTTATTCTCATATTCGAGGTAGTTGCAATTTATGCGCCAACAAAAGGCAATGATTACTAATAGCCATGGAGTGGAAAAGGAGGGAATAACGAAAACTACAAGAGCAGCAAATAAGAAACTAAATTACATAGCACAAGCGGTATGTAATGTGTGTAACAATACGAACAAAAATGTCATAATTGTAATAGTTTAATGTTATTACAGATATTATATTGAGATTTAATTAAATTAATTTTAATTAAATTAAGAACACTACAGATTTGTTTCAACCGTATTCATTTTCGTATGGAAGAGTTTATATTTCTGAAAATCTAAATAAAAATCAACTACAAAAGGAGTCCGCAAAGGTAACAAAAACTTTGCCCTTTATCTACTAAAATTGTTTATTAGTGGACTAGCAACTGTGTATCCATATGTTCTCATAGTTTATATTGCTGGACATTACGATTCTAATCTAGTCGTAAATTTCAACCTAAGAAATCCGAGTCAATTCGTATTGGCAATATGTTCTCTGGTCGCAATACATTTAATAAGGTCGTTTGCTCTGAGATATACACGCGACTAGATCAAATAGAGAGTGATTTAAGAAACTTTTACTGCACGGTTAGAAACATTTATGACTAGAAGTTAAACTTTCTCTGCAAAATATGTTCAGCCAGAAGATTGAACTCCTCTAGAATATTTATAAACTTTTCTTTTAATCCAAATCTGCCCCGGTAACTTCTGTCATATTATTTTATACTGGAAAACGTTCCTTTCCAATATGTTGACGACTGTAAATCTGAGACGTTTCTACACACATTCTGCTTTCATTCGTGTAAAAAAGTGAAATAAAACTAGTGGTAAACAATGAATCTCATATTTTTTCTTATGAGATGACGTATGAAGATGTATAATAATACGAATATAGATCTTATTTTGAGAGAGAGGTAGAGGGAGAGAGAGAGAGAGAGGGAGAGAGAGAGAGATATCAATTGAGATCAATTCGGTATTGACTTGATATTTTTATTCAGTCGTTTAGTCTTGTTATTTAGTTCCATTCTGTTATTGATATTTTGTTACTACTATTTTACTATTTTTGCACTAATGACATGGTGAGATATTAAAGCTCAGGAATACCAAGTAATCATTTGCCTGGCATGTCCATAACTTCGCAATCTACCATAGCAGTCACCCAGATGAGTTTATCTAATTTTTATTAATCGAACAACAAAGATGAGAAGGACTAGATAGTAGTTACCTCATTGCATATCCGAGATTTTTCACTAGGGTGTCTCTGCCACAAAAATTTGCTCTAAGTTAGCCTTCTGATAATGGAGCTCAACAGGTTTTAATTTATTTAATTAGTTAAAACAATTTTAATTCACTTTCTAACATTACATTAACTCATTAAAGCCCGATATCGGAGTCACTATTAACCGTCATTCGTTTTCCTCTCTACCCGTTACTCACGCTTACCCATGGCACCGCGTCATGTTATGAATACATTTATTTGTTGAATGATGAAATAATGCTTGGACGATGATGATGATGACTTTGTTGACGGATGCATTTAGACGCAGTCCTCTCCCGAAGCATTGGGTAATGCATTAGTCGAGCGGAAGAAAGAGACAAGAGTAAATAATGAGAAGATTGTTTACCGAAGTTAATGTAGTTCTGGCAGAAGTTCATTCTGGTTCCCGTTAAACGTATGGACATCAGAGTCAAGGATAAACGCGTTTGTTTTCAGTCAACACATTTTTTTAATTTTATTTATTAGGTACACCATAGAGAGTCATGTAGCTCTATTAGCATCGTTATAAATGCCACATCTGATCACTACATAGCACAAAACAACATTGAACAGTAAAAGCAAAGCTAAAAATGCTAAGGTTAAAGTCAGTTTCCTCACTCGAAAGCGATTTCAGTGACGGGAGTGCCCAGAATTTGTTTGGATCCCGCACATACTGTTCCGCGGTCGAGTATCTTAACGACTTCGCACTGGCTTCAGACAGTGGCGATGTCGGTAAGATATGCGCCGCGATATTAAGTGGTATACTGAGTTTATACGCTAGCTAGCATTATACCTTTAAACATGAATCGAAAATTGTGAATTCAAATCACCCTCCTCAAAGCTAACTCAAAATGCCTCACTATTCCTACACTAGTTCTCAGAGTTGACTATAATTTATGCATGATTAAGTTCCATCATTGTCTTGATTCTTATGCTGATAGAAGCTTTTGATACGATTCTTCAATTACCAAATATATCTCTTTTTAAATTTAAGAAGTTCATTAAACATTTTCAGCAAAATGAATGCCAATAATATTTCGAAATGAATTTCGCAGAATTCAAAGTTATGATTTGAATCACTCATATCATCATTCCATTGGCCACTCGATTCTTCCTGGAAATGCTTCAAACTTGATAGGCTCAGTCAATCGTGAACCCTTCCCACAGCGTTACCCTGCTGCTTTCAAAGCAATAACGCGTGAGATTTTATTGTTGCACTGGTAACACTCAGCTGAATTACCAGACGTCAGGTGACGTTACCGTCACGTGACCATACGTGAGCGACAATAGAGGAGTGTCTAAGTTGAATGAAGATTCATGGAAAGAAGAATGAAGCATTTTCCTCGGAGCACGGGGGTGACGTAATTTATGAGCTCCGCATGACAGAGATGGGGCAGAGATGATTTGCTTTTTCTAAGGAAGAGAAAATGTAGCCAGAAGGAAGTAAGACATCGTTTTAGATGAGCAATTGACTCATAAGTTTAGTGTCTAGCTTAAAAAGAGTAGATTAAAAGACAGAATCTGGTTTTATTCATCAGTGGTATAGAGATTATTAGTATTATTATCATTTACTATCAATGTTACCATTAATAATTATAATAATAATAATAATAATAAAGCTAGTGTTAACGTCAATTTCCTCACTCTAAAGCGTTGTCAGTGACGCGCGAGCCAAGGATTTGAACCTCGTACATACTGATCCACAGTTGAATATCATATCGACATCGCTACTGACTGGACGCCACTGGTTCCAGCCAGTAGCGATGTGATGACTTATAATAATAATAATAATCTCTCTCTCTCTCTCTCTTAGTGCACTGCCTACTGGCAGGTCCATGGTATATAATTCCTTGACTCTTCTCTGTCGTCCGCTTTCCTCTTCATGACCACATATGAGTGGGTCTTTAAATCTTCTAACATACCTAATCTCGGCCTGCTCCTGCCTCTTTTTCCTACCATTCTACCCTCCATGACCTCTTTTAATAGACTTTCCCCCTTAGAATGTATCCTATCCAACTCGTCATCCTATTTCTTAATGCATTTATCAGCTATCTATTCTATTACCACTACTATTATTGAAATCTCTCTTGCTATGCTGAACTTAACATTAAGTGCGATAAATTAAATTTCGGCATCGGTACCTTTACGTCCCAGGAAGTGGAATAGAGGATGGAAAGGTTAACTCCAGTCCCGGTTCAATCGAGTAAAATGCAATCTGAGAGTCAGAACGCTATCCGACCTTCCTTTCAGCGTGGAAATAAAGAATTCAACGCGCCGATAAAGAATTTCAATGTGCAAATAAGAATTAGCATGAACGGCATCTAGAAAGCATAATGGAAAGCTTAGAAGTGCATTCTAATAATATAAGATCATATTATACTAGATTCTACTACTGTAGGCCTATTCTCTAAATTTTATTTTAAATCCTCAGTTTATAATGGAGTTCTAATTTATAGACTGTCTCTATATTAGAAGAGATTAGCAGCTACCTAAAAGATGCATTCGCGCAGTGGTATTAGATTGGAACTATTGAGTCAATTGATTTAGTATTCAGTTGAGAATTTGCTTAACTTCTATAGAGAAAACCTGATCTTTTTCTCCGGCGAGATTTAATGCAGAAGTTATGATGAGGTAACACGAGAGGGCAGCATTACCAAGTCAGAGATTTTATTGTAAACAATTTGCAGAGGATCCGGGTTTCTTAAGATATGTTAACACGCAAGTAAATCAAAAATTTCTTCGGATTTTTGTAGCAGAGGCATGCCTAGTATCCGTTAAATGAGCAACTTTAGTATGAAAATGGAAAGAATTTTGTTCCGTAGTAGAAGAATATCATGTAGGCTACATTTTAGTGCTTTTCAATTTATTTCTCTTCTTAGTTCATAGTTGAATAAATCATTAAATTTTCGTTAACCTTGTTTTAAGATCTGTGCATACAGTTAGCCAATGTTTCGCTACAGATAAATAATATTGACCATTTCATACATTTTATCATTTAATTAACTGTCATTGCAATACTCCGTTAATGATTCCCGCAAACAAATTCTCTTTCGAACATGTAGGCTAACTTTTAGTGGCTAACTTTTTTCAAGAACTTCATACAGCTTAATGCTTTTATTGGTTAATGCGGTTTACTGAGTCCTAATGTTTATTTCATTCTATAACGTCTCAGCTTTATCGCAATAGTGTCCATACGGAATATGCAATCTAAGGCGCTATTATATAAATATTGGTTTTATTTATAAAATCGCTCAGTGTACCCTTTTTAATTGATTGCTAATCAAAGACACTCTAAGATACCACAGCGAACGGATTTTACAGTTATTTAGTCTACCGGTTAATTAAATACGTATGCGATTTAAAGCCGAATTTTACAGCATATCCATATAATTTCAGACAAATGGTTTCTCAAACTTTAACTTTGCAAAGATAACCCGCATCACTTAGGGTTATTTACACCCAATTGTTCACTTGATGACTTGAACGATTATCGGATGCTACCTGAACAGGCACGGTTGTATTGAGTAAAGTATTCAGTGGATAACTGTATAATCCTCGACACCTATTTGTACACTGCGAGGTGTGAGATTAGATAAGTCAAGAGAGTCTGTGGAACGATGTAACACAGGCTCCTCGCTGTCTTCATACGTTGATTGAGAAAAATGAAGTTCAGTTTAGAGATTTGAGCAGATCGACGTTTTCTGACGAATATTAATGAGTCAGGACACGTGATCTACTGAATATCTGAACTCTTGGGTGTCAGGCAGTTGATAGATGTAAGATAAAATATAATAATAGTAGTAATAATAATAATAATAATAACAGTAAAAATAATTATTATTTTTATTTTTATTATTGTTACTTTATTTATTAATTATTATTATAGTAATAATAATAGTAATATTAATGATAATAATAATAATAATAATAAAACTAATAATAAAATATTAAATAATAATAATAATAATAATAAAATAATAGTAAAACTGGGACAACCTTATTGTAGAAGAAAGCTTCGCACAGCTGTTAAATTCTATATCGGAGCCCTTAGAGAAAGCACGCCTTCTTGCTGTGTCCGCTCCAAATAGTAGCGACTGGCTTCATGCTCTTCCAATAGCTTCTTGTGGTTTGCGTCTTGAAGACGAGGCTGTAAGGATAGCTGTTGGCCTACGGTTAGGCACAAAGTTATGTGAGCCCCATAAATGTATGTGCGGCAGCGTAGTTGACGCTAGAGGATATCACAGACTTTCTTGTCACAAGAGTGCAGGTAGGACCCTCAGACATCATAATCTTAATGACATTGTGTGGCATGCGCTGAATAAAGCTGGATGTCCAGCCATTAAGGAACCATCAGGCTTGTCTAGATCAGATGGTAAGAGACCAGATGGCCTCTCCCTGATCCCGTGGGCTGAAGGTAAATCGCTGCTGTGGGACGTCACAGTGATTGATTCCCTAGCCAAATCATACCTGAACCTTTCGTCTATGTCAGCGGGTGAAGTAGCTGAACTGGCTGCAGATAGGAAAACGGCCAAGTACAGTGAACTCTGTACTAGCTACTGCTTTATCCCTCTGGCTTTTGAGACGTTAGGCCCAGTGAATGATGAGGGTAATAAATTCATCTCCTCTTTAGGCAAGAAACTTTCTTCCGTGACAGGTGAAAAACGTGAAACTTGCTTCCTAAGACAGAGATTGTCTATCTGTGTGCAGCGATTTAATACCATCTGTGTAATTGGTACATTTAATTCTCAAGGTGAGTACTATGGTCCCAGAGATGCTGCAACTACAGCTGGATTCAATGTTCAAGATTCGAAGGCTCTTCCTCTATTGTTACTAACGAAGAAGCCAGGGTCGTCGTCGTCCTCGCAGGGATCGTCGGTTTCTCCAGTGGATGTTCCAGATTCACCTTCCTTGCTCTCCAGCTATGAACCCATCCTGACTCCGGGGCTTCCCTATCAATCCTGCTTCCGTCCCTACTTGCCTCCTTCTTCTGACGAAATTCTGTCGAGCAGCTCCAACATACTCCATTAGTCTCCTTCCAGGATTTCAACATCACTTCCCATGAATTCCCAAATCTTTGCTCATTCTCCTTCGCTCCTGCTTGGCGAATTCGAGAACCTCGGCGCAACAGGGTTATCCTCCTATTCTGGCGAAAGACCCTTCTTGTTTTCTATCGAGGCTGAGCAGGCATTGATAAACTCGGAAATATTTAATACAAAGTCTGACCTTCCGTTTCCGGGTCCGAAAGCTCCTAGCGGTTCCTCTAATCCAGCTCCAATCCACGTCACTTTCGAGTCTGGATCAGAAGGACTGCAGGTTATAGAGGACAGCTCAAGGGTGATTGAGGGGCTGAGGAAAGCTCAGAACGAGCAGTCTAGATCAGAAGGACTTCAGGTTGTAGGGGACAGCTCAAGGGTGATGGAGGGACTGAGGAAAGCTCAGGACGAGGAGTCTGGATCAGAAGGACTGCAGGTTGTAGGGGACAGCTCAAGGGTGATGGAGGGGCTGAGGAAAGCTCTGTATGAGGAGGATGCAGTGTCGAGGAAGAAGCTTCATCTAGTAGTTCAGAGTGTTGATACAGAAAAGTCCGCTATTCGGGAGATAGTGCTGAATCAGACGCCACCTGGCTGCAGAACCTCTGATTTATCCAGAGAATGGGGCCGCTGGAGATTCCACAAACATACCGAAAACTGAATCCTACCAGGAAGATCATTCCAAAAAAGTATTTGTCAAGGACTCTGAAATATATTACGTCGTTCAGGCTTCTGTGGTAGTCAACGCAGCTCTTACGTTTGTTTCTAATGCTGACCTGGAGGTGGACTCCCCTAGTCGATCTTCCGAACATCAGTTCAATCAACTGATCCTACAGGAATCCTTGTCCGACAAGAGAAAGTCTGGATTTGCCGGTTCTATCCCAGTCAACCAATCTAATAGTAATTGCATATCCCTGTTCATCGATGACTCCTCAGAAGTTACGGTGGGGAGAGACACTCCGATTTCAATTTTTGAGCATACACCTCCTTTTGGTGCGCCAACTGTGCTCCGGGCGTCAGGGTTAGAAATTGGAATGAAGCCAATGCTACGTGAGTCAGAAGTGAGTTTAATCTACCCTTTCAAGGACAACTTAAAGGCCTCACAGGCGGCTGTTACCTGCATCAAGTCAGTTCTGGGAGAGAGTCAAGGTAGCAACCTCACGTCTCTAACTCCAGGGTCCGCGGTAAGTGTATCTGACGAGAAGATCAGGGGAAGTACGAAATTTTGCATAGAACAAAGCGATAAGCTGCTAGCATTCAAGAGAAAAGAGAGAGTAAAGCAATTAACGGAAGCTCATGAAAGTGTTCCTAATCAATATGGTGCTAAAGATCATCTTGAACAATATAGTGCTGACGTACATCATGAACATCGCTGTGCTGATCATGTTCAGCAAGGGGAAGATCTTCATGAACAGATCGGAGCTGAAGGTTATCATGAACAGCACGGTGCTGAAGATCATCATGAACAACATAGTGCTGAAGATCATCAGGAACTGCTCGGTGCTGAAGATCACCATGAACAGCTCGGTGCTGAAGGTTATCATGAACAGCACGGTGCTGGAAGTCATCATGAACAGAATAGTGCTGAAGATCATCTTGAACAGCTCGATTTTGAAGATTATCATGAACAGCTCGGTGCTGAAGATCATCATGAACAGCTCGATTTTGAAGATCATCATGAACAGCATAGTGCTGTAGATCATCATGAAAAGCTCGGTGCTGAAGATCATCATAAACAGCTCGGTGCCGAAGATCATCATGAACAGCATTGTGCTGGAGGTCATTATGAACAGTTTAGTGCTGAAGATCATCATGAACAGCTCGGTGCTGAAGATCATCATGAACAGCACGGTGCAGAAAGTTATTATGAATAGCTCGGTGCTGGAAAACATCATGATCTGCAGTGTGTTGAAAATCATCATGAACAACACGGTGCTGAAAATCATCGTCAACAGCATGAGAAGCATGACCGAATTGATAATCGCAGCCGTCAGACACTTCATAAGAAACAGAAGAAGAAGTTGCAGTCGTCGAGCCTTCAGATTCAGCCGGTGCTTCATTTCAATCTCCAGAAGCAACAACATCTTAATCAGGGCTTTGATCGACAGCGTATCGTGTTAACCGTGAGCCCACCTGAATCTTCTGGCTCCCTGCCCCCAACGCATTCCTCAACCCACATACCTCTGCAAGGGGCAGGGCCTCAGCTCTCAAGCCTGGCCACTGTGAGTGGTGACTCCGCAGTGAGGCGATCCACGTGGATGTTCATGGGTCGCATGCGGCAGAACCCGATCGGCTCACCGGCTGGGTTGACCCCTCAGGTTCATCATCGTCCTGTCACCGCCACCGCTCAGCCGCCGCAGGATGGCTTCGCTCAACCCACGGCTGACCTGCTCTCTCCGTTCCACGTCAACCGTCCGTCCAGTCTAAAATTCAACGCTCTGATACAGCCTCTCGGTAGAGCTCAGTCTGCTCCTACGAGATCTGATCAGCAGCAGCTTGGTCCGCCACTGCTACATCAACAACAGCCTGGTGCTACGGGAATGAGGCAGGAGCGCATCAGTCAGCTGATTGGCGGGGAGCAATTTTCTTTGATATCGGATTTGGAGATGAGCGAGATGGGAGGGGAATCTGAGCGCACTTCTACCTCCCCGGGTGGTGAAGAATCGCACTTAAATCAACCATCATCGACAGCATATCCGACTGCGGATCAGTGTGTGCGGGGTTCGAGTCCTGGGCTCTCCCGTCACTGACGTCACTTTCTGACGTCGTAGAACGGGCATACATGATATCGAAGAACAAGTTAATAATAATTTAATTAATTAATAACAATAATAATAATATTATTATTATTTAATCGTATTAGCATTAACAAGCTAAGGAAAATATGCGCGTGTTATAATAATAATAATAATAATAATAATAATAATAATAATAATTTTGGAGCCAACCTGATTGCTCTGAAGAAAAAGACCGGCGGGCTTAGACCGATTGCTGTGGGCTACTCTTGGCGCAGGATCGCTGCCAAATGTGCTAATTCCTTCGCCCTAGACAGGCTCTCAAACTCTCTTCAACCTATCCAGGTAGGCGTGGGTGTCAAAGGAGGTTGTGAAGCCGCCGTGCATGCCACCCGTCGATTCATTAGCAGCATGCCAGACGATTGGGTAGTGGCTAAACTGGACTTTTGCAACGCTTTCAACTCCCTGAAAAGGGTTCCCATGCTAGAAGCTGTAGACTCTTCACTACCTGAGCTGGGGCCTTTCTGCCGTCTGTCCTATGAAGACCCAAGTGTTCTACGTTTCGGTCAACGGGTGATCATGTCTAGCGAGGGGGTACAACAGGGTGACCCTTTGGGCCCTCTCCTGTTCAGTTTGACAATACACCCGTTGCTCCAGTCGCTATCTTCTTCTCTGAAAATAGGTTACTTAGACGACATAACTGTGGGCGGGGTTGAGTCTACTGTGGCGGATGATATCTCAAGGCTGATGGTTGCGGGAAAGGCTTTGGGGCTAAGCCTGAATATAAATAAATGTGAGCTCATTACCACTCGATCCGACAGTAACTTTCCGGCCATCAATACATTCATTCGTGTAAAGCCTGTCGAAGCCAGTCTACTTGGAGCTCCATTGCAGACGGGTCAAGCTATGGATTTGGCTCTCAATACTCAGTGCTCTAAACTAGAGAGAGCCGCGAGCCGGTTGAAGCTCATCTCCGCACACGACGCTCTAACGATATTGCGGAGCTGTGTAGGTTCTTCAAAACTCATATACTTATTGCGTGCCTCTCCATGTGCGGGTCATCCAGCATTGCAGAATTATGATTCCATCATGCGAAAGTCGCTCAGTAGCATCGTTAATATTAATGTTAACGAAGCTCAATGGATTCAGGCTAGCCTGCCAATATGCTACGGAGGATTGGGTATACGCTCTGTCTCGTCGCTGGCACCTTCTGCCTTTTTGGCTTCAGCCGCGGGGACTGGCGTTCTACAGGATTCAATCCTTTCCGGATTCTTTCAAATTCCCGACTTGGAGATATCCAGGATTCAGGGCATTTGGACTGCTCTGTCCACATCCGAACCTCCAATCGGTATGACGGCTAATAGCATGAAGGCTTGGGACTCAAAGGTCACTACTGCTTTGCACACGGAACTCCTTGCGAAGCCACTTTTGCCACAAGAAAAGGCGCGGCTGCTCGCAGTGTCGGCCCCCCATAGTGGAGACTGGATCAAGGCTTTACCAATCTCATCATGCGGCCTCCGTCTGGACGACGAAGCAGTCAGAGTCGCGGCCGGTCTTCGTCTGGGCACTACCTTATGTGAGCCACACAACTGCATTTGTGGTGTCTCAGTCAATGCGTTAGGCATTCACGGCCTGTCGTGCAAGCGTAGTGCCGGCAGAATCAGCAGACATCAGTTCATAAACGACTTGATCTGGCGCGCCCTGAGTCGAGCGAATATCCCAGCCATTAAAGAGCCCCTGGGATTGATCCGCACTGATGGTAAACGTCCAGACGGTGTCTCTCAAATACCATGGGCAGAGGGGAAGTGTGTTAGCTGGGACGTCACTGTTACGGACACTTTCTCCGTTAGCAATCTCGGCCTTTCTTGCGCTGCTGCTGGTGCTGCAGCAGAGGCCGCGGCTAATAGGAAAACTCTGAAGTATGCCGAAATCTCTGGCAACTATATCTTCATGCCTATTGCCTTTGAGACCCTGGGGCCCATCAACTCTCTCGCATCAGACTTTATTGACGAAATAGGCAGGAGGACCAGCGCCATTACTGGTGATAAGCGCGAAAAATCTTTTCTGTGGCAGCGACTGTCTATTGCTCTCCAGCGATTCAATGCAGTCTGCTTCAGTGGCACTTTGGCTAAAGCGGCTTCCCAGAGTGCAGAGGAATTATTTTAATCGCTTTTTAAAAACTTTTAATTAAATAAAGTCTCTTTTATCTTATTTTTTAGCCCAGGGACCTTTACAGCCCAGGGCATAAAAAAAAAACTTAAAAAAAAAAAATAATAATAATAATAATAATAATAATAATAATAATAATAATAATAATAATAAGTATGCAATCTGCTTTAACAATTCTTTTAAGCCAATTGAAGACCTCGTGTAGCCGGGTTTCGATTCAACACGTATTGCTTGAATCGTTTTTATCAAACACCAGGTTCCTTACACCAGGGTAAAAATAATAATAATAATAATATTAATGTAAATAATAATAATAATAATAATAATGTTAATAATAATAATAATAATATTAATGTTAATAATAATAACAATAATAATAATAAGATAAGTTAAGATGTAAGATAGAATATATAAAATACAAATGAGGTTCTACATCCGTGTTCGGGCGGTACTGACTTCTGACAGTGAAAAGTAAATGTAACATTTGCTATAGCAGGATCTAATTATGCGGATTCTTAAAAACTTAAAAAACTACTTTCAAATTTATAAAAACTAAATTAAAACTTTAAAACTTTAAATCCTAAATGTTACTGATGAAGTCGAATTGATTTCAATATCATAAATGCGCATTAGATTAATAAGGGTTGAGCAGGACGTGAGATGCACTTCAATTCAATTGAATTCTATCAGAAACAAGTTTTTTGCTAATAATGTAGGTTACAACAATCACGACCCCAATTAAATAGAAATTTTTGAAGTATTGATAGGAAAGAGTGTTATAATTAGATCTGGCTTGTGTCAACTACTGAAAGAAAAATATTTTAATATAACCATACAGCATTCGAATATATACGTATGTTATTGGAATCTGAGAAAAATTTCTGCTATTTCCAACGATTCAGAATTTTTAACAATCCGGTTTCTTTCGTTTACTGAAACAATTTTCCGTTAGACTTTTTACAAAGCTGAGGAATTACATAGGCCACTTGTATAGAAGCTTATCAGTCTTACACGGGAAGCACTTCAATGTTCTTCAATAATTTATCTAGCAATTATTCTGTGTATGTCTAATATTTAGACAATTTCATCATCTATTTGTCTTTTATCCAGTGAACTGTGATATTGGCTTTGACCTTAGATTGGAACGTACTAGAGTGGTAACAAAGTTTAATTGTGAGTGGATGTCTCTCTCTCTTAATGCACTGCCTACTGGCAGGTCCATGATATTCAACGCCTCAATTCTTCTTTGTCTTCCGCTTTCCTCTTCATGACCACATACGAGTGAGTCTTTAAATCATCTTACATACCTAATCTCGGCCGGCCTCCGATGTTGGAATGTGAGAAGATTTATCCTGTTTTAATATGATTGCTTTCACTCTGTTGTCTTTCTGTAGTTTAGTTTTTCTATTGTTTAACAACAAATATCGATACTATTTTTTCGAATTTTTGATGAACTCTTATGCAAAGAACTAAAACGCTATGTTCCATAGCCTACCAATACCTAAAGGACCCTTATTATGTATTTTATGTCTATAATTTAGCGCTCTGTTCTTCAGTATGATTGCATATCCTCAGCTCACTTCTTTTGCTGATTGGTCTAAGAGAATTGATCTGTTGCGACGTGTCATGTAGAGACGTCCCTGACATCATTCTTGGATGAGGGAACGGACGTTAAACCTTTATTATTGCTATTGTTATATGAATATGTATGATTGAATGTATATGATTAGTGTAATTGAATGCATATGAATATGTATGATTAAATGCATATGGTTATGCATGATTGAATTGATATGAATATGTATGATTGAATGCTTAATAACATGTATGATTGAATGCATATGAATATGCATGATTGAATGCATATGAATATGTATGATTCAATTCATATGAATATGTATGATTCAATTTATATGGACATGTATGATTGAATACATATGAATAAGTATGATTGAATGTATATGAATATGCATGATTGAATGTTTAAGTATCTTCATGTTCGTCTGCAATTACGTGTCTACGCGCATATTGAAATATCTAGAATTATGTATGGAAAAATAATTGTATCTCTTGGGATAGCGTCCATGCTGGATAAGATAAGGATTAACTGACGTCCGACACTTTAATCCTAATTCTAGGATACTTTAATCCGCTTTTTAAAAAATGCATCACTACTACAAATAAATACAAAAACGTAGGGATAATTTGAGCGAATTTTGGAGCATTTACCCCCATTCTATTGGACGAAATAATTCCATATACGTTAAACACTAACTATGGTAAAACTCTCATCCAATATGGTATCTAGTTCTTTTTATATTCGCATCTTTAACCCTTTAGGTAATGTAGTAAGTTCCTCAAAGTTATCCCTGACCAGCTCTACCGGGAATTGAACCTACGAGAGTAGGTTCGATTCACCCAACAATCACAATCGATCCATTCACCCAACAATCGATTTTTGAAATGCTATATCCTGAAGAGATGCTCTACAAAATGAGCTAATGATGCATTCTGCTTTCAAAAATAAAAAAATTGTTGTTCATACCCAGCATTTTTATTCTAAAGGAAAACTCTGCAAGTTTTTCAAGTTAGAAACGATTGGTAAGCTTGCGCTAGACTATATGGTTTAATTCCCCCCCCCCCCTCAAATGTTTGAAATATCTAGAAAACATAACTTGCAAAAAGCATGCTCGTATATTTTGCTAATCGGAGCAGTAGTGCCATTTGCTGATGAACATTTATAAAAGTCGTGGAAATAAAAATTATTACATGCTGTTATAATTAGAAAATGGTTCTAAACTTAATGTTGATATGATTTATGGAGTTTTGTAACATTTTAAAAACTAGAAATATATATTGTCAGTTTTTCATTACTTGCATATGTTTCAATGGTACGAGTAATAACTAATATTTCATGAGTTATAATGGTAATTGCAAAAGTTACTTGGCTAAAAAGAAATTATTATTGGCCGGTCGTTGGAACTTGTTTACTTAAACTTCCATTTAGCGTGCCGTTAATCGCTATTCGGTGTCGACACGGAGGGTCCAGATAGGAAATGGAACCTTAAGGTCGGCTATCCATAGGCCTGACACCACCAAGTGTACACGACTAGGTTTTTATTCTCCCCTCGGAAGAGAAAAACCCACGTCGTTAAGCAGTCTCGAACTCGCGACATCTCGTTCAAGAGGCGAGCTATCTACCCACTGCGCCACGAGGCGTTTCCTTTACATTTTCTTGAACATTCTTGAAGGGAAATCTATTGAAAATGATGTTATCAATGAACGATGATAACAATTAAGAATTGAATGACGGTTCACTGCAGGCTCTCTCTCTCTCTTCTGCCTACTGGCAGGTCCATGGTATATAACATCTCCACTCTTCTCTGTCTTCCATTTTCTCTTCATGTCCACTTACGAACACAAGGATCTTCAAATCATCTAATATGATATACCATTATTCTTGGCGGATTGTGCTTACGACGAGGTGGGCCCCCTATGCCTTCCTCAGCTTCAACTAACATTTACTAGGCAGGGGCGTCATTCCCTGAGAAAACTATCTTGTCTACCCATTGTAGATTAAATATATGAAAATATTTCTAACTATTTTTTCAAGCGAAATCAGTGCCAATAGCGCCCTGTCTGCTATAACTCGTGACTTTAAATTTGATATCAGCTGTGATAATTGAGCGATGATTGAACGAGGTGTAAGCACTGGTAGCGATTTTTCGTCATTTCAAACGTTCTAGTGGTACGTACGATGTGTCCATGTTGGTGTGTACCTGCGTTTGTGTGTGTGTATGTGTATGTATGTGTTTGTGCGTGCGTGTGTATGTGTGTGTGAGTGTGAGAGTGTGAGAGTGTGAGAGTGTGAGAGTGTCTGGTGTGTGAGTGAGTGTGTGTTAGTTTGTGTGAGTGTGCAAGTGAGTGTGTGTGTGAGAGTTTGTGTGTGTATGTGTATGTGCGTGAGTATGTGTATTGTATGCGTGTGTGTTTGCATGTGTATATAGGCGCATGTGTGTGTGTCACAATATTTATGTATATGTGTGTGCGTGTGTATGTTTCACAGTTAGTGTATTTGTATGTGTAGTTCTATGAGTAAGTGTGTATGTTTGCAGGTATATATGATTAAATAGGTTAGTGTGCAGAGCGGCAAGTAACGTCTGATCGAGCTTATCAGAAAGTAACATCTCGAACCAGAGAATGGCTATATGAATAATTGAGTGCCTACAACTGTTTAACCTTATGACACTAATTATGAGCTAAATATGTGTAGACCACACTGTGTAGATCACACTATATTAATATTTAAATATGAGCTAAATATGTCATTCTGGCATTTAACATAAATAAAGCTATAAATATGGCATTATGGCATTTAAATATGGCAGTTAGGAAAGGGTTAATATGAGTAGAAGAGGTTATTAGCAATTTTATGCTGAGATTGTTCGGAAGTAATAATGAGAAACATTGTTACTGATATATAAATATATGTGTATATATATGTAATGATTATAATTCCATAAAATTCCGTGTTGAACTCGGACTACTTCGGACTAGACCATCCGTAAACCACGTTTGTAGTAAGACACAACTAAGCTGGAGCCAAGGAATTAAATTCACTTCAGAATGGATAATTTTATAGCTAAAGGCTATACTAAATTAATCTAGAACATGCCAATGGTAATGTATTGGCTGGTCCAAGGTATGCCAATGGTAATGTAATTGGCTGAAACTTGCCATTGTTAATGTAATTTAAATGAAATTTACATTGTAATTGGTAATTTAAATTATAATTGGTAATGCAATGTAAGAAATATGCCAGTGCTGAACGCGTATATACACATAAATAGCCTATATATATATATATATATATTGTATATATACAATTATACATGTATATATATATATATACAGTATATATATATATATATACATATATATATATATTTTATATATACATGTATATATATCTATATATATATCTATATATATATATCTATATATATATATATATATATATATATATATATATTATGATTAAATATAATCTCATAATATAAATAATAAATATATATAAATAATATAATAATATATAAATAATATAATAATGTATAAATAATAATATAAATAATTATATATAATCTCGTGAATGCTAAATATATGTTCTTTATTCACCAAAATGCATGGCAGTATAATAGTTAATACAAGGCTATTAATAGTGAGTTGGTATTTCCATTAAACACCTTTATAAACTGATATAATTTCATTGCTGCTCATATTTCACTGGAACGGTTCAGGTGGTACATTCCTTCCAGGGCCGGAATTTATACGATTCGTTTTCCGCTACGGAAGTTTCAGAGATTGATATGCCATCTATTTCCCGCTTAATCTTTAACAGAAGCTCAGTAAGGGCTTCCTTTTAATTTGAATTGCTTTCGAAGTTTATAAAATATTTAGCAATTCACATTTTACAATCACTGAAATGTTTTGCTACTCTTAGTAAGACGAATTTGAGAGCATTCGATGATTTAAAAATAATTAGCCGAATAAAATGACAGATAAATGTACCATATTTTCTGTGGTTTATTTGGGAATTTGACAGCTATGTGAATTTTACTGGTAATCGTCACGAAATCCTTGTGTTTGATGTTTGCAAGCTTCTTTTTCATATGTTAAGACGAAATACAGAGTCTTTTAGAATTAATGGCTTAGTTATGTTAAACTAGTTTAATGAATTATGGTTTAGGTAGGCAAACTATTTACGTGAATTATAGATTAGTTATGCTAAACTACTTTAATAAATTATGGCCTAATTATGCAACACTAGGTTAATAATTGATGGCTTAGTAATGCTAAGCTAGTCTAGTAATTTATGACTTAGTAACGCAAGGCCATTTTAGTATTTATGTTTAGTAATGCTAAACTACTTAATAATTTATAACTTTGTTTTACTAATCTATGTGCCGTTACACTAATTGTGAAGTCTACAGCTCTCTATGATATTATAGTTTCAAATGCTAAATTTAACCTGTAGCATTAGAAAAGTCCATCTGGATTTAAACCCTATCTACAATAGATCAATTGCTACTCTCCAGTGATAACTATTATTTCCAAGAATATCAAATAAATCAAAGTAATTCTCGTTTGTTTTCATAAATTTTCACGGCACTGAAGTTAGATAGCTCCACTTCGTCCATAATGCATCGGATTTTCTGCTTACAGTCTGAGGGATACGATTTAAATGAATCTGAAAAGACGAATTACACACTGATCAATCAAATAAATTAGATAAATGGAAATTTAGAATTTAAAGTTTAGTGTTGCAGTAGTCAGAGATAGACGTATGATATAATCTGGAATAGGCATATAGGTATTGAGCTGTCATTTAAGATTAAAGTGACACTGAGATTTGAGCATTTAATGCTTCCGAGTCAGTTCAAATAAGTCAGCGTCTTCTAAATATATTTAAACTCTTGACAATATAATATAAGAGGATGTAAAAAGCTAATGTTAACGTCCGCTTCCTCACTTGAAAGCGATATCAGTAACGCGCGAGCCCAGTATTTGAACCCCGCGCATATTGATCCGCGGTCGAGTATCTGACCGACATCGTCACTGGCTCCTGCCAAAATGGACAGTTTTACAAATAACATAGAATAGTCTAATTAGCTATGAGCTAATTTGAGTTTAAATCATCGACAATATAGATAGCAACTGAAGATTTGACCATCAGAGAACTGTTACAGAGATTCTGCTAGAAAATAAAAAAATCTCTTATTAACAAACTCTGGCATCGATATTTTAACCGATTAAATAAATTTCAATATTTAATACTCCAACAGAATCTAAATTCTAAATTCTATGATATTACTATTACTTTTAAGATGATTTTTAACAAGTATTGCTATTATTTTTTATATAATTAAAGGTTCTTGCTGTTATTGTTTAACTGTCAACGAATAATGTAAACCTTCCACAAGTGTAATTAAAAACAATCCAGAAAACTAAATCATTGATGGACAATTCCAGATCGTCAATAATAAAAGAGCGAGAATGAATGTGATAGTTGATTTCTGCAAGGCCTCCTAAATACTCTGTGAAAATATATATATATATATATATATATATATATATATAATGTGAATAGAAATATGTGCCTTGAATCTGCCACTTGGCTAAACACTAGAAACCTTCAAATGAGCCTATATATTGCTTTACATACAGCGCAGCAAAGTTAAAGTTCAAATGACTTCAAACTTCCGCGTTTGTTGGAATCGAAACATGAAAACGGAGATAAATTAACTACGGACGTTGAGAAATAAAAATTCACATCAAATTTTATCTGGAAACGGCGACGTCACAATTCCACAACGACTCAACCGATCTTTACTGCAGCAGCTAATGGAACTGATGGAAGATATGGAAGAGTTTTCCAGTTGATTGGCTCACAAGATTAAGTACGAACAAGGTCGCTAACAGATTCTATTCCCTTGTCAACCAAGATGACTGTTTCTAAGCATCAGATCTTCCATCAAGCGTATGATTCCATCAATTTCATTATCTGGATGATGTGAACTCTAATACCAATTTGAAGAGGCCTTTCTGAACCGGCAGATATATTTTATTGCATTCATCTTGAGGGTTTTTAAATTTGCGACAGTCTGCAGTGAAATTACCTCTGTCTTCTGAGCACGTATCACGTTTTGTTCTTACATAAAGCTGAATGACTTGAAGATCCTTTTATTTTTATTTCTATATACACTGTATATATATATATATATATATATATATATATATATATATCACTAGTGTTCTGAAGATCCTTTTATTTCATTATATATATATATATATATATATATATATATCACTAGTGTTCTGAAGATCCTTTTATTTCATTATATATATATATATATATATATATATATATATATATATATCTATATATATATATACATATATATATCTATATATATACATATATATATATATATATATATATATATATATATATATATATATATATATGCTGTATATAGCTTTTTTTACCAAGAATGAATACATGAAATTATACATGTAAACAAATGACAAATTGACTAAAATCTTGAAGGAATGCTGAAATAAATGCATATGTGCGTGGTATTAGTGCCTGGTGTGTCGGCTTTTGTAATAAGTGAACGAATGAATGAATAAATCTTTCTCTTAATGTAGGCCTATAATTCTTTCTCTTTTAATGTCATTAGGACGTGTCTGAAAAAGACACATCCTAATGTGTCTTTATGTGATTTGGATACGTGTTAATGTGTCTTAATATGCTTCAATTACGTTTTAATGTGTTTAACGTGTTTCAGATACATGTCAATGTGTTATTAATATGTTTCACATAAATCTTAATGTGCTATAAATGTATTTTGGATGCATTTTAATTTGTTTTTAATAGGTTTCACTTAAATCTAATGTGATTTATAGTGTTTCAGATACGAGTCAATGTGTTTTAATAAAATTCACATAAATCTTAATGTGTTTTAATGTGTTTCAGATAAATCTATGTTAATGTGTTTTAATGTGTTTCAGATACGTGTTCATATGCCACCACGCTAAATCCAAGCATCTGTTCAGTGTGTGTAACATGTTCAAGGTCATCGTCCTCATATTCCTGCTGTCATTCGCCACTCAGCTGATGCGAGCCGGTGAGAGCCGGTTTGTTCCGGTTGAGCTCTGGTCTAGAACCAGTCCCGGCCAGAAAATGCTCGGCTGCGCTCACGAACTACTGCCACACTTCACTGAGGACGAAACTCAGGTATTTCATCGATCAATCAATTAATACATAATTCAATGAATCAAATGTCTCAATAGCGTGGTAGTTAGAGGTGTAGATAATTTCATGAAGTTTTAAATGACAGATTCAGAGGTGTATTGAAACCTCGTGGGGTCGAATCCCAGCAGCGCTGATCTGAGAGTTAATTCTTGAACATTCACTGGACTGGTTATACGGAAACGCAATAAATTGTCTAAAGTTTTAAACATGTGGTATTAAAAGTGATAGATATCAACATGTTTGATCATTTAACAATAATGCGTGTTTACTTTATGTTATCCCAGTGCATAACTATGATAAATCAACAGAACTCCGTAATATTTAAGATAGCCAAATAACAAAAAATGCTTACAGTAGAAATTACCCGATCAGCAAACGTACTGAAAGGATTGTGAAATAATTTATAAATAATGGCTAAATTATTACCTCAATCGGTGCCTTTGTTGAGAATTCATTTCCCAACAGTGATTAACAGATGTCCTCTTTCGAATAACAGTTAACACCATAATTTTTATATCGTTATTTACATATACTTTGTAAGATGCAGCCTTTTGATAAGTGCAGTGTTGAACATTATCTTTGAAAAGAAATTGGATTGAACTCAAAGCTATTTACGCGCCCCTTTAAAGGCGCTCTGGAGTTTATTGGGTCTAGAATAAATATAAGCATCAATTTCTTCTGAGTCCATCTTCAAATAATTTTGAATAACAAACTAAACTTTCAAAATCTTTGAAATTGTATCTATTGTACCTATTTTATATCTTATTGCCATTGTATTATCTCTGCATAATTACAGAGAATAATTTAATTTAAATTTAATTTAAATTTAATTTAAATTTAATTTAAATTTAATTTAAATTTAATTTAAATTTAATTTAAATTTAATTTTAATTTAATTTAAATTTAATTTTAATTTTAATTTAATTTAAATTTAAATTTAATTTAATTTTAATTTTAATTTAATTTTAATTTATATTTGCATAATTGCAGATTTATTTTAGCGTCGTTTTCTGGTTTCGGCTGATCTTCATCCACCTCCTGCCATGTATCAGCCTGGTAGCTCTCAACGTAGCTCTGACCCTTGCCATGCACCTAGCCGTGCTGCGAATGCGCAGACTGCTTCACCGGCAGTCACGAAGGGGGGAGTGCCGCAGACTACAAGAAACCAACGCCACCACCCTCCTACTAGTCGTTGTCGTAGCCCTATTCCTCCTAGTCGAACTCCCTTTGGCCTTCTTCATAGTGACGATGGTCATCGAGAACACAATCGACCACGTTCTGATAGGAACTGACACGAGAAAGACAGCCGAGCTCTTTCTCAACTTCTTGGTACTGCTCAGTTACCCTCTGAACTTCTTCATCTACTGCGCCATGAGCAGACAGTTCAGAGAAACGTTCTCTGATATTTGCTCGTCCAGCGGGGGGAGTGTTTCCACAGGGGAGGGAACGAGAGGGGATGGAGATGGGGAGGGAGGGGGGAGTAAGAGATCCAGGAGGAAGACTGGAAAAGAGAAAATGAAAATGAGTTCGGCGAAAGGGTTGACGACGGGAAAAGTGCCCTTTTTGGGTCTGTCATCTGAAATAAACGGTGATAATGGTAGTAGAGAAACCAGAATGTGAAAGCCTAATCTGCTGTGTTGCCGTCATTTACAGTATTTCATTTGTGATCAATAATTTGTTCTAATTTAGATAAGAATTCACCGAGAAGTATTATGATCTCGATTTTGAAGACATTTAAAGCCGATAAAGTAGATCAGTTTTCGATCATTTTTCTTTCTGCATCGAAATAAGGCGATGTTTTGTTTTTTGGTGAAAATAGAAGAGCGGCGAAGCAACATTTAGAAGACAAAGTTCTACATTTAATAGGAAAAGTTGCTGTTGTGTGGAGAATTGTTTAGTGACTTGCGCTGTTTTTAATTATCCGGTGAATTTCGGGCTTCTGTTATGCGTTCATTAATTGTGATAGACTTCCATTATATGGGATATAGTTGAAAATTGTTCACATGTTAATTCTAATTGTAAAATCATTCCATTTTTCTAGTAAAATAAACAGTGGCATCTTCTGTAGCAACACTGTATAGCTCCAGTTTATGGAGAAACTCCAGATATCTGGTGTCTTAAAATCTTTTCCCAGTAATGTTGGTATTAAGTACTGCAGGTTTAATATGGCAGGTTAAAAGTGGCTTAAGATTTTATAATGAATAAATCTTAATTTTTTTAAATCAAGTAAATCTAACGCTATTGATGTTTTTCACTTGGAGACGATGTGTAATTTCGTCTTTAACCTATTTACTGAATGGCTCATAGCGTTTCAATGCCAGTACCATGTCATTTATTGTTCGGTGTTTTGCTTAAAATAAAATTAAACAATGTTTAATTTTCACAAAGAAGTAGCAAATACATTGATTTTAACGTATTTTCTTTTCAGCAGAGGATGTCTGATGGTATATGGTAAAAACTACAATTAGGATTATACAATTCGTTGTCATATTTGATGCAGACTTTAACAAAATTTGCCTTTCGTTAAGGGTACAGTTTGTTGATCGATGGCGTGCTCTTTATCGAGAGGAGTGATCTTTATAATTTATAGAAATATATATATATATATATATATATATATATATATATATATATATATATATATATCTTGAACCTTATGCTTTACAGAATACTAGAGAGATTGAGAGAAAAAAATAGAGAGAAAGAAAGAGAGAAAGATAGAGAGAATTATAAATGCAACTACATGTACAAAGGATAGAGGAAAAGGATAGAGGATAGAATTTCTCGGTTTTTTAAACTTATACCTGTACATCACCGTTAGTAAGGAGGTTATCAATCCATAACAGACTATACCAGAATGTTCTGATAATACTGAACTCAAATAATTTCTGTCCTAGAATTACAGTTTCTTATCAATTTCACTGTCAATTTTACTTTTACTAATGCATAATTACTAACCTAAAATCTCCATACAAGTTACTCTTTAAAGTTGTTGGTGTGTTTCAATTCAAGGTCTCAGGTTGCTTGAACAGGAATCAAAGGACTAATTCAATGATACAATGATGCCATTGTATTAACGCTTTATGTTTGTTTTAACAAACGAGTGACATGTTCGCAATAGAAGATTTGAACATACAGTAGAAGATATTATGGAATAACTCAAATAGAGAGAGATAAGAGGAAAGAAAGGGCAAACCACCTTTTTAACCCCACCCCCTTCCCTCCTGATAACGATCTAAATGTTTTGTGACGTATAGGGCCTATGCTTCGTTGCTTAATTGAATTCATAAAAGACGTTAGTATGACTTAAATCCACTAGAAATCGGAAGAAGAATTTGATAGGATATGTTCTAAGGGGAGACAGTTCACTAAAAGAGATCATGGAAAGTAGAGTGGAAGGAAAGAGAGGCTGAGGCAGACCGGGATTAGGAATGTTAGATGATTTAGTGATCCACTCGAAGGTGAACATGAAGAAGAAAACGAAGATAAGGTTGGAGGCATTAAATAATATGGACCTGCCAGTAGACAGATCACTAAGAGAGAGAGAGAAAGAGAGATAGACTATGAATTGTGGCCGGTGCGTGCAGAGAATCATTTAGATATTTTCATCTCTTCCCTAATTTTTTTAATAAAATATCGTACGAGCAACAAAAAACGCACTTAAATTGAAAACAAAATCTACATGAATATTTGTTGAACTTGCAAACTACCTGCTCATTATTTTTCTAGAGTCAGGCCTCTCTTTCCCCCCCCCCCCCCTCTCTCTCTTTCTCTTTCTCTCTCTCTCTCTCTCTCTCTTTAAAAAGAAAAGTTTAGGCGTTATAAGCCATGCTTATAACGTCTATGGCTTCTAACGCCTAAACTTTTCTCTGTCTTTTGTTTTCCACTTCATGCCCACTTAGTCAATGCTTCAGTTTAGATGGCCCGTCACTGATATCGCTTTCGAGTGAAGAAACTGACGTTAACCTAAGCTTTACCTTTTATAAAAATAACCAATGAATCTGAACTTATCAACTTAGTTCAATCGACCTAATTACTATTCAGTTAAAGAAGACGATTGTAGCAAGCCTGTTGCAAGCTAGTTACTTATACTTTCTGAAATAGAATCAAGGTAGACTCTAAACAATTAACATCAGAATTACATATTTTGTCAGCAATAATTACACATGTGTAGTTCAGGCTAACAATAATAACAATCAATAGAGACTATTGATGATGAGTTCGCCTGAACTACAAATTTGTAATTTAATTTCATCTACAGCTATCTAAAATCATTTATAACAATTAAGAAGCCTTGCGTTAGAATGGCCATTTACTAGTTTTAATATACTCTAGCTCGACATCTATTTTTAAACATTTTCGCGTACAGGCATGTCATAATTGAGAAGACAAAAAAATGTGTCAGAATTAATTATAGAAAATAGGCCTTAGTGGAGGTGGTCATTCAGTGGACCCACAACATGGAGAGTGAAATCCCACAACTCCAAGCGATGGTGTAATTGATTTATATTTTCTCGCTGTTTAACAGTTTTCCTCTAGACTAAACGTTCGACAAAATCGGAATGAGGGAGCATATTTTAAATGGACAAAATATTAGTGATTTTTAAGGAGTTACCAGTGAAGCTCTTGTAAAAGGATAGCACCTGTAGCCAGCGTAGGGTGCTATAAACTGGTGTGCTATCAACATAGGGTGTTTTAAACTGGTGTTTTATCAACATAGGGTGATATAAACTGGTGTGCTATCAGCATACGATGTTATAAACTGGTGTTTTATCAACATAGGGTGTTATAAACTGGTGTGCTATCAGCATAGGGTGTTATAAACTGGTGTTTTATCAACATAGGGTGTTATAAACTGGTGTGCTATCAACATAGGGTGTTTTAAACTGGTGTTTTATCAACATAGGGTGCTATAAACTGGTGTGTTATCAGCATAGGGTGCTATAAACTGGTGCGATATGAACGTGGGGTGTTATAAAATTGTACGATGTCAACTTGGCGTGTGTTATCGATTAGGTGAAGCCGTATGTATCATCAGAACAGTTTCTGCTTGGATTCTCAGTAAATTGTTCTGCAGTCCCTTTTCAGCAAGGTTCGGCCCTGGCTGACATTGTTGAGCATGGTTATATCGTGGTTATATCATGGTTATATCATGGTTATATCATGGTTATGTCATTATTATAGAATGAAAGTTGCTTACGACTGACACATGAAAGTTGTTTATATTGTAAGTTTATACATTCATAGATATCCATAGGGAATAAAAACAGCAAATGTTATCATAAGAATGAGGCCAATGTTTGAGCCAGTTCACTTATTAGAACTTTCTCTAAAAATAAAGTTTTATACCTTTCAGAAACTGTAGCTCAAGCAATAGTAGTACAAAAGGAGATAAACAAGGGTCTTCAAGAGCATGTACAGTATACTCTTTAATAAAACGTTTGATAAAATTGACGCAAGTGGATAGCAAATTAAACAGCGAAATTTTTAGTTATGTTTGGGATAGTGTCATCTAATCGAATGATATTTAATATCAAATTTCGTTTTTAGAAAAATTAAATGTGTAATTCAAAACATAGCCTACTTACTATAAAGAAAGAAAAGCTTGGATAAATTTCCTTTCTTCGACCACTTTCTCATTTGTTCGGCTGCAGATTTAGTTGCAATGACAGGTCTAAGATTAAAATTTATTTCTTCTCATATCATAATATCACCATCTTTAATTAAAGAGCACTCCGTCGATCAATAATTTGATATCATAACAATCCTTCGCTTATCAAATTTAAAGATAATCGACTAGCTAGAATAAATTGGTTCTGAAGTTGCTTCTTAGTGTCTTCCTAGTTAAAGTTAGTTTCCTAGTTGAATGTCGTCAGAGCATAAGGGTAACGTCATGAAGTTTTAAATGACAGATCCTGAGGTGAATTTAACCCTCGCGGGTTCGAATCCCAGCCGCGCTGATCTGAGAGTAAAATCTCGGACATTCATTGGACCGGTTATACGAAAAATGGACAAAATTGCGTAACGGTTAAAACATGTGGTATTAAGTGACATCGGCACTGGCAGCCAGTGGCGATATAGATAATGTACTCGCCCGCGGATCAGTATGTGTGGGGTTCGAATCCCGGGTTCGCCCGTTACTGACATCGCTTTCGAGTGAAGAAACTGGCGTTAACATTAGAATTAAAAGTAATAGATATCAACATATTTCATAATTTCATTATTATGCTTGTTTATTATTATTATTATTATTATTTAGCGAAATTTACTCAACGCTGATGTTAAATATAAAACTAATATTGTAAATAATAACCTAACATTCAACGATAAATTGCAAAGCAAAATTGCAATTACCAATTTTTACACACTTTTGCATACAATTCTTATTTATATATATATATATATATATATATATATATATATATATATATATATATATATATTTATATATATACAGTATATATATTATATATAAACATATATATATATATACAGTATATATATTATATATATATATAAACATATATATATATATATATATATGTGTGTGTGTGTGTGTGTGTGTGTGTGTGTAATTATATACATACACTTTTGCGTAAACGTTTTCATACAATGGCGAAGTCAAAGCATAGAGTCTATGTGTGGAGTTTTATGGTTGATGTTTAAGTTGTATTCACGTGTAACAATGCTTATGCATGCAGCCTATGATGTTGGTCTATCTTCATATAGGCGCTCATAATTAATGAGAGAGGGTATGCTTTTCACTGTAGTTCATTTTCTTCTTACTCTAACTACCTGGCAATGGCTTAGTTGGAACGTATGCCTACCGCTTGCCTGTGCAGATAAAGTGCAACAAAAGACTTATTCTTGTTTTTCATGAGGCTAATAATAATTCAGACATGTCTTTTGCGATAGGTACAAGAGGTTGGTATACCCCTCTTCGATAACTTTCTTTAAAATATTTTATCCTATGAATGAGCAATTATCAGTCAATAGACTTCAAATTTCAAATATTTTCTCCTTACGACACATACTGGTTGATTGCGAGCATTCAGGCCAATAATTGATTGATTAATGTGATTATTTTATTGATTGATTAGTGTTCTTTGGTTATGTGGTTATACACATGACATACGCATGTGTTTACATAGTTTCCTTTCCTTTAACTACTGTTTTTGTTCTTTTCGATATTTCATTCTTTCTCTCCATGGTTGCAATTCTTGGCTTTTGTGGGCGCATCTTTTGCAGCCGGCGCGGATGTAAGAATAACCTTCTAACACCCTCGGGATTTTCTTTCATTCAAAGTGTCAAAACTCAGTCTTTCAAGATGGTCACACACACAGTATTAACCGGGCGCGACGAAGTTCAATTGACGCGCAGCTAAACCCAGTGCGCTATATCCCTCGCTAAATTCCTCGCTAATGTAAGAATTATTTAATTATTTATTTAATTATTTAATAATTATTTAATAATTTATTTCAAAGTACTTTATTCAAATCTATTACTGATCAATTAGTATATATCGAAAACTGGTGATAAATTAATAGTGAGTAGTTGAATAATACAATCTTCTTCCTTCGAATACGATACGGACACTAAAACCTAAGAGTATTACACTTATTCTTGCACTGGAAATATTGTTGTCAACGAAACATATCTTTCAAGATTTTTGACACCTCCCTCGTCCGAAAAAATCCGCAACTACGGACCTGGTATAGAATTAATTCATAAAGGCTGTCCTGTCACTACAATACTATAGCAGTTACTAAAGTCATCACAGATCTACCACATAGAGGACTGCATATGCGTGTAGATACGTACAGCAGAGATACTGCGTAAGATACTCAGTACAGTGAAAATGTAAATATATCTCAATTTTTATATTTTATAACGTTTTAGTGCAACTGATTTATGTTTATTGATTAATTGATCTATCATTCAGTTAATTAATGTGCGATATAAAACCAGGTAGGTAAAATAGGAGCTACGCTAGACGTTGTGTCTGAGACACTGAAGAATTGAGCGACAGTTAACAGCACTTGTCAAAAGAGGCGACAAAGTATAAACTGTTGAAAGTAACGGGAAACCACCTCAGAATCTATCTCTTGTTTGAGTTTCTTGCGTGAATGAGCCCATAGAATGTATAGAACTAAATACTAACTGTAAAGATTGGAACATTAACTATTAATTAAGTTGCCATTCATCACTGATTTGTATTTAATGGTTCTTCGAAATTTATAAATAGGTTATTACTAGGGGTTCCCGTGATGCAGATGGCCGTCTCTATTTTATTTTAATATTTTATTTCTTATTTTCATTCTCTATTATATTCTATTGGACGTCTCTAGCTTTTGAAGACATGCGTAGAATTTATCCAGTTTTAATCTATTTTTTATCTTTTGGATTGATTTTCTGGATTTCGGTATTTTAACCGTATTGGACCTTCTTTTTGTTCACCAGCTTGGATTTATCTCAATAGTGATCGATATTGTCTTGGACGAGAGTAGCACTCTAATTGTTGTTATTTATTAGGGAAACACAATTATTCATTGGGGAAATTTAATATTTCTGAAAATAGATTAATATTTCAGACAATAATTTCTGAAGTAACTGACCATCTACGTGTAAAAGCGCAAACATATTTTAGCATCATTTGCGTTTTATAATCGACGTCTGAGTACTGCAACAGGAAACCACCTCAGAAGCCATACTTTTCCCAAACTATAGGCTGCATAAGATATGGATAAGGCATAGACTTGGTGAAGTGATTAACTTGTTGATCTAAGGAGTGCTCTTGTGGAGCGAGAAAACAGACTTTGAGTATGAATATTTACCTTGAACCTGCCATTTGGCAGTTCACTGAAGAAGAAGAATTGACGTACACGATGTTCCCCGTGTTATGTCCACGATATTGATAAACAGACAACCCGTAAACTGCAGATGTCGCAAGAGGCGACTGATCAAGAACTGAGGAAGGCAACAGAAACTACCTCAAACTTCATACACAATCAATAGAAAACAGTAAGATGCAACAAAACCCAATCAGTACAGTAAGATTCCTATAACAAATAGTCCTTCGTGAAAGGATTAACTCGTTAATCGATGGAGTGCTTCTACGGAGAGAGAAAGTAGAGTGTGAGTTATAATGTCTGCCTTGATCCTGCGACACGGCAGGACACTAGAGAGAGAGAGAGAAGAGAGAGATAGAGAAAGTGAGAGAGAGAAGAGAGAAAGAGAGAGATAGAGAGATAGAAAAAAGAGAAAGAGTGAAAGAAAAAGGAGAGAGAGAGAGAAAGAGAGAGAAGAAAGAGAGAAAGAGAGAGAGAGAGAGAGAAGAAAGAAAGAGAGAGAGAGAAAGAAAGTGAGAGAAAGAGAGAGAGAAAGAGAAGAGATAAGAGAGAGAAAGAGAAAGAAGAAAGAAAGTGAGAGAAAGAGTTAGAGAAAGAGAGAGAAGAGACAAGAGAGAGAGAGAGAGAGAGAGAGAGAGAGAGAGAGAGAAAGAAGAAAGAAAGAGAGAGAGAAAAGAGAGAGAGAGATAGGAAAGAGAGTGAGACGACGTACTATGACGATGAAATCAAGTTGAATTTCAGTTTATTTTTAATTTTTTTATGTTTTGGGGCCTCGGAATTAATGGGAGATCACAGCGTTCTTGGAGACCCCAGATTCATTGATAAATTCCATTCATTTATTCATTTATTCAGTGAGATAGTTCTTTAGGAGCTTCCTCCTATACCGATTCGTCATCCTATGACAGGAGGTTGACGGGCTTTATTGTAAAGGTTATAAATTTGAATCTATGGCACGCGGTCGTGAATAGAATTCAGGTTTTGGGGGAGCTAAGCACTCTCGATTTAATCATTAATATGTCACGTGATCATCCTGGGGCTGGTTCCAGCCAGTTCTTTGATGTTCCTCCACAAAACTCTATTATTTGCCATTTCCTTGATGTTAAATCTTTTTCTTCCTTCTGTTCTTCCATAAATGCTAACTCCAGCAGCCTTAAAGTATTCATCGAGGCAGTCCTTCCTTCCACTACTTTAAGGTCTTCTTGCTGCTCTCTTGCCGTCAGCTTTGTAGTTAAATATATTTCGAAGGTTTCTGTTATTTTCCATGCGCATAACATCATTAATATATATAATATATAAATAAAAGATTATATATAAATATATATAAAAAGCCTATATATAAAAAGATTAGCTGAACTAAATTTCAGCTAATCTTTCTTAACTTTCTGTGTTAGTTCCCACGTCCAACATCATTTAATGCTCCCAGAGTTAGCGGACTTTGTTATAATTTTCGAGCTATTTAGAAAATAATAAATAAAATAATAATAGAAAATAATAAATAATAATAAAATCGATGACGACTAATGTTACAATGACTCAATTAGCGTAGAATCATCAGCACGGAATTTCCAATAACATAACAACAATAAGAGTGCTACAGTCATCAATGACAACATCGAGCACTATTGAGACAAAATCAAGCCGGCGAGATTACATATCACGATATTACGATATTATGTATTACAATATCACGCATTATTACAATTTTTGCATCGATAACCCTAAATAAAGTTGTTTCATCTTCAGTTTACTCCTCTATTTACCTTTGCGGGTTGTATGTATGTATGTGCGGGGTTTAAATCCTGGGCTCGCTCGTCACTGACATCGCTTTCCAGTGAGGAAACTGGCGCTAATGTTAGCTTTTTCAGCTTTTTTATTTACCTGTGCAAAGGCAAAGCCAAGTCAGTTTCCTGCTCGATAGAATGTTAGAGATGAGTTGGCTCTATATTTAACACTTAGACAATGCAAATGAATCTAGTATAGATCATCAGATTGGCATCTCCCTCTCTCTCTTAGTGCACTGCCTACTGGCAGGTCCATGTTATATAACGCCTCCACTCTTCTCTGTCTTCCGTTTTCCTCTTCATGACCGCATACGAGTGGATCTATAGATCATCTAACATACCTAAACTCGGTCTGCCTCTTCTTCTCTTTCCTTCCATTCTCCCTTCTATGACCTCCTGTAGTAAACTATTTCCCCGTAGAATGGGTCCTATTCAATTCTTCTTCCTGCTTCTTAATGCACTTATTTGCACACATTAATGTCTATTAGTACCCACTCTCTTCAAGACTTATTCATTTGTAACTTTTTGGGTCCAGCTAATCTTTTCCATTCTTCTTCATATCGGCAATCCCAACGCTTCTAACCTACTTACCTCTTGTCATCGTTTGTCCATGTTTCACATCCATATAATATTGTAGTCCGTACCAAAGTTTTTAGCAACCTTTATCTTTGTGGATTTCTTTAGGCTTTGGCTAAGAGTTCTTTCCTATTGTCCATAGGAAAGAAGGAAAGAACTATTTAGGAATATTTGATGCCATTTGGACTCAGTGTAGGAAGCCAATAACTTCAATATGGCACACTTATTATTTCTCACAGTAGTCATGTAGAAAATAACAATCGTTACTCCTTCGATCAGGTTATAATATTTGGTATCATATCGTTTTCGTTTATTTTCTGGTTAGGTTGCATACTACTGTACTACTACTGTATATATCACAAGCGTGCGTTCCTTTGACATTCTTTCACTGCTTTTATTCGCAGAAAGTTTCTCGTAGAACAAGCGTTGGCAAATAAATCAAAACCTGTAAAGTTAACAGCATCGTCGTCAATTCATTGTGTCGAGCGGCTTTATTAGCTTCTTTTCGACCTTTATTATTCTCCGGAGGCATACACAATTCTTCACATACATCATGGTACACTGTCGTATTGTCAGCACTAGTATTTACATTTCAATGCTGTCACACTAGAACCCTACTGCTAAAACTCCTCCAGTGGTTATTTACTCATCGAGTCTAAATTTATAGTTGTTCCCTGTAAATATTTTCGAATAAGTTAGCAGAAGGTTGGTAATTTGAAAAGTAATATTGAGGCCATATTTTAATTACACAGAATTATAACTGTCAGCATGTACATTTGTTTTTTTTTCTAGAACAGGTGGCCTAATCTAGTAGATAGATCGCCGTAGTAGTTACCAATGAGTATATCTACAATTAAGACAACATCTATGCAGTTAGACATACATACAGTTTAGTCAATAGATGGAGAATAGATGGACGACTCTAGTAGGTAGATCGCCGTTTTAGTGACCAATGATTAGATTTAATATTAAGACAACATCTATACAAGTTAGATATATAGTTTAGACAATATCCATGTTACCGGTTCTGTGAATGCCCTAGATTTTACTCTCTGAAGTTACTTGTTCGGGAATAGTACTTATGATAGTTTTGATAGTTTTTTGTTTTTGAAAGTTCATCCTAGAAATTATCATTTTCAATTTCCTGACCCTACGTGACCCACATATCTTGACCTACATATTTATTGATATTGTACCTAAATATTTTACATATTAAAAGTGAATAAAATCCGATTCATTTATTTACTCACTCATCTCACTTACTTGCTCACTCATTACCTCACTCATTCACTGACACACTCACTGGCTCATTCATTCACTCAAACACTAACTCAATCACTCACACACTCATTTACTCACATACTAATCCACTAACTAACTCACTCAATTATTCACTCAATTACTCTCTCGCTCTCTCTCTCTCTCTCTAATTTAAGACTTTAGACTGTAGTTCAAACACGTGAAATGAGTGACGTTGAAAGAGAGAGAGACTCTCTTTCAACGTCACTTATTTCACGTGTTTGAACTACAGTCTAAAGTCTTAAATTGAATTTGTAGGCGCCTCCTTCCTTTATTGGCAGTCCACTACCGTGTTTTATTATTAATATTAGTTGATTTAGATTGCTCATACTAAAAAGATTCTAATCGTCGATTAATAATTGCAGTATAAACGAAACTTTAAAAACCGAAACCAATATATTGGTATCTAGCATCTACAATAATAGCATTAACTCCTAAACTGAGCAATACTTGGCTTGACTGGCCAGAAATACACAACACGCCTTTTGTAACCCCTTCCGTTTTTATCCCTCTCTAAACTTGTTTATATTTTACAAATTGCAAACAGGCCTTGTGGGTATTCTATAGCCTATTTACTAGGCATGTTGATAGCGTGGGATAGAAAATATTCTTTGGTCTATTTATTAAGCATATTGAGGGTATGCACGATATATGCATCATATGATGCAAGATATGTGCATCATATGATGTAAGATATATGCATCTTATATGATGCTAGATATGTGCATCATATGATGTAAGATATATGCATCATACGATGCAAGATATATGCATCATATGATGCAAGATATGTGCATCATATGATGTAGGATATATGCATCATATGATGCTAGATATGTGCATCATATGATGTAAGATATATGCATCATATGATGCTAGATATCTGCATCATATACTGCAATATATATGCATCATAATTTTATGGTGCACGATATGATGCATGATACATCCATCAAGTAGTTTGGAAATCCTTCACAGTAGTATTCTGTTATTTTTATCTTTCTCTCACTCTAATGTACTGCCAAGTGGCGGTCCTATATATATATATATATATATATATATATATATATATATATATATATATATATATATATATATATATGATATGTGTGTGTATATGTATATATATATATATATATCTATGTATGTATATATATATACACAGGGTGAGTAAAAAAAAATAATAACACCTGCAAAAAGTTTGAATATCTCAGGCTATTGTTAATATTTTACAATAAAACTTTTACCAATTACTAAAGGACTAATTTTTGATGGAATGGCCAATTTTGAGCCATTTTGGTACATAGACAGGTCAGTTATGCAAGTTTCAGCAGAGCAACCCCCTTACTTTTACCTAAAAATGACGTAAAGCACCTCCTGCAGTTCTGTCTTGTTTTTAGGCTTCGGCTGGTGTTTCTGATAGAGATGCAGCATGGTTCCCCAGATATGGTAATCCAGAGGATTATGATCGGGTGAGTTTGGAGGCCATTCATTCTTCTTGATGTAATCTGGGTTTCTCTCGCTGATCCTTTCCTGTGCATGACGAGATGCATCAGCCGGAGCACCATTCTGCTGAAAGATGAAACCATTTGGTAGAAGAGCATGGCAATCATCAAACAGCTCCGGAAGCAAAGTACTGACGTAATACTGAGAGTTCAACCTTACCTTCTCGTCAATGAAGTGCAATCTGCCCTTACCGTTGTAGCAAACGCCATTTTAAGGTAAAAATGGGGGGTTGCTCTGCTGAAACTTGCATAACTGGACAATCTATGCACCAAAATGGATGAAAATTGGCTACCCCACCAGAAATTAGTCCCTTATTAATTGGTAAAAGTTTAATTTGCAAATATTAACAATAGCCTGAGATATTTTTGCAGGTGTTATAATTTTTTTTACTCACCCTGTATATATATATACATTCGCATATTCAGTGTCTACTGAATCATATGATGCACATATCTTGCATCATATGATGCATATACCGTGCCACCCGGTCACACAATGTCGCCGTAGACATAAGAGAATTTTCAAGCATTTGACAAAATACCACACTGGACCTTGACTTTATTATATACTTGTACATTGTTATTGTTATGCACATAAAGCAGTACGTAGGCCTCTAACAGTAAACCTTCCGAATGATAAATAGCCTATAGGCAGTAAGCATTGTCTGTATAGTATTGTAAAATAAATCTACAGCGTATTGCATTATTAGCCTGTCATAAATTTAGTAAAATTGGTAGACATAGACATAAAGCTAACACACTGTTGAATGTCATAGAGTAAATACTTATACATGCAAAAGCCAGCAGGAGTGTATTAGAGTATATTAACGTCAATGCTAGAAGCTGTTCATTAATTTGCAACAAAAGAAATAGTTCTCTAATTTCCGTAGGTAATAGTGGAATTGACTTTTTTCATCTTGCCTGACTGTTCTTTTTATCCGCGGACCGGCACCGTTTTAGGATCTTTTTCTTTCTCTTCAGCACATATTTTTTCAGATCGTTTGGGGGTGAATCGATTTGTAGTGACATGTGATGGGGACGTCCCTGAAATCATCCTTATATAAGGAAACGGACATTAAACCTTTATTATTACCTTTATTATTATTATAGTGGTAGAAATACTTCTTTATACAAGAACTGATAATATCGGGGGACACTTGTCTTTTCTAAAAGAGATAGTAAGTGGAAAAAAGTTGTCTTTACGTATCAGAACTGTGGTTAAAGTGGGAGGAACTCAGTTCCCCTAGCTCTCATTTTTCTGAGGCGCATTCCCTGCTAGCGGCCCATATTAGATACTAGGAGATCCGTAAATGCATTACAGGGTAGCCCGAAAATTGCGCCCGTCCCCCTAACTCTCAATTCCCAATTTAACCACTGATAAGAAGCGAGTTGAAAAAATTTGAGTGATATTGGAAAAGGTCCTGAGGTTTCTGGACGAGATGAGATATTAATTGTATATTTGTACATTTTAATATTTTTATTATATCATTCATATTTTGTTATTATTGTATTCTATTTTTATATCTAGCACTATATTTTGTAGCATCTAAGTCCTGCAACTTTAAAACTCCACAAGGCTGAACTTGAGCAGTTAAACGAGAAGAGAAAGCCAAGAGCCATGAGTGAAGGCACAGTCATAATGGACCCGGCCAATCTGATATGGTCTGAAGCCAGTCCTTACTCAGGAGGCGAAGCTTTCATAGAGGCTTATCGACGTGGAGAGATTAACCTTCCTGCTATAGTTCTTATTTCATCAGAGCATTACAACCCACGTGATTGTACGAGGGTTGGTACAGAGTTATCATCGTATTAGAGCATTACAAGCCATGTTATTGTACGGGGGTTGCTACATAGTTCTCTTGTATTAGAGCATTACAACCCACGTATCATAACATTCAATAATTGAGTAATAATAATATTTAATACTAGTAAAAATAATAATAATAAAATAATAATTGCTAATCGTGCCGCTTGCAAGACATATAGGCCTACCGTGAATGCCTAACGCATTGACTGAGACACCACAGATACAGCTGTGTGGCTCACATAAGGTAGTGCCCAGACGGAGACCGGCCGCGACTCTGACTGCTTCGTCGTCCAGACGGAGGCCGCATGATGAGATTGGTAAAGCCTTGATCCAGTCTCCACTATGAGGGGCCGACACTGCGAGCAGCCGCGCCTTCTCTTGTGGTATTTGCGGTTTCGCGAGGAGTTCTGAGTGCAAAGAAATTGTAATTCTTGAGGCCCAAGCCTTCATTCTCTGAGAAAACATACCGATAGGCGCTTCATTATCGTCATTGTTATTATTGTAATTAATTGTCGTTATTATTTTTAGGCAGCTAAAGCACAAAGATCCATACCAACGCTAGAAAGGGCATCCGGTTGGTGAGCTCTAGGCTCCAGAAATTGCTACAAAAATTTAAACGAATGGAAAGTCTCAAATAGGGGATTGACTGATGATATGATGCAAAACAGAGAGGATTTGAAGCAGTCTATTCGTATCCCAACCCTAGTTGAACTGGGATTCGAGGAAAGAAGAAGAAGGTGATGTTGATGATTGTCATTATTGTTATTTTTATAAATGTGATTGATATTATTGTTACAATTAATCAGGAGTTCGAGGTCCCTACACTGGTGAGGATTCAAGCAGTTCAGGAGCAGAGGAGGATTCATGTTACGGATCACGGAGGCAACAGGATCATCAGCATCGCGGAGACTTGTCCTGTACACTGGACTGTTAGAAAATCAAAGACCATCAACAGTGAGTAATGTCAAGTTGGCCAAGCTAAGATTAACGTCAGTTTTCTAACTCGAAAGCGATGTCAGTGACGGGCGAGCCCAGGATTTAAACCTTGATCCGCGGTCGAGCATCTTACCGACTGGCAGGAGCCAGTAGTGAAGTCGTGAATGTAACACTAGACTGAATTTATTTTAAGAACTTTATTGAAATTACTCAGAATAAAAATCCCCATATGAAGAACTTTAACTCTCTTGAGGAATTAGCGCCTTTAAAGTTTATCAAATGCTCAGTAGATCTAACAAGTGCCCAAGTGGGCCTAATAAGTGCCCAAGTGGGCCTAACAAGTGCCCAAGTGAGTCTAACTCAAAATGGACAAGAAGTCGGCTAGATCCGTTATGATTCTAAGGGCGCCACTACCTATCTACCTAGTCTATCACTACCCCGGACAAAGGTTAAATGCCCCACTTAATACAAGTGAGACAGCCTTCCTCCATGCAGTCATCCACTAGGTCCTCTAAGTTAATCACTCTTGAGCGACCCAGCATCCCTTCTCGCAGTAAGCTCTCCAAGCGCTCCTTTCAGCACGCTGCTCCTCAGATCTGGAATTCTCTTCCTTCCACTTTACGAACCTCTCATCTTCTGCTGATCATTCTTTCCTTTCATATGAACAGTTTCATAGACGGTTGAAGGCTTTTTTTGACCACTCATATTCAACCATTGCACAGGAACTGAGACCGACACATAAACCTCCATTCCACAGTACCCTTCCTCGGACCGAACTCCCGGGTTTTGGATCGCACTGTTTTTGGACTCCACACTCTGCTCATCGGATTTGATTTGGTACCACAGTGCTCAATGTTGTCATGGACGACAGTAGCACTCTAATTCTGTTGTTGTTGCTGCTGTTGGCGCCAGTTTAATAGCTGTCCATATTCTGATAGCTGAATAACCACACTCTTACATCAAAGTTTCTACTTATTTACAGTTTTAAATTTAAGGCGCTCTTAGAACTGTACTAGTTTAAATGTAATGTGTGTACGGTCAAGATGTTTAATTAATTCTGAGATTAATTTAACAAATCTTGTTTAACAGCATATTCGGTACATTGCTATAAACAGAAAAGAAGAAGAGCTTATCAAACATAGCCAAGAAATACAAAGAACCAGTGGAAGTACGAGGAGAGAAAGAACTGGAAAAGTTCCTCACTAAAGAGAGCCTGAGATTTGAACCACCTCTTCAGGAATTTCTTCAGTTGGTTGGGGCCAAGGGAGAGAGATTCTTCAAAGCTAACTTTATCAGAAATGGTAAGTTAACAGAAGAACATAATAAAAGCTGATAAAGCTATGGTTAACGTCAGTTTTCTCACTGAAAAGCGATGTCAGTGACGGACGAGCCCAGGATTTGAACACCGCACATACTGATCGGCGGTCGAGTATCTTACAGACTTCGCCAATGGCTCCAGCCACAGTCGTGTTACAGTGAACGTACCGCCGTACTTATTCTATGATCTCTCTTAGTGCACTGCCTACTGGCAGGTCCGTGGTATATAACGCTTCCACTCGTCTCTGTCTGCCGCCTTCCTCTTCATTTTCACATATGATTGGGTCTATGATATTAACTTTGATAAACTTGATGTACCGCATAGTGCTATGTAGCACAATTGAGAGCAGCACTGTGCGGTGTAACAGAATAGAGACAACACAAAATCTAAAACCTATTTGGTGCTGCAGACACAAAAGTAACATTTATTCAAAGCTTTTTTTGAGTGAAAGTATAACAAAATATAAAAAATTATTAGCTGCAATCTGTATGATAATGTATTATTTTATTACTACACGTTTATCGTATGTATTTGTATGAATAACTTAATAACCATTCATCATGTGATGAATGGGTCATATAACTGTTAACTACCCCATATACAAAAAATTCTAAAGACCTATCTAAGAATGATGACAATTACTAAAAAGTTAACTGTAGAGTCACAGCCTAGATTTATTAACTCACATTTCAACAATACAACGATAGTACAGAAGTCACTCAAGTATAATTCTTCACAGTAAAATGTAGGAGCTGCTATAAAGAACTGTTATATAAAGTAGAGCGAAACCATGCTAGAGATTTCATTTAATATCGGGAATATATTCAACAGAAATAAGAACTATATGTAAAAAAATATAATTTTTGCATCATTAATAACTTCTTGATTGTAGTTAAAATAATATGCATCGGTCTAAAAATATCTGAGACCAATCGCTCGAGACAAAGACCTAGACCGGAACCTTCGAGACCAAGATCATGATCAAGACCATAACCTTCCAAGGCTGGAGCCAATGGCGAAGTCGGTAAGATACTCGACCGCGGATCAGTAGGTGTGGGCTCAAATCCTGGGCTCGCCCGTCACTGACATCGCTCTCGAGTGAGGAAACTGACGTTAACCTTAGCTTTACCAGCTTTGTTACCAACACAGGTAAAGTATGGTCTCAAGTATCCTATGGAGAAGACCAGACCTGGTCTCTAGGACTACTTTTCTGGGATGCAGCAGTGTAACTAAATCCTTAACAACGACATTTTGTAAATCGAGATTAAATTATAATCTTTAGAAAAACACCTTTCTAACACAAATCGGATTTCTTTATGCAGCGTTATATTTTCATTTTCAATCTTTCCCCATGATCTAAATCTAGCATCTATACTACCAAGCCATCCTATGATCGGCCAATCACGCCGACAACTTACTGATACATTAATCTTTGTGACGGTAGCTCGAGTGTGTTCAGACGTCTTGAAGAGAAGCCTTGTGCTTCTGAACCTTGAGGTTAAACACACTACAATCTACCTTTTCAATCTTTAAATCGTCTTCCAATTTTTTACATTTGGGTAACCGTACCGTGTTAATTCTCAAGGTCAGATTCCTACTTTTTAATTCATTCCCAACTAATTAATTAATTGAATATCTGGTTGAAATTTTACTGATTTATCGAGTGATTGACTGATTGATTGGTTTATTAATTTAATAAGTGATTGATATTTATTGATTGATTAATCGACCGATCTATCGATCAATAACTGAGTTGGTCCGTCGGCCAATCAATCGATGGATTTATTGATTATTGATTGATCTTTAGGTATACTGGAGAAAGAGCCTACATTTATTCCAGCAGATTTGCCTATGGACATATTTTTGGCTACTGGATTCAAGACTCCAAACAGTTCAGACGATTGGAATACAATGCTGGAAATGTTTAAAATGGCTTGCTTCACTGCAGACATTATGTATCGAAACATCAAACCGCCAGGTCATCCTTAGAGCCAAATCCATCTTGTTAATCCTTGGCTTAAAGTAAAATTATTTTGACAAAGAATAGCGTCAACCTTATCCTATTATCCAAAACTCTTATCTTAAGCCTAACTTTCAGTAACTTAATAAAAAATAATAATACATTTGAATGATAAAAGCTGGTAAAGCTAAGGTTCACGTCAGTTTCCTCACTCGAAAGCGATGTCAGTGACGGGCGAGCCCAGGATTTGAACCCCGCACATACTGATCCGCGGTCGAGTATCTGACCGACTTCGCCATTGGCTCTAGCTAATGAAAATAATTCAATATATATATTACGTAGAAGGATGTCTTTGTTTTTCAAGTTTCCCAGTAGCATACTGCTATTCTTATTGGATCAGGGCATTGAGAATAAAATCAACACAAGCTGCACGTGATTGAATGAGACGGGTTAAGTAGGTACAGTCGAGATGAAACGTATCTAATGGAATGAAAATAATCACTAAATAATAATAAATATAATAATAAATATAAATAATAAGTTAGTATATTATTTATTTATTACTATTAGTTTTATTAATTAATGACTTCTAAAGATTAGGATCACGTTTAACATCATATTCCTGACGTCGATAGCATATCAGTGACGGGCCTAGCTCCGGATTTGAACCCTACACCTACTGATTTGCTGTGGAACATATCGCTGTCTCTGCCAATCCAAATACATGTAGTTTTAAATGCTGCTAATCACTTATATCAATTACCAATAATATCCTAATCATAATCCGCTTCCCTTGAATCCCAGTTTAACCAGGGTCGGGATACGAATAGACTGTCTCAAATCCTCTCTGTCCTACAACACACCACCAGCAAATCCCCTATTTGAGACTTTTCCATTGGTTTAAATTTTTGTAGAAATTTCTGGAGCCGAGGCGCTCACCAACCTAATGCCCTTTCTGACGATGGTATTTATCTTAGTGCTTTAGTCGCCTTCTAGGACACATGCAGTCACCGGTTGGTCATTTCTTCAAACAACCCGGACACAACATGGGGATGTAAATCTTAATACGGGGATATAAATCCTATTATTTATTGTTAATAATCCTAATCCTATTTATTATTTATTTTGTAGATATGTTTGTCCTTTTGGAGAAGCCTTCTACGAGAACTAACGTGGAAGAACCCCACTTTCCAGCGTCCACTGGAGGCCATCAGGATACGTTCATTGAGAGGGATCAGAATTATATTGACGGTTCGTAAAGTCCACACTAATCTCAATAGAAACAACGGTTTTAGCTACCAATGGTTTTAGCTACCAATGGTTTTAGCTACCAATGGTTTTAGCTACCAACGGTTTTACTGTAATTGGTAATGTATAAGACATTTTTGGTATTTTTGACTTAAGTAGACTCCGTTATAGATGTTAATTATGGTATTACAATAATAATTATTATAATTATTAGCCTTACAACACTTTATTCTCGAGCTGAAAGAAACGGTTTCAAAACAATTGACATTATCACATTAGAACTAAGCCGTTAGCTTCAACCAATCGATGTGTTGAAGGCAGCAGTTTGAGTAAAAGCAAAAAGCTGGTAAAGCTAAGGTTAACGTCAGTTTCCTCACTCGAAAGCGATGTCAATGACGGGCGAGCCCAGGATTTGAACCACGCATCTATTGATCCGCGGTCGAATATCTTACTGACTTCGCCACTGGCTCCAGTAAGCTTCTGAGCTTCATGTTAAATAAACAACCAATCGATGTGTTGTAGGCAACAGTTTGAGAGAGAACTCAGCAGCTGACGTTAGGGCAACACTTAACGGAGACGTTGTAGCAACAGCTGCTGTGCAACAGCAGAAACCAAAGAAACAACAACAGCTAGCAGCACACGAACAGGATCACGTGAGAGTTGATGTTGCTGAGAGACAACACGCTGCCGCAGCTAAAGATGACGAAAGACAACAGCTGCGACAACAACAGCTTCTTCTGCAACAGCAAAAAGAGAAGCAACTGCTGGAACAACAGAGATTTGAGCAAGAGCAACAGGAGTTGATGCAACAACATCAGCAACAGCAGCAGCTGATTGCTGAGCAAAAGCAACAGGAGAAATTGGTAAAGCAACAGCTAGCAAAGCAACAGTTAGAACAAGAACAACTCGCTCTACGAAAGCAACAACAACAACAGCAATTGATGGATCAGCGTCAGCAGCAGCTGAACCTGGAACGTGAGGAGGAAGAGAGAAGGTTAGCCATCATCATCACCATCATCATCTTCATCATCATCATCATCATCTTCTTCTTCTTCATTATCATCAACATCATCATCATCTTCTTCATTATCATCAACATCATCGTCATTATTATCATTATCATTTTTATCATCATCTTCCTCTTCTTCATCATCATTATCATCATCATCGTCATTGTCATCATCATCGTCGTTATCATCATTATCATCATCGTCATCATCTTCATCATCATAATCATTATCATCATCTTCTTCTTCATTATCATCATCATCATCACCGTAACCATCATTATCATCTTTTGCCTCACTTGAATTCCAGTGTAAATTGGGTCGGGATACTAATTTAAATATTAATTTAAATAGATATTAATTTAAATGTAATTGTTATTCAGCTCATGATTACAATTGAACTCTTCCTGTAAAGTAGTCTCGAAGACCGAGTTCGGCCATGACACTGCTATATAAGTTTTTTCATTGTTAATAATAATAATAATAATAATAATAGTTGCAAGACGCCATCCTTCATAAGTGCTCCCTTTCTGCCGATAGATCCATTGACGTTGCGTTGTCAGTTTGGTCCAAAAGCCTCACCTCCAGTGCTCCACCTTCTACCGCAGTCAGTAACCAGAAATCATGGGACCGTCTTATAGTGGATCGGATTTATACCAGTCTGTTAGAATCCCAGTCCAATGCAGTAGACAGAGCACGACTCCTAGCTGTATCAACCAAAAGAAGCAGCGACTGGCTTCACGCTCTCCCTGTTGCTTCTTGTGGGCTTTCTTTTAGACAATGAGGCGATTCGAGTAGCCGTTAGTTTCCGTTTAGGGGCGAAAACTTGCGAGCCTCACATGTGCCCCTGCGGTTATGAAGTCGACGCTTTAGGTCTCCACGGCCTCTCCTGCAAACGAAGCTCAGGTAGAATGTCTCGCCATCACAATTTAAATGACTTAATATAGCGAGCACTTTCAAGAGCAGGCATCCCTTCCTCTAAGGAACCAAGTGGGTTGTCCAGATCAGACGGCAAGCGTCCGGACGGCTTGACTTTAGTGCCCTGGTGCAACGGTAAATGTGCCGTATGGGACATCACGGTCATTGACACTATGGTAAACTCCTACCTGAATACGACTTCAGTCACAGCCGGTGGAGCTGCTGTTCATGCCGCCTCTAGGAAGTTGGATAAATACCGTGATCTGTCCTTAGGATATGAAGTTGTTCCGGTGGCCATTGAAACCATGGGCCCGATGAATCCCGAAGGAGCTGACTTTATTAATGGCATAGGCAGACTTACTGCAGAGCAAACCGGCGATAAGCGAGAGACTTCTTTTCTTTGGCAAAGGCTTTCCATGACTTTGCAAAGATTTAATGCAGTCTGCTTCAATAATTCTTTTAAGCCGTTTGATAACCTCGAATAGCCGGGCGGCGATTCAGCACGTATTGCTTGAATCGTTTTTATCAAACCCCAGGTTCTTTACACCGGGGTAAAATCTTTTTCTTAAAAAAAATAAATTTAAAAAAAAAATTATAATAGATTTTCTGCACTCCGCTCGTTCTCCTACCATATCATCAATCCCCCAATGATTCTTCCATTCGCTTTAGAAAAGAATGATGCGAATCTACAAATATACCGCAGTGTCGCTTTGAAATTCTTTACTGTAGAAATCCTCAAACTCTCAAGGCAGAATCACAATATACCCGGAGAATTAGTTCAGATAAATATCCTCTCAGATTTTAATCTCGACGCTTAATTTACTGCCTCTATATCCGTGAGGCATTCTTTCTTCTTAGAATTTTCTCGAATTTTTGCCTAAGAGATTATATTTTAATGGCTGGATATATTAATTATGAATTTATTTCCCTGAATTTAATTTGAAATTAATTGGTGATATATTTGTTATAGGCCTACATGTACATTGCGTCTGTGACACCATCTTAGGATGTATAATGAAAATTGACACATCATGTTAGAGAATGATATTATCTTCATTCGTTTCTTGTTTCAAACGTACGTTTTGAATTAATGTTTCTTTGTCTCTTTTATTTCTCCTTATCTTTTTTATTCTTCTTTCTCTCTGTTATTATCTTTTCGCTCTTTTATTATATTTTCTATCTGTTATTCTTATTTCTCTCTGTTATTATCTTTTCTCTCTGTTATTAACCTTTCTCTCTGGTATTCATCTTTCTTTCTGTTACTGTCTTTTCTCTCAGTAATTATCTTGTCTATCTGTTATTAGACTACTTTTCTCTCTGTTATCTTTTCTCTTTGTTGTTATAATTTCTCTCTGTTATTCTTCTTTCTCTCTATTATTCTTCTTTCTCTCTGTTATTATCTTGTCTATCTGTTATTAGACTAATTTTCTCTCTGTCATTATCTTTTCTCTCTGTTACTATCTTTTCTCTCTATTATTCTAGAATCAGCGAGACATCCGCTATTCGCCAGAAGGCAGCCTCCCCCTATCACAATCACACCGTCTATAGTGACTCCGGGATCCTACCGGATGATGAAATCGGATCATCCGTATCCCATCAACCAAACAACGTGGGACGTCAATCCACCACCCGACATCAATACCCGGAAGTTACAAATTCAGATGTCGACGAATTCAGCCCCCCTCTTCAGAAATCCAACGCCCCCAGATATTTAGAATCGGATGACACGGACGGAGACCACAGCAGAAACTGGGCTGCCCCCAACGAAAAATATAACCGAGGCAGAAACTACCCGGAAAGAATTGCAGAGTACGAAGGGGAGTATCGGCTGGAAGGGCTTAGTCAGGGAAATCGCAGCAGAAATTCAGACAGGACCTTGGAGTACGAGGAAGAGGTTAGGCGGGAAAATGTGTCACGTGAGCAGAGAAATCCCAGCAGAAATCCCTATAAGGAATTTTCGGAACCGATCAATTTGGACAACGATCTGGAGAGAATGCACTTGAATGAGGAGAGGAGAGGAATGGATAAAGGTCATGCGGTGCAAAGACATATGGAAATCGATCAACCAGTGCATAAAGGTCACTCCAGAATGGAAAATGGCCATGCGGTTTACAATGGTCACTCCAGATATCCGGAAGAAGATTTAGAAAGTCTGAATGAAAGAAGAAGTAGAAGGAGTCAGGGGTCGGCGGTTGACAGAAGACTTCCGGTGAATCCGAAAGGAGAGTGGATTGAAGAAAGAAGACGTCCGGAAGAGATTTACCGGAAACGTCCTCAGCAAGAGTTCCAAGATAGCACATTGGATAGCGACGCAGCTTATTACGAAGAAGAGAGATTGAGGAGTCAGAGGAGATCAGAGTCCAGAGGAAGGTCATCAAGGGGTTATGATCAGTATAAAGAGGATGTGAGGTACTACAGTCTGCCTCAACACAGCAGAGTGCAGGTAAGACCTTCTGCTACACCAAATACCACACAATAGCGATACCGTCGTTCATATTAATTAGATATAATATACAATAAATCTAAAGCTCGTAAAGCTAAGGGTAACGTTAGTTTAATCACTCGAAAGCGATATCAGTGACGGGCGAACCCAGAATTTGAATCCTGCACATTCTGATCCGCGGTAGAGTATCTTACCGACATCGTTACTGGTTCCAGGCGCACAAATACCACACAACGGCGATGCCGTCGTTCATGTTAATTAGATATAATATACAGTAATGATACCGTCATTGATGCTATAATATACAATACAGTATATACCACCACATAATAAGGATAAGGTCATCGATGTTAAATAGATTTACTATACAAAAGTGGTACTAGTGGTAATAGTTGTATAATGATTATAGAAAAGGGCTTCGTTGATGTTAATGGGATATACTGTATTATGCAGTAATGCAAACCTTAGCGATTTTTATTAGATAAACTGTACATCACAAAGATACAGATAGTGAAAACTTTGGTTTGAACCACGCTATTGTATGGATGTGAAACATGAACCTTAAGGAAGGAAGATATTAGGAAACTGGAGGCATTAGAAATGCGGATTTGGAGAAGAGTGGAGAGGATTAGCTGGACTCAAAAGGTTACAAATGAGGAAGTCCTGGAGAGAGTTGGCACAGATAGACAGTTGATAAATGTATTAAGAAATAGGAAGAAGAGATGGATAGGACACATTCTAAGGGGGGGAAGGTCTATTAAAAGAGGTCATAGAAGGTAGAATGGAAGGAAAAAGAGGCAGGGGCAGGCCGAGATTAGGTATGTTAGATGATTTAAAGACCCACTCATATGTCGAAACGAAGAGGAAGGCGGAAGACAAAGAGTGGAGGCGTTATGTATCATGGACCTGCCACTAGGCAGTGCACTAAGAGAGAAACTGTACAATAGTGATATCTTCATTGCTGGTAATTAGATATATACTATACAACTATGCAACTTTTATTGATTTTAATTACACGTCATATGCAATAGCGATACCTTCATCGATGTTAATTAGATATGCTACACAATAATGCAATCTTTATCGATGCTCTATCAAATCCCGTTCAATATTATGAAAATTATCAATGACATTTAAAAAACATACAGCAACATTAAATGCATGAATAGTTATCCTCACTTACGGTATTCTCAAGAAAAATAATTGATACATTCAGCATCATGAATCAACCAATTTTTGTAGAGCAGGAATAATAGTAAAAGATCTTGATTCAAATAGTAGGCCTAATCATGCCTAATTTTGCTCTTGTGATATTCTACACGAACAGAGTTTTACTCTAGAATATGTCAATATGCCAAATTGCAAATATAATCTGGTAATGTTATACAAGCTACATAGTTATTAAGCAAAAGAATCGAAAGCATATGCTCTTGTACAAGTATATAGTAACAATAATATTATTTTAGTAAGAATTTTTTTAATAAAAACTACCATTATCGTGTATAAAAATAGTAATAGCATGCTTATAAATAATAGTATTAACTTCTAATATATTGAATGGGGCCTGGATATATTGAGGTGTTTTCGAGCCTATTCAGCAAATGTGATATTTTCAATTAAATATTGTGCATTGTCAATATATCCCTGTTTCTGTGACTAGTTTAACTTGGGAGTTTACTCATATGTAATTGCAACCTAATTCTTGGCAACTTTAGAACTTTAACGCGTCTAAATTTCTCACAAATTTAAATTCGTATTTTGTTGTATTCGCTGGTAGAGAAGAAATACGAGTTCAAGGGCAAGCTACATGGCCCCTCCCACCCATCAGATTGTAGTGGACGCCAGGCCTAGCAGAAGGTCCACATCCATGTATGTGCCGAGAAACCACGCCTACTCACTGCCTGCTGATATCCCGCCCTACTACGATGACGCGATCAGACAGCAACAGCTGCAGCAAATCAAGCAACAGAATCTTCAGCAACTCAAGTTGCAACAACAGCTCTATCAACAACAACAACAGCTGCAGAATCAGCGGAGATATATAGTGGAGCCAGATTTGAACAACAACATTGATTATTCGATGGAGAGACCAAAGAGCGTTTCAAGAATCATACTAAGCCCAACATTCGATGATGATTCAGTTATCTTAATGGATGATCTTGAGAGTAACAGGTTACCTGAAGCAATTATTTTAGTTTATTTTATAAAATTAAAGACGTTTTCGAAATTAATTTCATCTTTCTAAAAGCCAAAACACCAAGTGAAGAATAATGAAATAACAAGAAAGCATGTATCAGTATCAAATAACATGAGAGCTTGTTAAGGGCTTAATAAAATTTAAAAACCATGAATTTAATGTTTTTCACGGGTTTTGATGCGATGAATTTTATAAATATCGCAAGTCGTTATTTCAATAGGCAGTGATTAGATATATATTGATAGTTTAAAATATCGTGTAGACATACTTTCTTAATAGTAAATATTTGGTAATTTTTTCAATTATATAGTAGGCCAAATTTTATGCCAAATTCTAGAATTCATAATTTGAATAAATAAGCTAACCCATTGGTTAATTGCAGGTTCTCATATCCAATCGCATACGGTCAAAATGGTCATGCCTATTCATATAATCAAACCAACACTCAAGCCCCGCCTAAGTCTGTGGTCTACAGAAATTCTTCTTTCATGGAGGCGGGGCCATGGGGGAGTCGCTACCAGATAGTGAATGTCACTCATCCTCGCTCGACCAATCAGAACATGAGGTCACTGTCTCGAGCCAGTAGGCCATATTCTACTTATGATTACGCAGAACCAGTAAGAATTCAGAGATCTGCCACTGTGATGGGGCAACCTCCGCGCGTTGGTAGGAAATACTACATATTTTTATTGCTTTGATCTCAAATAATTACATTTAAATGCATAATTAAATTATATTGATCTTAAAACACATTTTTCTCAAAAATATAGGTTTATTCTTGTAAGACAACGTATTCACGTAATATAGCAATCATTTAAAATAATTTGGTCATTTATATAGGGTTATTTTTTCTATTTTACTTTTCTAATTTTCTATTTATTAAAAGATTTTCCTCTAATTTTTAAAAAGGCCTCTAGGCCTACAGAAATATTAGTGCTGTTTGCTATTTTAAAAGATTCCTTGTCTCAACAAAAGTTAACTGAATCCATACTAAATATATCTTAAATCTATTAATTAAGTCTATGTACAAATTGTACATGTATTTAATGATTTAGAATGGACAGCTAAAAGGAGTAGTTTTAGGCAGACATTGGTTGCAATTTCATTCATTTATACTGCTAAGAATTCTGAAGAAATTTATTGTTATGGTCCTATTCGAAAGAGAGGTTAAGATCGAGAGGGAGAGATAGAGAGAGATAGGGAGAGAGAGCGAGAGAAAGAGAGAGAGAGAGAGAGAGAGAGAGAGAAAAGACACGTTTATTGTAAAATCAATGTCAGATAGAGGAAACATTTTAGCATAATGCTATATGCAAACATAACACAAACAAACATCGTGCACAGGATATGAAAGATGCAAAGAACCTTAAATCAATTAATTAGTTATCCTGCATGGCGGCCACCAGTGAGGACATGGTCCTTTCTAGCTAGGCATCCGAAATTGATGTTAATCATTGAAAAAGGATGTTAAGTAGCAGGGAGTTCATTTCCACCAATAGAGACAGCAGATGACAGCTTTAATTAATCAGACGGTAAGGTCGCCGAGCGCAAATTTGAGACCCGAGCTAAATCCACTTGAAGGAACAATAATAAATTATTTCTTTCCTGTGTTTCAGGTTCCAGGCTATATGTTCATCACTGATTGATTGATCATGGAGGTGCTCGGCTTTAACTCAGGATTGCCTAATGCTTTAATCTGTAGTTCTTAGTTTCTTGAAGTTCATATTTCGACTTTATTTCCAGATTTTAGTTTCGGATTGATGATTTGACTCACATTTTTATCATTAGACTAGTGTCTGGAGGGATTTCCAACTCGATACCTGAATTTTTTCCATGTTACTGTATAGCTTAAATTTTACATTAAATTTCAAAACAGTAGTTTCGGCCTGTTGGCAAACCCTGACCCAGGATTAGCAACGTTATGACCGACAGTGTCCCTTTAGTTTTATCTCAGTATGTGCGGGGTTCAAATCCTAGGCTAGCACGTCACTGACATCGCTTTCGAGTGAGGAAACTGACGTTAACATTAACTTTACCAGCTTTTATAAATGTTTGTGGAGTTATTGTTTAAAGTTGTGAGGAATCTATCATGTTGGATTCTTTGTGATCCCACAGAACAGAAGAGAGTTCACAAATCTTAAATGTTAAATTCGACTCTGTAAGTGCTTTTAGTAACGTCTTGGAATTTTAAATGCTGTTCCTGAGGTCCTGGAATCAATTCCTGGTAAAGCTCCGAGAGTGAAATATTTGACATTCAAAAAAATGATAACATTGATAATGGATTACCTGCTAATTAAACAAGTGATACTAGAAATGATAGGTATCATTACAGATAATCATTTAATAATAGTGTGTGTATTAACTTAAGTAATACTTAAGTTAATTAATTTTAGGACTGGGTTTAGCGCACTAACTTTTGCTGCACGTCAATAAGCGAAGTTAAAGTACGTCAGCGTGCGGCTAGTACTTGGATGGCCCAGGATGGGTGACCATAGTGGAAGACCGCTTGGAATGAAAAACTACCCCTGATGTTTGTAAGGTTTTAATCCGTGCCTGTTGCACTCGATGCACCGTCAACAGGCAATGATTACTAATAACCATGGAGAGGAAATAATAACCATGGAGAGGAAAAAATGAAATAACAAAAAAACAAAAACGTGGAACTTAAAAGCAAGCATCTGTGCTTCCTGACCCTGCGCTGTAAAAAATGTAACTTCGAATCCCTGTTTACTCAGCCGTGTGTACCTTAAATATTAATTAGTGCAGAGGCTGGCAGAATGGTTTGCCTGAATTCTTAACGCAGAGCTATTGGATGGAAATTTCTCATTGACGATTGGCATACATTTATAAAAAGTTCATTAAAAAACTTGAACATATAAATATGTTATTTGATAGAATAGTGTTCTTATCTCTTATCAAATAATTCTTAATTCTCTAATTAATCTATTTGACTCTCCAATTCTAAATTTGTTTGAATATTTGAAGCACTACTATGTTTAATGTATCAATTTTTTATCCAATTTTGGAACAGTTTAATGATTGATAATTATATTCCATCAGGGACGTAATTACCGTAGTTTCCACTTCCTCAAAAGTAAAGGGCTGCTATTCCAGCTTCCCCCCTATCCAGAAATTTTATTGATTATCTACTTATGCCTTAACCACTGCCATTTTTAGCAACGCCGGAGCAGACCAATATATAGATGCGAATTATCAATTTGCCATAAAGTTTATTGATTTGTCGAACGATACTTAATATTAATATATCGTATTAATAATGCAATTAACTTTATTTTCAACAATGGGGCATTTAGCATTAACTGTTAGTTGTAAATACGACCATTGCTTTCAAGATTAACCAGTAATTAATTAATTAATCAAGATTATGTAGCCAAGCATAATTGCGTTAACACATGCTTTATGTTATCTTTGTCTTTAAATGTGTTACTTATTTGTTCATTTCATTTAAAGTTCTACGTTTCAATATAATATTATATTAAAGGTATTTAGTGGCCACGTTTTCATCAACTATCCACCATATAACTTACTCCCTACATGTAATTATAATTCTGTTACTGCAATGCCTAGGCAGCGTGTTATAGATGTACTGCTTCCTAGTATTGTAAGTTTATGAATACAGCGCAACACGTGCATACTAGAATAACTAGTTTATTTCTAAGAAATTTTGTCTCGATTTAACAATGGAATGAGTCTAGTGAGTTCTCTCATGATTTTACACTTGTTTTATTTATCCTTTTATCTATTGTTTTAATTATCGCTTCATCTATTGTTTTCTCAACTTGTAGAGTGTGTTTACATTGAAATAGCTACTAATACTATAACTTATTCACCAGTGTTTACATTGAAATAGCTACTAATACTATAGCTTATTCACCAGTGTTTACAATGAAATAGCTACAGATACTATGGCTTATTCACCTGTGTTTACAATGAAATAGCTACTAATACTATAGCTTATTCACCTGTGTTTACAATGAAATAGCTACTAATATTATAGCTTATTCACCTGTGTTTACAATGAAATAGCTACTATCACTATAGCTTATTCACCTGTGTTTACAATGAAATAGCTACTAATACTATAGCTTATTCACCTGTGTTTACAATGAAATAGCTACTATCACTATAGCTTATTCAGCTATTTTTACAATGAAATGGATGCTCTCACTATAGCTTATTCACCTGTGGTATAGCTTTCTCACGTGTTTTTGCATTGAAATAGACTATATAGCTTATTGATACTATAGCTTATTCACCTGTGTTTACATTGAAATAGCTGGTGATACTATAGATTGCTGCAGCTGAGCTGCTCATACAGACTAATAGAAACAGCAGAGAAAGGTCACAGTACACTGCCACTACTAGAGTATATTCCGCTTTCAGAAGTCAATATCAACACAAAAGTCATCTCTGTCAATTTAATGCATGAAACACCAAGATGACATGGAGCTAAGACATATAGAAAGGTTTCGATAGATTCAATAGAGCTAAGACATGCAAAAAAGATTGAACACACAATGACGATGCAGCGAATGCAATATTATACATGCATATCTTACAGAGCTAGAAGCGTTCTATAAAGAAATATTTCGATTACTTTGAATAAAAGATAATTCAAATTTAAATTTCGAACAAAAGACTTACATCGATTGGATTTCTGGAAGTAGAAACAGCATTAGAAATCAATCAAATGCTTTAAATCTTAATTTTAAATTTTGTCTTACCTGTCATTAATATATAACACATACAAAGAAATGAAGAAAAAATTAGTTCATTTGGTTCTACACAGTGAACAATATCCGCAATAGTTTCCCCTTACAAACACTTAAAGTTTTGACAAGTATATACACGAACCCAAGAGGCTAAAAATTACAATACGAGCCCTACATACGAGCTTACATATGAGTTCTTACTCAATTCATTGCTTGCCATTATGAATACTCAATTCATAATGTACTTACTCAATTCATAGAGTACATTATGAATACTCAATTCATAATGTACTTACTCAATTCATAGAGTACATTATGAATACTCAATTCATAATGTACTTACTCAACTCATAGAGTACATTATGAATACTCAATTCATAATGTACTTACTCAATTCATAGAGTACATTATGAATACTCAATTCATAACGTACTTACTCAATTCATAGAGTACATTATGCATACTCAATTCATAATGTACTTACTCAATTCATAGAGTACATTATGAATACTCAATTCATAATGTACTTACTCAATTCATTGCTTGACATTATCTTTGGAATCAGTTCGTCAAAAGATAGATACAGTTGTTAGGAATAAATAGCGTATACCATATCGTACATAGAAAACAATAGGTAGTACTGTCAAAACAATATGACCACTGTCAGAATAAAATACAATACTATACGTTGGTGAAAAACCTGAAAAACAATTATAATCAGGTAGAACATGACGAAATTAGAATCTACTGTAACAAAAATGAGTCAAATAATTGTCATCAATCACACACAATTAATCAGTCACTTAAATGCATTAGTAGCAAGTATTAACAGAGATATGTATCTAATCATTCAAGATGAAAATTCCTGAGAAATGTTCTCTTACCAATCCTCAGCTGTTATATCGACATAAAGAATAAAAAATTGGTTCTTGCAGAGATGTACAGTATTGGTACAGTAGTAGTACAGTACTGTTAGAGTACTTGTACAGTACTGGTACAGCATTTGTACAGTACTGGTACAGTATTTGTACAGTACAGGTAACAGTTCTTGCAGAGATGTACAGTACAGTTCAGTACAGTTCTTGCAGAGATGTACAGTATTGGTACAGTAGTAGTACAGTACTGTTAGAGTACTTGTACAGTACTGGTACAGCATTTGTACAGTACTGGTACAGTATTTGTACAGTACAGGTAAAGTAGTAGTACAGCACATGTACAGTATCGATACAGTAGCAGTATAGCACTTGTACTGGTACAGTATTTGTACAGTACAGGTACAGTATTTGTACAGTACAGGTACAGTATTTATACATTACAGGTACAGTATTTGGACAGTACAGGTATAGTATTAGTACCATACAGGTACAGTATTTGTACAGTACAGGTACATTATTTGTACAGTACAGGTACAGTATTTGTACAGTACAGGTACAGTATTTGTACAGTACAGGTACAGTATTTATACATTACAGGTACAGTATTTGGACAGTACAGGTATAGTATTAGTACCATACAGGTACAGTATTTGTACAGTACAGGTACAGTATTTGTACAGTACAGGTACATTATTTGTACAGTACAGGTACATTATTTGTACAGTACAGGTACAGTATTTGTACAGTACTGGTACAGTATTTTACAGTACAGGTACAGTATTTGTACAGTACTGGTACAGTATTTGTACAGTACAGGTACAGTATTTGTACAGTACTGGTACAGTATTTTACAGTACTGGTACAGTATTTTACAGTACAGGTACAGTATTTGTACAGTACAGGTACAGTATTTGTACAGTACAGGTACAGTATTTTACAGTACTTGTACAGTATTTGTATATCACATGTACAAACGTGTACGGTACCAGTAAAGCGCTTTAACAGCTTTTACAACTATTTTTTTGTCAACTTTTACATTCTTCATACGTTTCAAATAAATCTTCGGTCGCTAGAGTCGAGTTCAACGTCAGTTTCTGTGTTCTAAAGCACATCAGCGACAGTTCAAGCACAGAATTCATGCCTTGAACCATCTGATCTCCTGTCAGACATCTGATCTCCTGTCAGACATCTGATCTCCTGTCAGACATCTGATCTCCTGTCAGACATCTGACTTACAAGCCTACACTGCATGGTACGAATGAGTCCAAGGTTCCATGTCAGCGTATTCTATGAATTCATTTCCTACTCGGACTCGGACAAACTCAGATGCAGAGACTCTGCCCATGGATCAACATTCTGTTCTAAGTTAGTTTTATCTGATTTCATAGCATTCTCCAACTTTACACGACACATGCCATTAACTTCACTCACATCTAGCTCCGGTTCTTCACTCGAACTCTTGCCAGCTGTATCATACTGCGTAAGACTCTTCCCGTGCTTAGCAATTTCTATTTCTTTGTTGTCACTCGATTGCTCATCAGCGCCATCTGTCCCACGCCTTGGACCTGATACAACATCATCATCTTCTAGACCTGACCGCCCACACCTCTCAGTACGTACATCTACCGTTAGAACTTTCTCGAAGTTCTCCAGTCTCTCATCAGCTACTGATTTATCAGACTTACCTGAGGTTTGCGAGTTTTCATCTATTGCTCTACAAACAGCATCGGAATCTTGTTTAAGTTCTCTGTTAATAGCCGAACTTTTGTCAACAGCAATTTTATGCATGCCTACGTTAGAGCTTGTGGAATTTTCAGGATCAGAAGCATCATGGCCAACATCTTGTTTTCCTTCTTCATTTTTCACACACTCCTTAGCGGCACTCTGCTCCCCTATTGGACCCTTAAGTATTTTAATATCTGATATAACAGATGCCGCTTCAGCATTAGATAAGCCATTTTCTTTTACAGTTACAGACGATACATCTTCAGCAGAATTGTCACTAAAATCCATTCTTTTTCTGTCAGAATCTACTAGAACTGCATCACTTGCGCTGAAAATAGCTTCAGCTTCTCTTGAGCCTTGTTCTGAGCATTCTGTAGTTTTAACATTTGAATCAGCTGTAGGCTGCTCTATAGACCCAGCTGTAGACAGTTCTATAGATCCAGCTGTAGGCTGCTCTATAGACTCAGCTGTAGGCTGTTCTATAGGCCCAGCTGTAGGCTGCTCTATAGGCCCAGCTGTAGACAATTCTATAGGCCCAGCTGTAGACAGTTCTACAGGCCCAGCTGTAGGCTGTTCTATGGGCCCAGCTGTAGACTGTTCTATAGGCCCATCTGTAGGCTGCTCTATAGAAAGACGCCTTGTGACGTTCATAGCGAAAGGGCTATCGTCATAGACCTCACTCTCGACTGACTGTTGACTCTTAGAGTCAGGTGAGGCAGCCCGTTCCAGTTCTGAGGCTGTTAGAGTTGATGGCTCGTTCATGACGCCTACTATGGGAGGATCGGCTGTAGTAGATGTAACGTAGTGACCGTTAACTTTGTCGAGTTTATTGCAAGCCTAAAATGAGACATCAAAGAAACACGTAAACAACAAATTGTAATTTAAATAAATTACAGAAATTTAATTTAATTTTTTAAATTGTTATTTTAATTGTAATTTCTTATAATTTCTACTATAAACAGACAGTAAAGACAAAAACATCAGATGATTCTTATTTGAGCTATGTATATATGAATTTCAATTTAAATTTTAAAATATCATTTTAATATCAATGTATGTAGAGGGTTCAGTCCATTGGTAGAGCAAGATACCACATCAGATTTCTATAACACGTGATCAAGCCAGTATAACACACGCAGCGTGAAGATTTTTCTTAAATCCATACTAGCTGACAGGTGCCACGTGTGCTATATAAATGACCATTAAGATTTTATCAATCAATCAATCAATAAGAATTTAACGTCCGGTTCCTCGCTATAAGGCAACGTCTGGGACGTCTCTTGTAGACTCAACACAAACAGACGCCAAAGCACCACACGATGATGACGTATACACGACGTATATTTTTATGGCAACGTATATTTTATTATTGAAGTAATAGAACTGAAACAACGCAAGCAAAACTTAGTAAATATGTGCTCACTTGAAAATAACCAGAAAAGAAGTTTCAATCAAATGGGGGGGGTTGGTAAAATATAAATAAGTTCTTTTGATGAAATATAAATAAAGTTCTTTTCACTTGAAAATAAAGGTATCTTAATTTAATGAATTAAAAAGAAAATAAACAGAGCCACGGATAGCAATGGCTACGTAATGATGATGATGATATGCCAAGAGAACCACAAACTGAATGTTTACATACAAAATTAATTTTTAAAATGCAATTTAAATAATATAATTTAATAATAACTTCATGTTTGCTGATCAAGAAGAGTGAAAAATTCTTAATAGTTAAGAAAGAGATAAAAGAGATAAAAGAGAAAAAAAATTCACAAAGAGATAAAAGAGATAAACAAAAAGATAAAAGAGATAAAATTCACAAAGAGATAAAAGAGATAAACAAAGAGATAAAAGAGATAAAATTCACAAAAGAGATAAAAGAGATAAACAAAGAGATAAAAGAGATAAAATTCACAAAGAGATAAAAGAGATAAACAAAGAGATAAAAGAGATAAACAAAGAGATAAAAGAGATAAACAAAGAGATAAAAGAGATAAAATTCACAAAGAGATAAGAGATAAACAAAGAGATAAAAGAGATAAAATTGACAAAGAGATAAAATTGACAAAGAGATAAAATTGACAAAGAGATAAAAGAGATAATATTCACAAAGAGATAAAAGAGATAAACAAAGAGATAAAAGAGATAAAATTCACAAAGAGATAAAAAAGATAAAGAAAGAGATAAAAGAGATAAAATTCATAAAGAGATAAAATTCACAAAGAGATAAAAGAGATAAACAAAGTGATAAAAGAGATCAAATTCACAAAGAGATAAAAAAGATAAAGAAAGAGGTAAAAGAGATAAAATTCACATAGAGATACAATTCACAAAGAGATAAAAGAGATAAAATTCACATAGAGATAAAAGAGACAAAATTCACAAAGAGATAAAAGAGATAAAAAATGAGATAAAAGAGACGAAACTCACAAAGAGATACAATTCACAAAGAGATAAAATTCACAAAGAGATAAAAGAGATAAACAAAGAGATAAAAGAGAATTCACAAGGAGATCACGCCAGACATACGGAACAAATGAAGGCAGATCTGTTGATGAGATTCGTGATTCCAATGCACTTAGGATGGAAGGCTGTGCCACACAGATTGCAGTAGAGATTGGGTGGAATCCCAATCATTCCAGTGCAATCCAGCCCACAGAGACCACGAAATCTATAATCAATCAATCAATAAATCATTGAATCAATCAATCAATCACACAACCATGCAGTTTTTGGTTAAAAAATAAGCCTCACACAACCATTCAGATACTAATATAACTAATAATCCAACCGGCTGCTTGATAGTGAAATATGCAACGTATCTATTAATTCATCATCATCATCAACGTCATCTTCCCTTGAATCCTAGTCTAACTATGGTCGGGGTTAGAAAATTCTGTAGCAATTTCTATAGCCTAGACGCTCATTAATCGAATGCCTCTTCTGAAGTTGATTTGTATCCTAGTGCTATGTCGCCATTTACGACAGTTTCAGTTCACGGTTTGTCCATTCTTCAGCAAGCCAGACACAAAACAAATGCTACTACAATATTTCAGATGTGGTACTCAAGGTTATCAGATTTGATATTAATTATCTAGCAAATCCACTTATAAACAGCAACTATAGCTAGAGATATCTACACTAGATTAACTTCAAGTCCAACTGACAGATTCTAACAAACTTCTTATACCAAAAACCTGCAATATTAATGTCTATCATAAAATCTAATCAACTAATTTCTGTCATCTCTAATTAATATCACTCTCTTCAGTGCACTGCCAAGTGGCAGGTTAAAGGTACATATTCATACTCAAGTCTGCTTTCTTGCTTCATGGAGCACTCCTTAGATCAACAAGTTAATCCCTTCACAGAGTCTATGCAAAGTCTATGCCTAATCCATACCTAATGTAGCCTATAGCTTGGGAAAAGTATGGCTTCTGAGGTGGTTTCCCGTTGCCTTCCTCAGTTAGATGGATTAATTACCATTTAATCCTGGGGAAAATATTTCATGGTGAGGTGGGTACCCTCTTGCCATCCTCAGCTCCTGCCTTTTGTCGCCTCTTACGTGCACGCAGCAGATTGTTTGCGGTTGCCCTATTCTGCAGTGGTCCAACAACACCCGAGCACAACACGGGGATGATAAGGTATTATAAATAAGTATAATAACAACTAGTGAGTTCAGTACCTAGATGGACTCTTCAACGTGCCTTTGGCTTCATCTCCCTCTATATGAGAATCTACTCCTGCTGCTTTTCCATCACTCAGACGTTGTTCGGTCACATCTGGTCTTCTATCAGGCAGTCGTGATATCAGAGTTCTTATCACGCCAAGTTTCCTTGCCTCCGTTTCGTTCAGAAACATCTCATCTGACGATGCTTGAACATCAGTCTTTAGTGGACTAGTTGAGAGTTTTTGTGGAGACCTTTGCCTTATATTACTATTAGAACTCTTCAGTGGACTCAATTTATCTGAGGATTCTTTCGTGGTTCTCCGAGATTTTGCCGAAATCCTTTTACCCTCAATGGGTAAACCGGCAGCAATGGCGGCCACTATGTCAATATCACTGGAAACATCCGGCTCTTCTACGGATAACCTCGACTTGGAAGAACCTTTCGCAGACGTCATCCTATCGTTGGTGGATCTCCGGCCTCTGCCTCTTGGCTTCCGAGCAGAACTTCCGAGTTTCTCCTTATTCAAAATTTCATCTGTTTCTAAAAAATTATCTGAAACATTCCGTGGAGAATTTGACTTATTAAGAGTTGAATCTTGAGAGATACTCGAAGAATAGCCTGTGGGAGATTTCGAGATGGTCATCGACACTTTTCTTCTTCCACGTGGGCTTTTTCCGGAATTATTCACCTTGTTCAGTTCAATTCTTCCGATTGACTCTTCGTTAGAACTGACTTTGATGTCTTTTTTTCCAGCACTATTGTTACATCTTTCCACACTATCGGATTCCAAGGAAGCCACTTGATTGTTGGCGGTTGATTTTAGTATTTTACTCATGTAAGCTTTCAGAGCTTGACTAGCTGCGGCGCGAACCTTATCTCGTTTATCAATCTCCGAAGTATTACTTCCAGCTGCATCTAAAATACTAGAATCTAAACCAGCGCTATTCGACACGTTCCCTGCTGCATCAAATGATGGCATTTCTAGTAAGCTAGTAAAATTACAATTGAATTTCATTCCACTGCCTTCCTGGGATGGGTCAGGTACATTGTTTGTACATATCGAATCATATTCAGAATAATTTTGAGCATCAGGATTATAGTTCTCAGAAATATGGCTGTCCATATTTCGGTGTAAATGACCCCTACCTCTCCCCCCACCCCTACCCCTTCCTCTTCCTATGACCTGCCCACCTCTTCCACCCCTACGGATACCACCCCCACCCCTAGCCATCTTCTGCATACCAGCCAGTCGAAAACCACCATGCATTTTACCCCTCTGAGATTTTATCAGACTCTTTCGCAGAACACCAGTAACACCATTATCACCCCAATTTACATTATCAGGTGTACTTGATTTCTTAGTATACTTTCTTTTGGTAGAAATTAGCAAAACTTCTTGATTTTTGCCGTATTCTTTAGCGGATATTTCTGTTAGTCCATGTTCGTTCAACGTGGTCTGATCCACACTTATGTTACTCTCGCACTTCCTCGACTTAATTTCCTTTCCAGTGGGGGACACAAGATGGCTGCCTGCATCTAAACCTGTCGAGTCATGCTTTCGTTTCTTTAAGCCGCTGATCGTCACTGGAGATTTAAGTTTTTTACCGGGAGTGGTCGCAGACGGGCTGCCAAGCAAAAATGGCTTGGTCGAATGTTGGGCATCCCTCAAAACCTCAAAGGGCTCTCGGTAGATCGGGTTCTTGCGAAATGTGAAACACTCTTCAGTCAGTAGAGAATTAGACTGCGTCACTGCAATACAATAATAAACATTCTTCAGTCAGTAGAGAATTAGTCTGTGTCACTGCAATACAATAATAAACACTCTTCAGTCAGTAGAGAATTTGACTGGCCACTGCAATACAATAATAAACACTCTTCAGTCAGTAGGGAATTAGACTGAAGATTTGACAACCTAGCAGGTTTAAAGGAAGGGAGGATATCGTAACATAACAGGAAGTTCTTTTACTTATTCTCTAAGTAATACAATACAAAATCAACCAATGTACAATGAGCCCAATGCCACATTGCACGTTGATAACCGCGAAGTGGAACAAAACACAAGCAAGTAGGACTAAGTTGAGAAGATACAACCAGAAGATTCAATCAGCCGAAGCTCCAGCCAATTTACAATTTTAAAAACAAGCTGCAGTTAAATTCATCAGAATCAGTCAATAAATAGTAATGATAACACTCCACTTAAGTATACTTTATATACTTACGCATCAGAGGGATAACTATCAACTGATTCGTAGCCACATAGGCCTACATGATAAGAGTATCGGATAACCATTCGCAAAAATTTAATAATTAAACTTGTGACAAAAGAAAAGCAGCAGTATTATTATCTTCTTTCAAGACTACATTTACTCTCAAACTTTTTTAAATGATAGACATCGTTATTGTCATGTTAATAATATACTAAGCATCTACGATGAACCACTAGAAGAAAAATAAAATGAGTATTAACTTACAGTATTCGCCCACTTCTCTCAGTGAACGCTACAAACAAGCAGACATCAACAATTAGATTGATACCATTGTCCACGACATCACTGAACACAAATAGAATGTATCCACAAATAACGAGCTACAATACATTAGTCCAGCAAAAGCTAAGGACATGATTCATGGATATAGAGATTCTAAATATTAGAAAGTAAAATGTAGGTCACAACTATGAAATATATACTCGAGAGAGTATATTTATAATTATTTTACAGGGATTGAGATATCAGAATCATGTCTATAAACAGGAGACACTAAATAATAATTAATAGATAAAACTAGGATAAATTTCTAAAATTCCTGAGAAAATATAATTTACTCCTATAAATCTAGAATGTTCAGTGCAATATATCGCTAATGTAAACGCAGCTTTACCAGTTTCTTTCCATCAGGGGCGTGATAGTAAACATCACCCTGAGGTTTTCCATGCTCAAGATTAGCTCTTCTTACCAGAGACCTCATCCAACCTGTAGCAATAATATTGTAGTAATAATAATTATTATTTTTATTTTTATTTTTACTTCTTCTTTTTTTATTTTATATTAATAATTATGATTTATTATTTTATAATTATTTTAATATATCAATTTTAAATAGTAATAATAATAGTAATAATAGATAGATATCACTGACGTCACTTTCTGACGTCATAGAACGGGCATACATGATATCGAAGAACAAGAGATGCGTCACTGAACGCGATAATAATATTATCTATATAATAATAATAATAATAATAATAACAAAAGTAATAATAGTAATAGTAGTAATATTAATAATAATAGTAATAATTAATAAATAGTAAATAATAATAATAAATACAAGAAACTAACAAATAATTAGGGAAAGGTATGTGTGTAACGGTTAGAGTGTTCCCTCAGATACAAGTGGCCTAGGTTCAAAGCCCAGGTCAGTCAACAATTGATGCATATCCCCTTGGGCCCATGGAAGGTTAATCTTGTATCAGAGCTTGCTGCCAATTGGCGCTATCAATAGCAAATATATGATTAATCGTGGAAAGGCTTAATGATTACCAGCTAGGAAACTGTAAAGTGGTCTCGGAGACCGGACACTGGCCATGACACAGCTATAGAAATTGACGGAGGTTATTATTATATTATAATTCATTAATAAGTAAGTGAACTTTTTTTAAAAATTTCAATAAAATAAAATAAAATTTTAATTTCAACAAAATAAAATACAATTTTAATATCAATTAAAATCAAATAAAATAAAATTTCAATAAAATAAAATATACTGAAAACAATGAAATTAAATTAAATTAAAATTAAATGAAAGAATATAGTTGAGGATTTTAAATTTAATTTTTTAAAATTATCAACAATACTACTCATACTAACTGACAATACTAATATAGATCAGTTCGGTAATTGAAAACATATTTTGTTGCATGTTAACACTGGTTTGTTTATGTTGACATCTGATACATATATATACATGTAAATGTTATGGGTCAAAATTATAACTTCGCTATAATGCATGCATATCGTTAAAATGGGTGTCAGAGTTAAACTACAAGTGTTACGTTATTCTTTAATTAATATCCATATAGTAGGTTGTAAAGTAAATAAAATTTCTAAAGAAAACTTGTATTAGAAATTTTATGAGGAACTAGTACATTTCAAGGTATTCTATGCAGTGTTTACGTGTTTTGTCCACTGTTTACATTTGGTGTCCCCGATGTTCAATTTATAGCTACTACCTAAAAGATCTATTGACAATACTAAACGACAATACTATTTATATTTTATAATTCGAATCTAAAATTGATATAATGATAGAAAATACTTGCAAAAATCCAATACAATACAAAAAACGAATACAATACCTATTTCAAATGGTTTTAGCCACAACGGGTTAAATTGCTCCTCAGGGACAGGTGCAAAAGCTCCTGAAATAATAAAGATACACAGCATATTATTATTATTAATAAATAAGAATAATATTAATAATATATAAGTTATTAAATTATGGTACAGAATTCTAGAGCATCTAAGTAAAAACTGTCACTATAAATATCTTAAGAGATATCAAGGGAAATAGAAATTTCAATAACAATCTTCCTTAATTAACTGGCTTAATTAACTTCATTAACTTAATAATTAAGTTAATTAAATTGTTAATTAACTTTTTAACTTGTAAATTGAAAAATTTAATTACAATTACAAATAATATAAATTAAATTGTAATTAAAATTAATTAACTTGTCATTAACTTTTCTGACTAACAATCTACAACAATATTCTCGCAGTAATCTAGATTTAAGTAATTCAAGACTGCGACAGAATAGGGCTCTACTATTATTACCCTAATAGAGTAGAGGGCACATTATAATAATGTTCTCTACTCTATGCATTGCTAATGGCATCTTTACACAGCCAATATAATATATTTATAAGCCTTTTAGGAACTCCACCCATATTGTGCTCAAAAACATATCATATATGATTGTAAAACTATGCTCCCAAAAGAGTGAATTACATAGTTTACTGCAGAAATATGAGTCTTTAACTTATAAGGCCTAGCAGAGTACGATATAGATGCACAAATCATAACAATCGATCAATTATGTACAAACCCACTGGTGAAGTCATGGGGGAGACTGCGCTAGATTTCTTTCTGGGTGTGATTTGTTTAGGTGGTACTTTTTCAGCTTCGCTAGCGACTGCTGCAAGATTATCATCAGTCGGGGGCTCCTCGAGCTCTTCTGAAAATATTAAAACAATTTTAATAATTATTACAAATATCAGCTAAATTACAGATTTGTTAATAAAACGTTGCCTTTCAATACCATACTTAATCAATTGGTGCTTATTTAAAGCAAAATCCTCAGATATAAAAGTTCCTAGAAGGTACAATTGAATGAAAAGGAGGCAAGGGCCCCGCCGAGATTAGGTATGTAGATGATTTAAGACCCACTCATATGTGGAAATGAAGAGGAAAGTGGAAGACAGAGAAGAGTGGAGGCGTTATATACCATGGACCTGCCAGTAGGCAGTGCACTAAGAGAGAGATATATAAGTGCCTTCTCAAATCAAATTTACAATAAATATAACATTCTAAAACATATAGAAAAGTTCCCCACCCCATAGAGAGGCGTGGAGAAGGTCTAATTGTATCCCGACCAGTGATAATTCCGTTAACGGTAATGGAAATTGAACGGAAATTATTTATATCCTTTAACGATAACGGAAATTAAAAATAGAAATTATTTTAAAAATAGAAATAGAATAGAAATAGAAATTTCTGCGTCCTGAATAGAATAGTAACTTGAACGTAAATTTTCTAAAAACGGAAATTGTGATAAAATATTAGATTTTTATAAATGATTATTTTTAACGATTTTTAAAATCTCAGCATCACATGTTTTAAAGAAGAAGAAGACAATTTGCGTTCTTGATCCGTGATCTTTTATGTTTCCGGGGATTGGTTAAAAATCTTTCTTTTGTGAGCTTTGTTGAAAACTTGTGGGGTGTCGGATCTATTTTAATCGTGAGTTACAGGTTTAAGATGAGTTTAACTATGGCAAAACGTTCGCTGGGAGAAAGAAGGAAAGCGTAGTATGGGAGTATTTTATTTACGACGCTGCAAAGGGAAAATCCTGCTGTCAAATAATTGATTGCAGGAATGGTAAAGAGTGTGCGGCATTATTGGCCGGCAGTAATGCCACAAATCTAATGGCTCACATAAGGCGTGTGCATGAAAACGTATACAGAGATATTTCACAAAGGAAGGAAGAACAAAAAAATCTGACGCCAGCAGCTTCTTCATCACTAGACTCTTCACTAGGGCAATTGAATGCTTTTTTGTCTAATGTCACAAGCAGCAATTGTACAGATGCTTTGCTCTGTTGGAAAGAGCATAGAGCAGTATAGCAGACATAGATTTAGCAGACATAGCTGAACACCAGGTAACGACACCGGCATCCCAAGCCTATGTAGAAAGAATTTTCTCTCTATGTGGCTTGCTAACAGCCGGTAGTCGTAACAGGCTTCAGAAAAATCTGGAAATGCGAGTTTTCCTTAAACTTAAGAGAAATGTGATATGAAAATATCTGATGAACTGCATATTGCTTTTATTTCATTTCAAATTTAACTTCTTATATAATTTGTTTTTTAAATTTGAAACCAATCTGACTTGCAATCTCCAACAGACTTAACATTATGTTTAGTCATTCCTGGTTACAGAACTATTCCTCGGCTGCTGATATTTCAATTGCAGTTAGTTAACTAAAAAAATTGAATGTAGATAGTAATAGAAATAATTAAAAACATAAAATAGAAATAGAAATTATTTCCATAACAGAATAGTAAAAGAAATTAGAAATTATTAGAGAGCTGAAATTAGAATAGTAATAGAAATTTTAATTAATTTAAGAACTGAAATTAGAAGAGTAATGGAAATTATGATCATTGAATAGAATAGTAATAGAAATCTGAAATTAATTTGTGAACTGAAATAACACTGATCCCGACCCTAGCTAAACTGGGATTCAAAAGAAGATGATGATATAAAATGCATTGTTTGTAGTAACTGAATTATTAGCCTTACACCACTACTAAGAGATAAATGGTCTCAGAATATATATATAATTACATAATTACTTACAAAATTAATGGCATAATCGCATAAGTTACAATGCAGATTCCATGAAGCATTTACTAACCATTTGCTTCTAAATTCCTTGCTCGACGAAGAGTGTTATGTTTAGATTTAAAGAAAGTCAGTCTGATGGAAAATTTGTTCTTGTTCTTCTGAACACCCGGCACAGCCCTTGGGGCAGCAAAAGCTCCTCTTCCACCCCTCCCTCTCCTTCCCACCCTCCAATCTGACATAGATCTCTCTGTCATTCCTTCTAACGATTCTTCCGGCAGTTCCGCTTGTTCCTCTACATATCCCTCTCCATGTCCTGCTACATCAGCTCTCACGGTTTCCAAATGGGCATTTCTTGATATTAAGCTATCATTTAAGGAAGCCACATTTTCGTCGGTGGAAGTGGCAGCAACAGAACGTCTAGTTTTTCTTGTTTTTCTGCTGGTATCAGTGGCACCCTGCTCCGTAGTTTCATTCAGAATGATGGTTTTCTCTACGGTACCGTCGATTGCTTCATTCCATTGCTTTTCGCTTTCAGCGACTGCTCCAGCAGCATTTGTGGTATCTAGACTGGCATTTCTTGAAATTAAACTGTCATTTAGAGAAAAAGAATTTACTTTGGGCAATGCAGCGGCAAGTGAACGCCTAGTTTTTCTAGCAACAGAGGAACTAGCCTCCGTATCTCCATCTAGAATTGCAGATTTATCAATAGCCATCTCCACGGCCGATCGTCTGCTCTTTTTCTTATGTTTAATATCGGGATTTTCTCTTGAATCGCTAACAGCGGTCATTTGAGCATTCTGTTCTTGAGCTGCGACACTAATTTGATCATTTTGAGTGCAGGTTTCTAGTTTCTTCAAAGCAGGAAGAGCGTCGTCACTAGAAGATTTCAAGGGAGGAGACAAAACGTCTGCAGACATTATTGAATTATTGTCCTCTTTCGTCGTTTCAAAATTATTGCTTGATCTCAGAGATCTTGATCTAGATCTCTTTTCTTTAGAACTCAGACTTGCAGAGACACGACCTCGTCTTAAGATCCTTCCCTCACTTGGAGTTGTATTTTCGCTAGTTTCAGAATCACATTGAATCGTTTCAGAAATAATTTGATCTCCATCTAAGCTTTTGCCGTTGCCTCCAGATGGTTCTTCGGAGCGAATTGTAGATTCCTCTTCGGAAAGCATCCTTTCTTAGAGTTTTAACTTTTCTGATACTACTAAACAGAAATATGACTACTGTTGTTCAATAAATTCTGTAAATACAATATTACTTTAACATTTACTAATTCTTCATTTATAGAACTTCCTATAAAACCAGGCAAAGTGATAGTATTGATGGTAACTCAAAGTTTGTAAAATTGTACACACATTGGATGAAGGATTTAAACCATCAAAGATCAGATAATAAATGGATAGAAAACCCAATATTAGAATAAATATTGCTAAATCTCCGCTTTCCTTTATGGTAGCATATTTGAAGAATTTATTATAACACCCCCCCACCACATCTCTGAAAATCTCAAAACTACAGATATCTCTATAGAAATGACCAATTATATAAATAAACAATGTCACCTGTATTTTAAACTTATAAAATAGTGAGTCTTGGAGAAATTCTCTATCAGTATCCATTGTCCATTAAAACTCAGGTTTACTTATAAATTTAAAATTAGCTTACTACGCTGATGAGAAAAATAATCTCCAATATATTCAAGTTAAAAAGTTTCAGTATACGGGATATACTCAAGTATTACCTTACAATAGAGTTATATGATTCTATCTAGAAATAACATATTCGCCCATATAACAATTAAAACACATGCATAACGTGTTATAAACCACATTGAGCCATTAGGACGTACTTCCCGCCAAGCTTGTTATTCCTTTGTTAATCTATCGCGTCTATATTTATACGCACTTTCACCTAAAAATAAGGCAAACATTGTTTCAAATTTACTTCAAACTCCATCTAATATTCTCTACTTAGGTTTCATATCGGATTATTTTACGGTAAATTTGAAGAAATGTTTACTTTTCTTTATTTACTAACAAAAGCAGCAGCTTACAAGTTACAATAAAAATTAATAAATCTCGACAATTTCTATAACATTGAATTAGTTGGAAATAATTTCGTAACCTTAAATAAGAGTCCAATTCAAAAGCAATACTTGCCCTACTATTCACTAAATCTATGAAATTAATTAAGTGATAGTTACTTAAAATTTAGCAACTAATTAAAATTGCGCAAATTAAAGCAAGGTCCTAGCTTTAATCAATCTTCAATCAGTTAGTGCAGCAGAGCAATAAAATACCGTTGTCCAAGACAATATCAAGCGATACAGGACTAATTTAAGACCATAGAATAAAGAAAAACAAACCTTATTTTAAAGATCTTTGTTTAAGACCAACAAGCAAAAATTAGAAGTCCTTAAAACTATGCAAATCCAATAACGGAAAAGATTTCAAGCGCGAGACATTAATGAAAGGAAGGTTCACCGCTAGATAGCAACTCAAGAACACCTGCTATACAAAGAGAAACAAAAAAATTAAGCTTAATTGTTATTTGCGTACATATCTACTTTTCGAACCTCTAAATGAAAAGCAAAGATTGACGTGGTGAAGAAATGCAGAGAATCTAAGCTCTGCGAATCGGCTAGAAAGAGCTTGCACCCAAAAAAGCATGCTATACATAGTATAGGTCTAAATCAGTAGCTAAAAAGGGAATTAAGAGCTAGGGGGCGGTCAAAATGTTCGTACCCCCTGTAATGTATTTACAGGTCTCCTAGTATCTAATAATAATGTGCTCCTAGCAGAGGCACGCACCTCGGAAAAATGAGAATCATTTTATAGTAACTAATTTATCAATTACGTTACTTATAACTTCACAGAGGTATGGACTTAATTATAAATTAATTAGCGAAGCACTCTTCAAAATGAGAGCTAATTTTTTATTAAGTTCCATCGTAAATCATGCAGTTAATAAAATTAAGCCCAATGCCGTAGAAAATATTAAACAAACATTGTAGTATATGGTTGCGTTCACTTTGATTTCTATCACTTTCAATATCACATCTTTAATATACCGTTATATAGCTAGTTTATAGTCAAATATCCATTTTACCAGTCCTGCAAATGTCCGATACTCTGCAATCTCATATCTCGACCGGGAATTTATAACGCGATATTAGCCATTGATAATTTCGTATGGCTTACCTGACGCTTTATACATTGAGCTAAGAAGACGTGTTAAATTGTAATTCAGTATCAAAGTACTGTAATAGAACTGTCTAAATCAAATTGTTAGTGTAAAACTATAGATAACAAATATATACGGTTAAAGATTTTCTCTTTAATCTCTCCTATCCATCCAATATATATGAACTGAGACCATCATGTAAATTTTCATTCCGCTACTGCCCTTTCTTGCAATCGCTTTTCGGATATTGGTCCGAACCGTCTATTGGACTCCACACTCTGCTCATTGGTTTGGATTTGGTTTAATGTTGCGTCCAAATTGTTGTTAGCAAAGAGTTCACTAAGGATGACATCCCCGACATCATCATTGTATGAGGAAACGGACGTTACACCATTATTATTATTATTAATTAAAGTCATATAGAAATCAGCGTGGTCAAACATATTCCAAAGAAACGCAAGTTCAAAAAGTTCAAGGTTATTAGACTATTGAAGTCACTATAAAAGCATAGAATTATTACAAGCATGGAACTATCAATAACTTATCATAGCATAGCAATGATTACAAGCATAATTTATAGAAATTATAAATTATGCATAATACATTATTATTATTATTGTTAAAGATATAATGAAGAATTTGCATAACTAAAGATAAGGACAATAGTAAAGATGAAATTTTCAGTTATACCGCTGAAGGGATCTCAAACTTAGACAACACAGAGTAGGCCTACTCAAGGCCGAGGAAACGGACTTAAATCATTTATTAGTCATTTATTTATTAATCATTTATTTATCATTTAATATTAGCCATTTATTAATCATTTATAAGACTTCCCATTTAATCAATTCACAGGAAAGCATGAATGCCAGTCAGCTGTAAGTACCTGTCATTAGTCGTTATATGTAAGTTTTAAAACAAAAACTGAATGTCGTGTCACAAGAACCCTTTATTTTTTATAGAAATAGAATTACAATAATACTAGTATTGAGCTATAAATGCAGTTCTTGCAAAAGTTGGTATACTTTAGCTCCATTGCAAGAAAATCACAATAACTATAAATGTAGCTATGTCTTGAATCACTAGACTTTGTAAAGTACTATGATCTATCGACATGTATTCCCTAACATAGAATCTATTCATAACAAAACAATCTGTTCATAGTTATTAGTTCACTAATTATAACAGTTAACAAGACCACAGGCGACTAATTCAACAATTATATTATTACATCCCATAGTATTTATATATATATATATATATATATATATATATATATATATATATATAGTTTATATATGTACACTTCTAGTGTACATATATATATATATATATATATATATGTACACTAGAAGTTCTGGAGAGAGTTGGCACAGATAGACAGTTGCTAAATGTATTAAGAAATAGGAAGAAGAGATGGATAGGACACATTTTAAGGGGGGAAGGTCTATTAAAAGAGGTCATAGAAGGTAGAATGGAAGGAAAAAGAGGCTGGGACAGGCCGAGATTAGGTATGTTAGATGATTTAAAGATCCACTCATACGTGGAAATGACAGGGGAGCAGAAGACAGAGAAGCGTGGAGGCGTTATACCATGGACCTGCCAGTAGGCAGTGCACTAAGAGAGAGAGAGAGAGACACTAGCTATCGGCTAACAGCTCAGAATAATCAAATAATAAGCTCAAGTAGCTCAACTAATAGTTTCAATTAATTTCATTAATCTCCGACGATTTAATTAAGTCCGACAGAACTGCCTCTTGTCTATGCCGCTCTTGTTCTTGCCGCCGCTGTTCTTTGAAGACTTCACCTGCTTGTAGACCTTCGCCTTCTGCTCCTGCTTCTTGTTACGAAAACCAAACCCCCCACCACCCCCTCTCTTCTGAGTCTTACCACCTCCAGAGCTCTTGCTGCTGTTCACCTCTGTGTTGTCATGATCCACAGTCAAGGAAAGACATTTCATCAATAGTAATAATAATAATAACACACATTATAGTGAAATGATCAACTGCTCTGATATCTATCACTTTTGATATCACATGTTAAAACCGTTAGGCAATTTTGTCCATTTAATTCATCTCAGGGTCTGATATTTAAAACGTCATGACGTAACCTATACCTCTGACCATTGCGCAATTGAGACATTCCAATCGATCATTAGCATAACAAATCCTGCAAACATTGACAAGAGCCAGAAAAATAAAATGAACATAAACAAGCTACGGCAAATCAGGTAAATTTTGATAAGTCTCTAAAAATACATTGCATTTTCTCTATGGTATTTATGAAGTTATACGCAGCCTGAAATGCATAAAATACAGTCAAAAAATAATTTGTCAAGTGTTAAAGCAAACGGAAAAACAAACAGAGGATCTTCGAAGCATTCAAACCACTCAAAATAATACCAAAATGAACGAATGCAATTACATCAGACTAGTTGTCCATTACATACTAAATAAATCAGAATTTAATAAAAATTAATTCAAATCTAAATTAAATGACAGCTAAGCAGCAAAATCGAAAGCAATTAATTTGAGACAGGAAAGGATACGTAGATCAACGTAGGGAGGAACTTTGAAGCAGAACGACAGAGCGACTTTCTGAAGGTCAAGCTGATTGACATCGTAGATGTCTTTGTGCGAGTGAGAGGCGTAGGCTCTGACGTACGACTTGTAGCCCTCCTGAGCTGACTTGTGCAGGTAGTAGTTCTTCTCTATCAGTCTCTCCAGCTACAATCAATCAATCAATCAATAAACCAGTCAATCAATACACTAATCAGTCAACCAATATATTGATCAAGTGATAGTAGTAATAGCAGTTCTTCTCTATCAGTCTCTCCAGCTACAATCAATCAATCACTCAATCAATCAATATATTAATCAAGTGATAGTAGTAATAGCAGTTCTTCTCTATCAGCCTCTCCAGCTACAACAAATCAATCAATACATCAATCAATCAATCAATAAACCATGCAATCAATCAATCAATATATTAATCAAGTGAGAATCGTTATAGCAGTTCTTCTCTATCAGCCTCTCCAGCTACAACAAATCAATCAATACATCAATCAATCAATCAATAAACCATGCAATCAATCAATCAATATATTAATCAAGTGAGAATCGTAATAGCAGCTCTTCTCTATCAGTCTCTCCAGCTACAATCAATCAATCAATACATCAATCAATCAATACATCAATCAATCAATATATTAATCAAGTGAGAGTCGTAATAGTAGCTCTTCTCTATTAGTCACTCCAGCTACAATCAATCAATTCAAATCCAGTGCTCTCGCCTTCACCAGCAAGCTATCTAGCAGGAATCCACTGATCCGCGGTCGGATATCTTACTTTCATCGCCACTAGCTTTAGCCTTCACTCACCTGAAACAGCAAATTGAAGAGGGGGTTTGCCAATGATCAATTTTTAAAAATCGTGCTCTTGATATTTGATACATCAGATAATTAATTTAATCTCTAAGTCAAATAAAACATCCTCGCTTACAGGCAGCTGAGCATTTATAGAGGAGTTGCAGAATTGAGTTTATTAGCACACACACCTAATATATACAGCACATACCTTACGTATAGGCTACACAAGGTATGGACAACACATAGACTTTGTGAAGGGATTAACTTGTTGATCCAAGATTAACTTGTTGATCTAAGGAGTGCTCTTAAGGAGCGAGAAAACAGACTTTGAGTATGAATATGTACCCCGAACCTGCCACTTGGCAGTGCACTGAAGAAGAAGAGATAGGCTACATAATGTATTGATAAGGCATAGAGTTTGTGAAGGGATTAACATGTTGATCTAAGAAGTGCTCTTATGGAACAATAAAGCAGACTTTTAGTATGCATATGTACCTTGAACCTGCCACTCGGCAGTGCACTAAGGAGAGAGAGAGAGAGAAGCACACACCTGAGGCTGTATGTTGCTAATCTTGCTCCACTTGAAGTCAAACTCAGTGAGAGTGACCTTGGCGTGACGCAGATAGTTGAGGAAGCGACATTCCTCAGGTCGGAGGATGAGTAGAGCATTGCCCACCCCTCCCTCACCCCTAGCTGTCCTACCCACCCTGTGTATGTACTCCTGCAGGCATTACACGTGTAGCAATATATTACACATCACAACATTACATTATACATATTACATGTAATATACATAACAACATTACATAATATTATACACATTACATGTAACAATACATTACACATCACAACAATACATGTATACACATTGTATGTAATACACATCACCACAAACATTACATATATACATGTTATGTTTAATAAATAATATATTACACATACCAAAAACACTAGAAGGAATAAACAATATATATATTACATGACAATATAAAATTACATAGGAATAGATATGATTGTGGCTTCAGTCAATACAGAAATAAAAGTTAAATCATCTATTACACCTAAATCATATATAACTATAATTAATTTAAGATGCTAAAATAATAATAATAAAGGTTTAACGTCCGTTTCCTCATCCAGGGATGATATCAGGGATGTCCCAAACAACACACATCACTACAGATCAATTCACCCCGACCAATCTGCGAAAGAAATGTGCTGAAGAGAAGTAAGGTCCTAAACGAAAGCCAGTCCGGTGATCAAAAAATGGTCAAGGTGTATACCTATGTTACTAAAAGAAAAGTAATTAAGAATCAAGGTGAAGTTCAACACAAGTAAAGTCAGAAGATTTGATAACAAATTAGTATGTACATATGAAAACGAATACAATATAAATGCACATATGAAATGACAAGCAAAGGATAGAATAATGAAGGAGATGAGCCATGGACCTGCTACTAGAAAGTGCACTGAGAGACAGAGACAGAGAGAGAGAGATACACGTGTATCGTAGAATTTTTCTATAGTTGTTTATTTACACACACTGTGAGAGAGAGAGCGAGAGAGAGAGATATGTAGTGCAGAATTATTCTATAGTTGTGTATTTACTTAAACTAAGAGAGAGAGAGAGAGAGAGGGAGATACACATGCATTGTAGAAGTATTCTATAGTTGTTTATTTACGTATTGAGAGGATGTATATAACAGTCATAACGACTGTTATATACATCCTCTCCTATTGTTTGATTCTATCCAGATTCTCTCATATTGATGTATATAGCAATGTCATCAATACACCCATGATAGGACGTACCTTGGGATCATCGGGCGGGTCATACTGGACGATCCAGTCGACCTGTGGTATGTCCAGCCCTCTAGCGGCCACATCCGTGCACAGCAGTGTCGACTGCTTGGCATTACAGAACTTAAAGAACGTCTCAGTTCTCCTCGCCTGCTTCTGCTTACCCTAGAGACAAAGATACACCAGTGGTAAGATCAGTAAAGTGATGAGATCAGTAAAGTGATGAGATCAGTTAAGTGATAAGATCAGTGATAAGATCAGTTAAGTGATAAGATCAGTTAAGTGATAAGATCAGCTAAGTGATAAGATCAGTTAAGTGATAAGATCAGTTAAGTGATAAGATCAGTTAAATGATAAGATCAGTTAAGTGATAAGATCAGTTAAGCGATAAGATCAGTTAAGTGATAAGATCAGTTAAGTGATAAGATCAGTTAAGCAATAAGATCAGTGAAATGATAAGATCAGTGAAATGATATGATCAGTTAAATTTTAAGATTAGCTAAATGATTTAAACAGTGAAATGATATGACGAGATCAGATAATGCAAAAAGAGCGATTTTATTCAAATATTTTAATCATAATAACAATAAAACCCACATTATGTTAATAGACATCAACTACGTTGAAGTCCATTACTTGTAATACCACACATTAAATCCGTTAGGCAATTTATTCCGTTTTCTGTTTAATCAGTCAAATGAATGTCCCCGATTTTACTCTCAGATCAGCGCAACCGGGATTCAAACACACGAGGGTTCAATTCACCTCAGGGTCTGTCATTTAAAACTTCATGACGTTACCCTTTGCCTTCAACCACTACGTTACTGAGACATTAAAGCAGATGTCAGAACGTTAGAGTGGTAACTCACATGAATGCACTGCACCGGTATATCAATGTAGTTGAGAAGTTCATGGAAGAACTTGACAGCCATGCATGAGCTGAAGAACACCATGACCTTTTTGTCTCGATTCTTCTTCAGAAACTTGAAGAGAAGAAGAAATCTCTTTTCAGATGGACACAGCACGTAACCCTAAAATAACATCATCATCGTATCAACGAGAAGCTAGTCTTTTTTATCAAATCTGTACTGCTGTGACTTGAACGAATCATTAACAGCAAGCACATATACATGTGAGCAGGAAGCTATACATTAAGGTTCCTGATGATTGTTCTCTCAATGCTCAACGAATTTCTACCACCTGACGAGCTCTATTCAAAACATCTAATAAATAACAACTTAACACATTTATCAACGTAAAGAAAAGAGTGAAAAGTCAAGGCTTTATTTAATGCATTAGTAAATCCTTAGGGACTTCTTCGTACTTCGTTGTCTGCTATATTTAAAGCAATATTTTATTCAAATCCAACTTGCTGGATAACATGTAGGAAAAAAATAAAATATTTCTAAGAAAATATTATGGTATAGATATATTGCATATTTATTATCACTGGTATCCTAAAGATACAAGTCTTGAGGCACCTAGAAGACTACACAATAAAGTGCACAAAACAAGTAAGAACAATGACTTCTAAACTGAAACAGAGATACTACTACAATTAGTACTTCACATACAATTTAAATATAATTTGAAATTTAATTTAAATTTAATTTTAGTCATACAATTTTAATTTAAAACTCTCCACAGAACACCACAAATAGTACCAACGTGAAAAATTTACCTACGCCTTAAAAATCAAACATTAATTAATTAAGGATCACGGCAAAGTATTATAAGCTTCAGTATAATAATGCTCAATACTCTACAAATTTTTTTTCTAAATGACAAGTCAGACCTGCTGCAGCCCCTCAGCGGTGGCCTGTTCTCTGTGGTCGTCCACACCAACATAGAGCGGCTCCTTCTTGAGGGAGACACGAGCGAGATCCTCCGTCTTCCTCGTCTGCGTCGCTGAGAAGAGCATCGTCTGTCTGCGCTCTACACACATACACACATTGAGACATACATACATTGTCTGTCAGCGCTCTACACACATACATACACATACATACAACATACACACATCGTCTGTCTGCGCTCTACACACATACATACACACACATACACACACATACAAACATACACACACATCGTCTGTCTGCGCTCTACACACATACATGCATACCTACATACATACAGACACATACATACAAACATACACACAAACATACACACATATATACATACACACACATCGTCTGTCTGTGCTCTACACACAAACATACAGACACATATACAAACATAAATATACATACATAAATACAGTGTCTGCCTGAGCTCTAAACACACATATACACAAACATATACACATATACATACATACAAACATATACATACACAAACATATACTTTGTCTGTCTGCGCTCTACACACACATACACACACACATACATACACACATACATACATATTGTCTGTCTGCGCTCTACATACATACATACATATACACACATACATACATCGTCTGTCTGCGCTCTATACACACACATACACATACATACAAACAAACATACACAATCATATACATTGTCTGTCTGCATTCTACAGACACATACATATACATACAAACATATACATACACAATCATATACACTGTCTGTCTGCATTCTACACACACACATATATATATATACATACAAACATATACATACACAATCATATACATTGTATGTTTGCATTCTACACACACATACATGTACATACAAACATATACATGCACAATCATATACATTGTCTGTCGGCATTCTACACACATATCCATATACATACAACATACAAACACATTGTCTGTCTGCACTCTACACATATACACATACATATATACATATACATACATACATACATACATACAGGGTAAGTAAAAAAAAGATCACACCTGCAAAAAGTTTGAATATCGCAAGCTACTGTTAATATTTTCCAATAGAACTCTTACCAATTACTAAAGGACTAATTTTGGATGGGGTGACCAATTTTCATCCATTTTGGTACATAGATTGGCCAGTTATAATGCATTCATGTCATAATGCAAATGTCTACTGTGTAGTGTCACCTCTCAATTCAGATATCTAATGCAGAATGCTAAGGCAACACATAATTAGTAGATAATTTTATTATTATAATTTGCATAATTAGTAGATAATTTTATTATTATAATTTGCATAATTAGAAGATAATTTTATTATTATAATTTGCATAATTAGTAGATAATTTTATTATTATAATTTGCATAATTAGTAGATAATTTTATTATTATAATTTGCATAATTAGAAGATAATTTTATTATTATAATTTGCATAATTAGAAGATAATTTTATTATTATAATTTGCATAATTAGTAGATAATTTTATTATTATAATTTGCATAATTAGTAGATAATTTTATTATTATAATTTGCATAATTAGTAGATAATTTTATTATTATAATTTGCATAATTAGAAGATAATTTTGAGATTATTTACTTGGCAGTAGTGAGACGATCTTCTTCATTTCCTCCTCAAATCCAATATCAAGTATCCTGTCTGCCTCATCAATCACCAGGCACTGCACGTTCTTGTACATGAAATCTGGAGTGTTCTACAGCAGCAACAATTCATCCACCATCCATGACAGCATCAAGCTTGGGTTACCTATGCTTGATCTAATAAAGTACTTATTAGGACTAAATTTTGACCTGCTTGCCTTGGATTTTGGACTTGCACTGTTTTGATCTTGCTTTCTCTTGTGATCTCTGTATATTCAGTCGTCATCATGTGGTGCTTTGGCGCCTGTTTGTATAGAGTCTGCAACAGACATCCCTGACATTGCTTTATGGCAAGGAACTGGACGTTAAATTCTTATTTATTCACTCATTGATTATTAAACAAGCTCAATGTCAGCTTTGATGTTCTTTTGTTTCCTCTACATAACACAGAATCTACACATTTGCTCATCAGTGCAATATAATTAGCAAACAATCAGAGGATCATAACTAGAAACTATCACATACCAAGTCACTGCATAGGCTTGTTCATAAAAATTAACGTAGAAAACCATCCTATCCATTTCAGTTTTATCTCGCAAATTGCTCGAGAGCTCACTCTTGTTACATTCCGTAATGCCTCCAAAACAACACTTGCATCACACTAAGTAAAAACATACCAGATACTTAACGTATAATCCGTTTACTAGATGAGCAACAGAACATAAAATACAGTTAAACCTGAAATAATTAAAGCATAAATAGTTGACGTACCATGAGATGACCTAGCAGACAAGTGATATCTATAATTAAAGCACAAATAGTTGACGTACCATGAGATGATCTAGCAGACGAGTGATATCTATAATTAATGCACAAATAGTTGACGTACCATGAGATGGTCTAACAGGCGACCAGGTGTGGCCACTATGATGTTGACACCCTTGGTGAGTTTCTTGGCCTCCTCCTGTCTGTTGGTGCCTCCTATGATCAGCCCGTACGTCTGATTGTGAGACTTCATCAGCTCCTTCAGTATGCCGAACGTCTGCATCGAGAGCTCCCTAGTCGGAGAGATGATGATGGCGCCGGTTCCTAAATCAATCAATCAATAATGCTCTAAAATCATTATCAATCAATAAAGTTCTAAAATAATTATCAAAGAATCTCTCTCTCTCTTCAGTGCACTGCCTAGTGGCAGGTTCAAGGTACATATTCCTACTCAAAGTCTGTTTTCGCTCCATAAGAGCAATCCTTAGATCAAGAAGTTAATCCCTTCACAAAGTCTATGCCTTATCCATACCTTATGCAGGCTATAGCAAGGGAAAAGTATGGCTTCTGAGGTGGTTTCCGTTGCCTTATAAATCAATGAATGTTTTAAAATCATTACAGTACCATGGCCATTTCATACTGGTGATCTTACGAAGGCCGATTCGCAGCAGCAAGCAACATAACTACGAACAAGCAGTTTAGCTTTTGTGAATAACCGTTAACATAGCAATAACATTACAGCAAATTTCTGGTGCCTAGGCTCCAAAATTGTCTACTCTGTTATCATAGTTAAACGTGGACTCAAGGGAGGATGATGATCATCATCATAATACAGCAAAAGTAAAAGTTGCAGAATATCAAATGTTGCTTAGTACAACATCATATACAAAAAAGTTAATTCGCATCATATTTTCATCAGCATCGTTAGAAGTTTACAACTATATTTACAAATTTAGCAAGTAGGCGCATCAGCAACATGCGAATCGAAAGCACTCATAAAAGTCTTGACATAAATCAGACGTTGTTCAGTAACGCACCGTTTCTAGTTTGGAACTTGAGTTTTGAGATGAGCTCAACAACTGGAATGAGAAAAGCCAGCGTCTTTCCGCTGCCTGTCCTAGCGGCTCCCAGTAGATCTCTGAAACATTATCAACATTAACAAAATAACAAACTAAAACATTAACATAATAACAAACTGAAACATTAACAAAATAACAAACTGAAACATTAACAAAATAAACTGAAACATTAACAAAATAACAAACTGAAACATTAACAAAATAACAACCTGAAAAATTAACAAATTAACATACTGAAACATTAACAAAATAACAAACTAAACCATTAACAAAATAACAAACTGAAACATTAACATAATAACAAACTGAACCATTAACAAAATAACAAACAGAAACATTAACAAAATAACAAATATTAATAACAAAGTTATAGAAGCTCAACTTTTAACAATACTGCCCCTATAGTGTAGTGACCGGAAAATTACAAGAACAGTTGAATAAAGAGTTTTGCTTCATTTACAAAATAGATATGATACAATATCTCAGTCACATAACAGAAGCCCCTATCCAACGTATCAGTCACATAACAGAAGCCCCTATCCAACGTATCAGTCACATAACAGAAGCCCCTATCCAATGTATCAGTCACATAACAGAAGCACTTATCTAGTGCAATGATGAGGAAACAATTCATATTGATGGCTTGAACTACACACTGATTATTAATATTGATTGTTTTATTTGACTTTGACTATAATTCTATACTGATAGGCCTACAGATTGAATTTCACATTGAATTGATTGAGTGATTGGACTACAGACCTTCCCTGCAGCAGATGGGGGATGGTCCTAGCCTGTATCTCAGTCATGTGACTGAAGCCCATCTCTCTCACTGCCTCCAGTGTCTGCGGAGAGACCGTCTCTTTCAGCGCGTCAAACGACGTCGTAGACAGCACGTCTATACTGGTTCCAGGCACTGCAACAGCATTAACAGCAATAAAAATAAAGTTGCTAAGGAAAAAAGCTGGTAAAGCTAATGTTAACATCAGTTTCCTCACTTCTGATGTCAGTAACAGGCGAGCCCAGGATTTGAACCCCGCACATACTGATCAGCGGTTGAATATCTTACCGACATTGCCACAGGCTCCAGCCAGTAATAATACATACATACCATACAGTACCAACATTATCATAGGCTTAGCACTAGTAATAGAAGACGGAATGGAAGAAAAGAATTCCCGACCGTGGGAGTAGCATAAGAGAAGGAATTGACGTGAGAATTTCTAGGACAGCGAGAAGGTTGGCGTCAGGGGACTGAAACATATGAAAGAGACGATGAAGGAGTATGATCTCAGAAAAGTAAGAAGGTTGGCCAAAAAGCAGTTCAAAAGTCTTTTTTGCGTTAATCCTGCCTTTCTGCAGGGTCCACAAGGCAACATGACTGCCTCCATTAGCCGTGTTCGTGGACGACTTTCGAATTGACCTTTACTATGCGTATGTTCTCGACTAATCTATCCAGTTTCTTGGGTCTCCCTCTCTGATGACGACTGTGTGGTTTCAGGTTCATCGCTGTCTGGATAACCGAATGGTTGTCACTTATCATGACATGGCCGCACCAGCGCAGCCTTTCCTCCATTATTTATTTTCTCCGTTACTGGCGCTACTCCGATTCGCTGACGGCCGTCTACATAGGGGATGTAGTCCAATCTTGTCAGCAATTTCAAAAGTAACAGAGCAATTTTATAGTTTAAGCTCAAAGTTCATAGGGAGGCACTGAAGACCAGAAACATTAATAAATAAAAATATATTTACATTTAAATACTTACACTAAGCATCTTTTATTACTTAGAATGGTTCTGCCAACAAAATGGTTCTTAAACTCTATACACTTTACATATATGAAAATGTTTACAAATATAAACATATACACTCTGTAATCATAAATGAGAATCATTACAGAATATTAAAAAAAATATAAATATGAAGAAAATTTAGGAATAATTGGATCAAATAAGTGCTTACATTTAGCATCATCACTTGCACTAGCTCCTTCCTCTGAATTATCTCCATTTGCAGCAGCCTTCTTTTTATTCTTCTTTTCTTTCTTCCTATTATTCTTCTCAGGTTCCTCTTCAATTTCTTCCTCACTTATATCTTCATCATTTGATATTTCAGCATCTTCATCGGAAACTTCATCAACTTCATCCGAAACTTCGTTATCAGATACTTCATCATCAGATACTTCGTTATCGGACACTTCATCATCATTATCACTGTCACTGCTATTTCCTTCATCATCCCTTTTCCTCTTCTTTGTGAGGCCAACTTCTTCATCAGTCAGCTTACGCTTCTTTCCTGTGAAATACATTTCATAAGGATTTTCATTAAATTTAATTATACTGGTTCATGTAGTCGTTAAGACTTGTAACACCAGTCCAGTCGTAATTTCACACCTCATCATATAAAAACTTTTAAAAGAAAAAAATTGAGAACATACACAAACCGAGAAATACATAAGTAAATATATATCTACAAAAAAACACATCACATCCATACACATAGAAGTATCATGCACATACAGTACATACATACACTTTCATGAACAATTCACCCATCTGCCTGCATACAGCCTAAAAAGCACACATACAAGCAACATAGTGTGTAGACCATTGCAACACAAAACTAGAAAATGTGCAGTTAAAATAAACACAGGTGTGCAGATGTGCTCAAGGCATAGTAATCAAATAGCTACCAGCAAATCGGCCACCAGTGAGGACATATCCCTATCTTGCTGGCCACCGATAAAACATACATATGACTACACAAACAAACACACTTGCATGAACGCATCCACATACTATAGAACAAACATACATACACACACAAATATATATTTTACTAAAATTTATTGCTAGATAATATATTAGCAATTACATAAAAAGCTTCACTGTGTTATCACCGTCAAAATTAAATACATTATCACATACTTTATCCAGAATGTACTTTACTGCATAATATTGGTTTCAATCCATACTTTTACAAATAACAGATTTCAAATATAGAAAGAAAACTACTTAGGTATCGTCACAAACGATGGAAATCATGTCAGAAGCTCTTTTAAATTTTCTGTGGACAAATTGTCTGGACCATCAAACAAGGCAGCAACCTTCTTCCTAATAAAACAAATAATTACTGATAAAAATGTTTAAGTAAAAGTATTCATATTAAGAACAAAAAATTCGTTTAAACTTTTAAAATAAAAATAGATGTATTAATAAATTATGTGAATTAGTTCCGACAATCCAACTTCAGGTAACTAGATTTATAAGACCATAAAAATGTCTACATTTTAACTGGTAATATCAAAAACCTCTAAGAACCAAAATTTCGTACCGTTTGTTGTTTTTGCCATAATATATATTTAGTCAGACTCTAACTATCTGTAACGCTCTAAGATTAATTAGGATAAAAATCTGCCTATTGAAAGTAGCTCTCAAAACAGCTCCGCAGTGTGAGCGATATTAGAGAAATAAGAACTTGTAAACAGGAAATAGATTAAAATGAACAGCTGGTCGATGAAAATAAACATATCTTCATTCATTCCTGATATATTTATTTTGGAAGTGCTATTATATTATATTATTTGTTATATAATATATAATATATATTTTTATTTTCAACTCTCAATCTTTTCTATCCAATGTCGAGTTGCGACCAGCACTTAAATCTTTCCTCTAATTCTCTTTGGACTGGCTTTCTGGATTTTTGAATTTTCACCGTTTTGGACCTTCCTTTTGCTAACCGGCTTGGATTTGTCTTAATCTATTGTGTTCGATATACGTTGTAATCATTCTATGGTTGTAATGCATGTATACCTTTTCATCTTTCATTTGCATACAGTGTTCATCATGATATGCGACCAGGTGTTGCAAGTTTTTGTGACGTCCTTAACCAGTATAATTATATTAAGTTAAGTTAAGACCAGCACGCAAAGCTATATATAGCTCCTTTTCATTAATTCCTTTAATCGTTAAACTGGTTTTCTGGATTTTATAATTTGCACCGTTTTGGACCTTTTAGCTCATCGGCCTGGATATGTCTTGAAAGTGCTCAACTTGTTGTCATTGATGAAAGTAGCACTTTAATTGCTAACTAATATTACAATTATTGTTAATGGACAACATGCAATCACGACATTAATTTGCAATGCAATATTGTTGTTGCTATGTTGTGAATTGCTATATTTACTATATTTAGTTTGAATTACGTGGTGGTTATAGAGCCTTGGAGGCGTCAGATAACGCCTTGCATGTAGTTTCAAAAGACAGATCCTGATGGAATGAATGGAACTCTGGTGGGTTTCATTCTTGGCCTCGCTGATCTGAGAGTAAAATCTCGAACTGGTTAGGTGGAAAACGGTATAAATTGCCCATAAGGGTTTAAGCATGTGGTATTAAAAGTAATAGATACCAGCATAGTTGATCAGTTCACTATATATTTTCCATGTTAAATATAATAATTTTTGCTTCAGAAACAGAGAAATGCTGTTAAGCTGCATTTAAGCAGCGTCAAACCCTTGACAGTGATACTTATGCGACACTTTTGCATTAAATAGCTAATTTAAAAAGAATTGAATAAGGTTTTTCAATGTAGTTTAGTATTTTCAAAAATTTATACTAAATGGGGCGAATTTAGTTTAATAGCTTTCAAGTAAATGAATTCTAATGAATTTCTGATGATATTTGCCGAATAAAGTAATAAAAATCACAGCTATTCGTTCGAAACAAAAGAAAAATCTTCCAACCTGTCATGAAGATATCATCTTACCAGCAAAACAAAGCAATGGAAGCTGAGTAGCTTGTGTATGGTAGCTTGCAGCTTTCGTCTAAATCTTTCCGCCTAATTCGCCTAATTTTGTCTCAGGTAAGCTATAACGTTACTTTGTGTTGTTATTCGTATCGATTAATGCGCTTAATTTTTTCGAACCCGCCTGGAATTTAGCGAAATGCCTCTGCTTTATCGCAGCAGCCATCTTGAGTGTAGCTTGCTGGGTGCTTGCTGGCCAGCTATCCCACAGCTTTCCTTTTCAAATTTTGACGGAGGATGAATTGAATTATATTGCAGGATTTTAATCGATGGAGAGCGCGGCAATGTGTTACATGAATTCCAAAAGATGGGCAGGGAAGATTAGGAGACGAATTTCCCCAGTGCGCTTTGTTGGGTCGTGGACGTTTGCACAGGACGCTTTATCTTGCCGCCATTACGGTCGATTCCTAAAGTGGGTTGCTAAAGGGTCTTGCAATTTAATTAAAAATTGTGAGCAAATTCTGGTACATGCTGCACCAAAGATTGACACTCCTCCTTTAATTTCTCTCTCTTTTGTCTCTGTGTATTAGAATTTTTTTGGATTAATTCATTGTTCCATTTTTCATTATCCTACCAATTTTTGACAAAATACTTGCAAGTATATTAATTATTTGGGCTACACACTTTTCTTCGCGTCATTCCTATCTTCTAGATATTATATACTGTGCAATATTTCATATATGGCATTCATTTATTGTGGAATGTTATAATGGCACAGTGGTTAGAAGTGTCGGGTAACGTCACAAAAATTTAATGATGGATTTTGAAGCTAATTGAACTCTCATGAGTTCAATTCCCAGCTGTGCTGATCTGTAAAATCTCAGACATTCACAGGTCTGGCTGCACGGAAAACGGCCTAAATTTTGTAATGCTTTAAGCGTGCTGATCAATTCACTATAATTAATGTGTGTCATTATGTTATAGCATCTCATTCATTTTACTTATATCACGTGCGTAAGAATACACTTCTATATCTCTGTATATATTGTATCTTTAATATGATATTAAAATGCCTGACTGAAATATGTAGTAATTCAGTAAAACAAGGCCTTTGGTAGGAGGAAAGGACTTAACAAAAAGTCTAAAGAAACCCATGAGCACAAGAGATGGTGAAACCTCGTGATCTATTCAATAGAATAAGGTGCCAGCAGAAGAATTTTTTTGACATACTATTTGGAACGGCACAAAATCGTTGAAATTACCTTAGTGACTGGAAAAATAAACGGCAAACGATGTAAAGATCGGCAGAGGATGGCATTCATTAAGAGTCTAAGCAAGTGGATGCAGATAACAGAAACAGAAATGATCAGAGCAACGATGTACAGAGACATATGTAGAAACATGACCATGACTGACCTGGGCTGGTCATGTACAGAGACATAGGGAGGAGGAACATGACCATGACAGCCCAGGCTTGGAACAGGCTTGTCACTTGAAGAAGAAATCACGATACCTATTATATTAACAGTAGGCTACTACTAATAAGTAATTGAGGAGCCTAATAGTAAAAAGTTATATGAAGGAGCCTTTGTGTGTAATAAACTAGTTTTTTAACTATTAACTGGCTGGAGCCAGTGGCGATGTCGGTAAGATAGTCGACCGCGGATCAGTATGCGCGTGGTTCAAATCCAGGGGTCCCCCATCTCTGACATAGCTTTCGAGTAAGGAAACTGATGTTAACATTAGCTTTTTTATTACAATTCAAATAGAGAGTAGTTAGATTACAAATCGGCCTCATTCATTTCTAACGCCCGTTGTCTGGAGGTAGAGACTTGACTGAGAGTGCAACTGCTAGGCAGTTAAGCAGAAATACAAACAGTTGAGTTACTTAATTACACAATAAAACTATACCAACCACTAATAAGAACATTTTCATTAATGATAAAACTATGCCCATTAAATCAGTCAGTTTAACATTAAGAAATAGTAAAGATGGCTAAAAACTTAATCTTAGTATACTGGTTTAGGAAGTCGCAACGACTTGTAACACCAGTTTAATCGCAATTTCATACCTCAATACATAGAGACCGTAAAGGAAAAAATACAAACCTTGACAAGTTGATAGACTTTAAAAGAACAACATAAGAAAAACTAAACACTCACCAACATGCCACCAATAAACTTAAGTATCTCGCATATAAACACATGTACACAACTATGCACAAATATACATACATACATACACCCACACATGCACACATACATGCATATGCACCCACACACACATATGCACATACATATGTACAATTATACATATGTATGTGCATATATATATATACACATATATCCTATATATGTGTGTATGTATATATATATATATATATATATATATATATATATATATAGATATATATATATATATATATATATATATATATATACACACACACTTATACATACATATAAATACACATATATGATATATCACATATATACATATACACACATATATACATACATACATACACATATATACATGCATATACATCCACATGCATATACATCCACATACATGCATACCTCATAGTCCTCCCTTTAATCCCAGTTTAATCAGGATCGGGATACGAATTGATTTCCTGCAAGCCTTTCTTTCTCCCACATCATATAATCAGTTCAATCCCCTATTTTCTAGATGATTGTCTTTGAAATTTTTAGGATCACTTTTCATTATGTGTTGGTCTATAGATGAATCTATTGATGTAATTGTGGATGTATATATTTGCTGAATTTACTTATATATGTATAAATATATGTGTAATATATATATATATATAATATATATATGTAATATATATGTAAAAATTTACTTCTATTTGTTTATTTATTTTAGATTTTGTTGGAAGCATTGTGTGGATTTGTGAATAATTTCTTCGTCTCAGTAAAAACGCCATCTCTCGATATTCAGCAATATTTTATATCTCAGTATTACATCTCAATATTTGACCCTGACCACTAGTCAGTTCCTAGTGATCATTTCTCTCTGATTTTCCTTGGATCTGCTCATCACGATGAAGGCCGATCAGGAGCGCGTCAAAGTTCTTCTCATCGACACGGTAACGCTGTTGTGCCGCAACGGGCTCAACTTCCAGAAGCAGCTGCGTGTCCAGGGAGTGCTTGGTATCACCGTGGATGACACGGACGTGTTCATCGTTCACATCAACGAGTCGTTCAATGAGCAGCAGAGTGCCGTGGTGGTGGCAACACCTGGTAACACTGCGGTGGTCGCGGCTAAAGTCGACGATCAACAGACGATCATAGCCGGCGGAGGCGGTGAGCCGTATTATATGACGTCATTGATCGGCACTCTGCCGCAGTTCACGCAGAATCCCATTGATGGAAGCATTCAGGTTTGTTTAGTTCATTCAATAGTGTATTCTCATATTAGTATTATTAATATTGTTACAATTATTACTATTATTATTATTATTATTATATTTCTATTTCTTAATTTTTTTAGCGAAGCATAGGGATTTGTTTGCTCTATCTAGCATGTGGATTTCTTCATAGATTACACATGATATGAAAAAATTTGGAGATGAAAATATTTTTAAAAAAAAGGAAAATGTTAACTCAGAAGTACTGTTGATATTGAATGGAAGTTAGATTGTTAATTATAAATAGTCAATTGTTCATTTTCTTGCAATGTTGTGATATTTTGCTGCATAAGAATTGCAAAACTGTAAATACACATATGGATTACTACGTAAACTAAGTGCAGTTTTTGTATGTAGCTATCAATTAAAGGATCTCTGATCTTTGCTGAACGTTTCTCACGGTACGTTAACGTCTCTCTTAGTTTTAATTAATTAATTAAACTTAGTTTACTAATTAAGCTTTGCTAAACGTAATTAACGGTAAGCCTATTTATCTATAGATGATTGGGGCTTCACCTGCTGGAGCAGCCGGTGGAGTGAATGTAGCCACACGGCTCAACAACGCTGGCACCGTCATGATCGGCAATCAGAAGCACAAAGCCGGCGAGGTTGTCGACGACGGTCGTGCCAAGCGGCAGAAATCAGACACCAGTGCGCTACAGCAGTACGCCGCTGTACAGGGGTTGTCTGGCACCGTCATGCAAGGGGCCAGCACCAGCGGTGCGAAGCTCTTCACCACCTGCACCGCTCTACCGCGTGGTGGCATAGAAATCCCCACCAGCGGCGACTACCAGGTGATACCGCAGGATACTGCGAGATCTAAGGACGACAAGCAGAGGGTGAAGCAGTTGCTGACAGCCAGCGGAGGAAATGCCACGTCGATCAACCAGGTGATTAACCCGCAGCAGTGGCAGTTCACCACGATCAAGGGCCAGGTGGTGGCTACGGATAAGATGGGCAATATGGCGGCGGGTGGACTGGACCCGAACCAGTGCTTCATGCAGTACAGCGCAGACGAGCAGCAGATTGTGACGAGCAGCGCTGGAGGAGCCGCCGGAAAGAGAAAGGTCGGTGTGTATCCGTCGCTCAGCGTTCCTACCGTCTCGTTCGTGGCCGGAATGAACATGGCTCAGGTGGACTTCAACTCAGCCGGCGGCTCTCAGATTCAGCAAGCCGGAAGAGCCGATGCGGGACAGGCGGGGGGCAATAAGCTGTGGGATGGGACTCAACAGCAAGCTCAGCAGCAGCTGATGGCTGCGGGAGTGTTTGACACGATGACCGGCTGTGCACCGTGGACAGTGCAGCAGCTGATGACCAGTCAGGGGCTGCTACAGGCTGATGATCAGCAGCAGACACAGGAATCGGTTAGTACTGTCAACTGTGAGCTCTAATTTAGTGTACTTCTAAGTGTAATTTAGTGTACGTCTAAGTGTAATTTAGTGTACTTCTAAGTGTAATTTTGTGTACTTAGTGTAATTTGTGTGCTTGTGTCATTTAGTGTACTTGTGTAATTTAGTGTACTTCGTGTAATTGGGTGTACTTAGAGTAATTTAGTGTACTTGTGTAATTTTGTGTAATTTAGTGTACTTAGTGTAATTTAGTGTAATTTAGTGTACTTAGTGTAATTTAGTGTACTTAGTGTAATTTAGTGTACTTAATATAATTTAGTGTACTTAGTGTAATTTAGTGTACTTAATATAATTAAGTGTACTTAATGTAATTTAGTGTACTTAATGTAATTTTTGGCACTAATTTATCGGAATATAGCACTGATTCAAACAATGACTCTGCTATTTATGTTGATAATGGATTGATTTTAGATTCAAGCAATTAATTAAATTACGATGCAAAATTAAAGTTTATTTTTGTTGTGAAATTCTTTATTTGTATAAAAGTTTTTGTTTTTTGTTGTAGAATTCATGATTGGTTAAGTAATATACAATTGCAGTTGTGATAAAGCGGTTTTGAATTTTACAGAGAAATTTATGACAGATGCTGAATTTATTATATGATCGTTGATTGATTGACTGATGAGTGTCAATTCAAGTTATGAATCAGTTATGCATGATGGTGATTGAATTGTAGATTCAGACAGTGATTCAGCTATTTATGCTGATGATTGATTGATTCACTGATTCAATTAGAATGTCTCAATAGCGTAGGGGTAACGTCATGAAGTTTTAAATGACGGATCTTGAGGTGAATTAAATCTTTGCAGGTTCGAATCCCAGCCGCGCTGATCTGAGAGTAAAATCTCGGACATTCACTGGACTGGTTAATGGTCTAATGGAAAATGGTCTAAATTTCCTAACGGTTAAAACATGTGGTATTAAAAGTGATGGGTAGCAACATAGTTGATCATTTCACTATAAAGCGTGTTTACTTCTTTTTGATTCAAACAATGTCTCATATGACATACTATTTATGTTGATAATGGATTGATTGTAGATTCACTGATTCAAACAATGACTCTGGTTTTTATATTGATAATAATGATTGTAGATTCAAGCGATGAATCAGCTCGGCATGCTCGGCTACACGACTCAAACCGGAGATCAGCCGGCTGACCCGGCTACGTCGCTGTCAGCCGCTACACCTAACGACGTGAGTGCGGTGGACATGCACATATCTCAGCGTGGCTCTAAGGAATCTCGCCGCTCCTGGACCTCAAAGCACAAACCCCACGCCTGCGCACACCCCGGCTGTCGAAAGTCCTACTTCTTCGTGCACGATCTACGCCGGCACCTGCGCCAGAAACACGGCGGCATGGATTACAACGAAACTCTGGGAAAGTACGAGCCGGCGTCGGAGGGAGAGGTGTTAGATCAGGGGGGTCACATGGGTGATAATGGAGGTGGGGGGCAGGTGTCCCCCATGCAGGGGCATCATCATTTGGGTGGTGGGGGTCACGATGATGATGGTAGTAATGATGAGTCAGATGATAATGAGGAGGATGATGTGATGGCGATGGCATTGACGGGTAGTGGTGGTGAGAAAGTGGCTACATAGAAAAACTCATTGTGCGGGGAGGGGCTTGACGATGATTTTTGTGTGAAAGAAGTAGTATCCCTGATGGGGATTTAGAAAGAAAACGATTTTAATGTGAAAGAAGCATCCATGTAGGGGATTTAGAAAGAAAAGAGAACTGGACTTATGAGAAATGAGTCCAGTGGAAATGAGTTACACTGGAACTCGTAATACTGGAGGGTCTAAGATGTAGTTTTGTAGATTAATAATATGTATGATTGCATGTGTAGATTGGTATGGGCATATGTAAGTGAATCCTGACAAATATGGCCACAGCTATATAGAGGCTGTAACTGTGTGGGTGATGGTTTGAGTGACAAACTGTAATTCTGAAGAGATTCTTTTTCTGAGGCATCTAAGTGGTCCATGACTTTATCTCTAGTAGACCTGTGCTGTGGGTACTTACTGATTAGTTGCTGTTTGGAGTGAGACACTCTTATCAGAGAACATATTCTGTGATCTAATGTTAATTACTATTATATTGGCATATTTTGCAATATATTTCATAAAGTAAGCTGGGTTCTTTCTGATTTGGCTTGAGCCACTGACGATATCGGTAAGATAGTCGACCACGGATCGGTATGTGTGGGGTTCAAATCCCGGGCTCGCCCGTCACTGACATCGATTTCTTTGGAGGAAACTGACTTTAACATTGGCTTTTGACTTTTGAACCTTTTGATGAGAAGTACAACTATATACAATGGATCTGCCAGTAGGCAGTGCACTAAGAGAGAGACAATTATATTTGAGATACTATGGAGCTGGAGGTCGTAAATTATCTAAACCAGTAAAATACTCTGTCGGTATATAGAGGTAATTAATTTTCTAGTTTGATTTTCCTAAAAGGTCAAGATTATCTTGTAATAAATGACACGAGTTGACGCCGCGGAGGTTGAGAAGTCTGGTTAGTACTTAACTTGAAGCTGCTGCTTGTAGTAGAATGGTTTTGCTTTTGCTTGCGTGTAATATTGTGACATGTTTATTGAGCGCACTAGTCCGATTAGTGAAGTGTTTATTACTCGTTGTCTAATCTGTTGTCTCGACTTTTTTTCAGTCAATCTGGGCTGTATAAAGATTATTTCTGGAAGCCAACGTTGTTCATTCTCTTATGCTCCTGACAATTTTGACGGCATTTGATTTGAATGCAGATGTTCTATCATACGGTGAAATTGGTGCAGTGTTTAGAGAAGTATACGTTAGCAGCGCCTTTCCCGTATTTTGTTCAAACACACAAACGACTATTGCTGCAGATGTAGCCACGTGGATATATGTACGATGGGATGGACGAGTTTATATTGTGCTTGTCTTCTATAATGAGAGTCTTCGGTTCAAATCCTGACAAGACTATATTTAATAGAGTTTGAACTTGACTTCATAAGCAAAGTTGCAGTGACTGTACAGTAGCTGTTAAAGCGTTGATTTTCGTCTGCACCTATAAATTTGCTTAGTAGTCTAGTTTAATTTTATACCTCTTACAGTATTTTCTTACTGAGGTTTATGAATTGGTGATTATAGAAAACTTGGGGTATTTCAACCCTTCATTATAAGTTTACTTTTAATCCAATATTTAATTCTGTATAGGAATTTAGTTTAGAAGTTCATATTTTCTGTGCAAGAATAGTGCTGGGCTGGGTTTTGAGTCAATGGTCTAGTGCTTACCTGACACATAAATTGCCCACTTCTCTATCTAATCTTTGATGTTCATATTCATTACGTCATGGCCTATTTAGATAGAATATACTGCCTAGCTATCTAGTCAACTTGTTTATGTTCCGATCAGGTCTACAGTAAGGCTAAGTTTAACTCCGCTCTATCAACGGTTTCATTACTGACGATCAAGGTAAAAATTTGAGCCGTGGACCACAGGCGAAGCTTTCTGTCAGAAAGCCATTCTGCGCCCAACGTTGTCGATGTAAGAATATTGTGCTGCTATGACTACGTGATACTATATGTGTTCATATGTGCTTGTGCTTATGTTTATTGGTTGCTATCTTATTCTATGTACATGTAAGTTTATTTTTAGCACGATCAGCTGATTTTGGAAAATGTGTAATTTAAAGTTAAGATCGGGAGCGTTTCTCCAGTCACTCTTTGGCGTGATTGTGATGTCAGACTTTATCGTTGGTTTGGTACGACCTACCTTGATAGTGATAAATGCTTTTCTTCATGACATATTTTTTGAAAGCATTAGTTGCTGATAAGATAGGTGGCGATAGTAATTTTAACCTTTGATTCAAAAATGTTATGCTACTTTTATCTTTTCGGTAAATGTTGCTGAGAGCCATATGTCGAAGCTCAACATGTTTGCTTTAGCATTTATTTATGACTTATTTATTTACCGATTAATTTAGAAGCCGGACCTATTAAAAGAGTGTTTTTTATATTTAGAAATTTATCTAAACATCAAGATCATATTTATTTAATGTCTATACCAAGAAAAAACATCTCCATCCTTTTCATTGTGTTCTAATTAGATGTTTCCGTGTTGTAAATAAATTGGTGGATAATATACCTGATATGTAGAGGTTAACTTAATTTGTCCTTTTGTTTGCGCCGTGACATTTTGCACAGAGCAACTCTTTTAAATATACTTATTGATTGATTGATTGATCAAATGAGGAAGCTTAAGTTTCCTTTCTTCGATACTAATAAATTCTGGAGTTTTTCTTTCAGTTGAGGATCTGGTCTTGTTATAATAATAGACACATTGTAAATAGCTGATACAGCTTTTGGATTGTTCTGATATGTGCATTTATTAACAAGTACATTCATTTACGTGTACTTCTGTATATTTGTGTATATAGTTACTATGTGTGTATTTATTATTAAGTATTATTTTGTGTTCTCATATAGTGTATATGATAAAAAGGTATCATGTTGTTAAGCTTGAAATCTCATTTAGATGTAATCATTGAGTGAAATGGTCGCAAAAATGCTATTTTTCTCCAATGATAATGAAAATTGCAGGTTTTAAAGTAACTTTTTTACTTATAGTGTATTCTTTAAAGGGTACTCTATCAACCGTTTAGCTCATTGCAATGACTTTCAACAGACTCTTTGTTTCTCCTTACTCTCTCTCCCTCTCTCTCTCTCTCTCTCTCTCTCTCTCTCTCTCTCTAGTGTTCTGTCAAATGGCAGATCAAAGATTCATATATACCTACTCACATTCTCTTCGTGCTCCATAAAGATAAAGAGCACTCTATCGATCAATGAGTTAATCTCTTCACAAAAGGCCGTGCCTACCCAAAACCTTAATGTAGCCTACAGCTTATGAGTAATAAGGTTTCTGATGTGGTTTCCCGTTTCCTTCCTCAGTTCTTGCCTAGTGGCCTGTTACGACAAATGCAGTTTATAGGTGGTCTAATTCATCAGTGGCCTGACACAACATGGGCAATGATTAACAAAAGTGATAATTATAAAATTAAATAATTATCCAATCGGTAATTTATCAGATTCTGGAATGCTCTCACATTTACTGCCTCAGTCTCAGTTCTTGCTTAGTCATTTCTTGCAGCCCTTTCAGTGATCGTGTGATCTATTCTACAGTGATGGGGACACAATATGGGCATCATGGTTTACTGATTAAAACCTCCTGTGATACCAATAGAATGAAAATGTGTAGCAGTATTGAATTTTTCTGGATTTAATTACTAATTGCCCAAGATGAAAAATGTTACTGAAGCTGGTAGGTTTGATAGTAGTAAATGAATGATGCATGTAGCCTGGTCTGGTAAATCAGAACTAATTATTATTGATAGCTTCACAGTTTTGGACCATAGATCATAGGCTTTAGATTAGAGTTTACAAGATACCACGATAGTTTTAATGGCTAGTTACTATGGAAGTTGTTGATATTCTATTGGCAATTACATTACATAAGTATGGTAAATTTGACGGCTTTCGTATGTCAAATTAGAATTTTACTATACTTCATTGAAGGTAGATATTCAAAATATTCTCTCTCGATTGTTACAGTTTCATTGAATATATTAATATAGCTTCCTTTTTGTTTCACATTGTTAGCAGTTGACATTTTATAAACCTTTTTCTAAGCTTTGGCAGCGATTTATATTATTTAAGGAACTTGGTTTACGTTACAATGAATATCGTACTAGGTAAATGTTTGGAACATACAGTATACAGAGAGATTTGAGCTTTATTCATATCAGTGGAACTCTTTGAGTGAGGAGGTTGTGAATGCGGTGTCGGTGAATAGTTTGAAAAGCAAGTTGGATGTTGTAATCATGTGTGATTGGGGATTGAAATAAACCCTCGGCTTTCTTCCCTTGTTTCTGCTACCTAAGTTTGAAGAAGGATTGGAATAACGAAAGATGGTAGCAGTTCTGGTAAATTCAGTGGCATAGCCAGGATTTAATCGTGGGGGGCGTGCACTTTATACAATGTGTTCACTTATATTTTGTGCTTAATACAAATTTTACATGATATCTGGAGTGCAAATTCCTCTTTTCTAAGCCACTGATTCATGTCAGGGTCAATGCATCAGATGATTTGCTACAGCTTGAACGCTTACGATGTAACCACTGTAGCAGACTGTTTTACAATGCTGCTGTCCATAGTTCACTGTACAAATACGCTTTTTCTGTCCGTGTTAAATCTATTGACAAATATATTTATAGTATTGTGTAGGATCTGGTTTGCTTTTGTTTGTTAATTATATTTGAATAACCTCAAACTTTCTGAGTCATTTTGTTGATTCTGATGTCTTCCTCAGCGTGTTTTTTTCGCACAAAATCTTGTAATACCTGTGCAATGTCATGTCATGTGATCATCCTGGGGCTGGTTCCAAAGATTTCTCTCTATGCAGTGTACTATCAAAGAATCTCTTATTTTCCTGAACACGCCACGGAACAATATATTGCCGAGGTAAAATAGAATACATTCAATAAAGGTAAAAGAAAGTTTATTTTAGAATTTAAATCTTGCTTTCTTATATACTATTTCTCGTAACTTACATCAATACAGGATTTGTGATTTAGAGATAGACCTTAGTATTTAAACACACAGTCATATTATAATAACGTAATAATAACGACGGGTCAAGAAGCCCAATTGCTTGTTTGAGACCCTCCAAAGAGATAACCCTAACAGTAACAATTACGTAAGAATCATTACGTGGAGCAATACATATAAATGTCTAATTCATATAAAATGCATTTACATTAGTTATTTTCACAAAAGCAATATGAATACTTATACTTCACTGATGATGAACTGTCCTTTGAAATTAAGAAAGTATTTGTAAGATGCTCAGTAATTACTGATAAAAAAAGCTGGTAAAGCTAATTTAAATGTCAGTTTCCTTACTCAAAAGCGATGTCAGTGACTAGGATTTGAACCCCGCACGTATTGATGAGCAATCAATTATACCGACATCGCCACTGGCTCCAGTCCATGAGTGATTTGTGAAGCCAAAAGTGATTGCATCATGATACTATATTAAAATCTGACGCAATATCATATCTTAACTCAAAGGCACTAATGATGGAACGCAAAAAGGCACATTCAAAATTTAGCATGTATTAATTACTGTGACAATACTAGCTAATCACAAATTACATCCGGAATGTTGAGTAATTAAGCCTATCTGCGCATATACTTCAGTAGAGACTTTTATAGGTGTCATTTCCGCTTACTAGTGTTATACCAAATAGCAGGTCCATGACATAATTTAACTTACAGCCTGCTCTCACGCTCATTGATGAGCAGCCCCTGCTTGATTTCCCATTTAGTGTCATTTTTGATTTCCCATATGGTGTCAGTTTGATACCATCAGAAAGTTATATTTTTTATGCTTTTACCAAATCTTATTTGAGACTTTAGTCAGATAGAAATACAACTTTAGGTGAGCTTCCTTTGCTTTCTTCATCTGCTTTGCACTTGTTACTCCACTGCCAGTCTACTTCTGGTGTATTTTCTAGTGATTCAGATAGAACACGGGAAATAACCAAAAACAAGAAACCCTGGAAGATGTTTAAGATATCATGTTATTGCAGTAAACAGAGGTAGTCAAGACATAGGGGGGGGGGGGGGTGAGGGGAAGATAACCTACAAATCAGCAATGAGGAGTCGGAGGGGGGGAGGAGAATAAAAATGCAAACAATTGAATAGAGAGGAGAAAAACGTACCAATGTACAGCCTATAAGAATGATTGATTTAATTATTTAATAATAATAATAACAATAATAACAACAATTAGAGTGCTACAGTCATCAATGACAACATCCAGCACTACTGAGACTAAATCAAGTCAGCGAGCAAAAAGAAGGTCCAAAAACGGTGCAAATGTTTACATCTTTAAATACAAAATAGTCGTCAGTTCATGGAGGATGGGGCTCTGGCAACCGGAAACATTTTAACCCCCCAGCACAAACCATTGTTGTTCTCCTAATATTGAAAACATTAAAGTCATCTTATGTATAAGACTTAAAAGTATCATCAACAGCACACATCAACAAAATATTATCAACAACATATATCGACAATTTTGTAATAAACTATATACAACACCAATAAAATATCACCTTGATAGAATCATCTTAAGTCTCATCAAAGCATCGATATACTAAGAATATCATATAATAAATAATATAATATCAAATCATAATCACTGACAAGTCTGCAAGCGTCAAAATATCAATAAAGTATCATCATACAATAAAGAATCATGAACAACAAAGTATTAAAATAAGCTGTTAAAGCTAAGGCTAACGTTTCCTCACTCGATAGCGATATAAGTGACGGGAGAGCCCAGGATTTCAATCCCGCACATACTGATCCGCGGTCGAGTATCTTAATGACGTCGCCACTGGCTCCAACAAGCTTATCATCAATAAACCATAAGCGTGAACTATCAGCAAAGTAACAGCTTTCTAATCAAGTGTCATTTTAAAGAGAAAAAGACCTTCGCGTGCTCCAGTCTTGTAATAGATTTCGTCAAGCCACGTGTTTAAAATTTAGCACAATTAAGACACATCTGATTAGATACCCTACTAATTAACGCGCCATGAACACTGCAGATAAACGAAAAATAGGAGCTTATGCTCTAACAACCTGAAACTGGGGTAATATCGAAATGTTAATCTGAAGCAGAATGTCATTGAACTGTAGATATCAAATTGAGGTTACTGCTGAAGATTTAAACACGTATTACAGTGAAATGTTTGTTTAATAAGAAGAACATTTTAGCTTATTACACAAAAGGATCTGGTGCAACTACCATTAAAAAATTCTATCAAAAAAGAATATCAACTCCATGGAAAGGTATATATATATATATATATATATATATATATATATATATATATATATATATATATATATATATATATATATTTATTTATTTATATATATATAAAATGTATATATATATATAAGAAGTTATTATGCAAAGAAAACAGGGCAGGGATATTCAAATGCGAATTTGATTTGAAACACTTAATGGATAAGAGCAAATATAAAACGGCGAAGTATCATAATACATGTATCACAACTCAGCTTAAAATCAAGTACAACAAAAACTTCTGGAAATAGATATTACGAACAGAATACTTCAAAAAAGTAAATAAAGAATTGAAGAAAATAATTAGTGTCAAGAAATTAACGAATAATATATCCTTGTGTATAGAATTCTAATGCCTATGAAATCTCTGGAAAATCAGTAAAATTTATAACGCTAATTGCGGCTATAATAATAGTAATCATCATCATCATCATCTTCCCTTAAATCCCAGTTTAACTAGGATTGAGAAAAATAATAATTGTATTAATAATTAATAATAATAGCAGTGATAATAATAATAATATAATTATTATTATTAGAAATATTAGCGGCGATGGATTGCATTATCCAGAACAAGATTTTTATCCATATTGGACCAATTGAAAACATACAAGATCAAGCAAGGCACTTGATAAACTCAGAACCAAGGAGTAGATGTAGTAATTTGTATTTGGATTTCAACACAGGACGTTTAAATCATTCACTTTTAACTCCATCCTAAAACCATTGCAATTAACAGAATGGTTCAATATAATATCAACCTACATACATAGGCCTAACGTGTTATAAAACAAAACCACCATTATTTACATCAATATTTGAATTTTATACTGGAAAAATTTGTACTGATTAAATGTACTTCTTCAAAAACTGACACAACGATGCAATCATATACAAAACAATGATTTTTAAGTCAAACAAATTGCATAAACTAAATCGTAATGTTTCACAACTCCTTTGTCATTTGCTCCAAATCCATTGTGCAAACGGTTCATTAACAGATTTTCTATTTGTTGACGCTTGTTACGATTGCCACTATAAACAAACAATCAAATCCATGAAAGTAAATAAAAAAACAAATAATTCAAAACGATGCCGATTGTTTAATATATTAGTTTGTTGGCCCTATTTACTTCACACTTTTCAGGGATTTAGAAAATAATTACATAGGTTTTGAAATTGGATAAGAGCATTTATTATTAATTGTCACCTTTGACTTACTACTCGTTGTAGTAAGAACAGTCTACATTAGAGGGATAAAAACTCACCACAATCATTGTACAATTAATTCCTCTCTCTTAGTGCACTGCCTACTGGCAGGTCCATGGTACATAACGCCTCTACTCTTCTCTGTCTTCCGCCATCCTCTTCATTTCAACATACGAGTGGGTCTTTAAATCATCTAACAAGCCTAATCTCGGCCTGCCCCTGCCTCTTTTTCCTTCCATTTTACCTTCTATGACCTCTTTTAATAGACCTTCCCCCTTGGAATGTGTCCTATCCATCTCTTCTTCCTATTTATTAATACATTTATCAACTGTCTATCTGTGCTAACTCTCTCCAGAACTTCCTCTCTCCAGGACTTATAATTAATTTCTATAATGCACAAAACTGCAGTCAAAACTCTAACAATTTTATTTCAGAGAATTCTGTTCTCCAGGCTGCCTAACTCACAAATTTCTATTCAAAGAATTATGCTTGCAGAATTCCTAAGAAATGCACAGATTTGATTAAATATTGCAGAAAATGTAGTAATAAAAAGTAGACTAATGAGTGACATATGTTAGGCTAGATTATTTATATAGTCTAGAAATAAAGCATCACTAACCAATGATGATGATGATAATGACTACAATAATGGCACCAAGAATTAGCATCATCTGAAAACATATCAAGTAATAAAAGTAATATGGACAGCTTAACGTCCATTTCCTCATGACGTCTCTGACATCATCTTTGGATGATGTCAGAGACGTCTCTAGAGCAGAAGTCACAAGTAGAAACAATATCATTTGACACCGATACTTCATAGAATTGCGACAGCTTATCTCTTCATTATATCATTAGCTGTAGATTCCAAACTTTTAAAATTATATATTTCTTTGTGTTTGAAATATGTTTCATCTAAATAATCTCTATAAGTTATAATCTGTAAAGCAAATCATCAAAACCCAATAAGTCATTAACTAACACATGTACACGCAGGAAGCTCATTTGTCTGACAACGAGAAGAATATTAAAGAAGGAACAGCAAAAAAATACAAGTAAAAATTGCATAGAAATGTGAACATATATATATATATATATATATATATATATATATATATGTTCACATTTCTATGCAATTTTTACTTGTATATATATAAATATATATATATAATATAGTATCTATATATATATATATATATATATTATATATATGTATCGGCTGGAGCCCAGTGGCAATGACAGTAAGATATTCATCCTGGGATCAGTATGTGCGGGGTTCTAATCCTGGGTTGCCCGTCATTGAAATCGCTTTCCTCTGAGGAAACTGAAATTAACTTTAGCTTTTAGCCTATATTTATATATCTTATAGTATATTATATATATACATAGTATATAATGTATATATAAATATTGTATATATATACATATATATATAATATATATATATATGATATATATCTACATGTATACTATATATATATATATATATTATATATATTATATATATTGTATATATATATATATATATATATATATATATGATATATATAATTATAATACAAACCTTCATGTTCTGCCACCAGTATTTTCTCTTAATCTGAGTGGCTGTCGTGCTAAACTGCTGAGCCCCTACCTGAAGCTGATCTATATCATCAATCAATCAATCAATTAATCAATCAGTCAATCAATCAATCAGTCAATTAATCAATCAATCAATCAATCAATAAAACAGTCAATCAATCAATCAATGAATCAAACCTTCAATCAATCAGTCAATCAACCAATCAGTCAATCAATCAATAAAACAGTCAATCAATCAATCAATCAATCAAACCTTCAATCAATCAATCAGTCAGTCAATCAATCAATAAGTCAGTCAATCTATTAGTCAATCAATCGGTCAGTCAATCAATCTGTCAGTCAATCAATCTGTCAATCAAACAGTCAATCAATAAATTAATCAGAGAGTCAATCAATCAATCAGTCCATCAATTAATCAAACAGTCAGTCAACAAATCAGTCAATCAATCAATCAATCAATCGATCACTCACTCTGACAATCTCTAAGTCAGTTATTTAAGCAGTCAGTCAGCCAGTAATCAAGTCGGTAAGTCACTCAGTCAATCAGTCAGCTAACCAGTCAGTCAGTTAGTCAGTCAGGCAGTCAGTCAATCAATCAGTCTCATAGTTGTCATTCAGCCTGTCAGTCTCTCAAAGGCTCTCTGCTGTAATTAATAATATATTATTATTTGAACAATATTTATAATATCTAAAATATATAATATTTATATTAATATTTATAATATTTATTTGTTTCATATATGTAAACAGGTTTACCTGCTCTTGTGTCAAGTTCTTGAAGTTTTTCATCTCGCTCTATCACTTTGTCCATATTTTTCTTCATTATATCCACAACCTGTAAAATCATATTTATAGTTCTCATGTTTTAATACCGCAATGTTATAACATACAGGATATTAAAGTGAAATTTAAAAACTGAAAATTTATGAAATCTAAATATTAAACGAACATTATTACATAATTCAGAAAAGTATGGAATAGTTAGTAATTAGCAGTATTCCTATACTAGTATAAGTAGTCCGGATAAGTATAAGTATAACTATATAAGTATATTAGTATAATTCAATTTTTTATAAGGATATATATATATATATAAGTATATATAATATATAAAATAGATATTATATATATATATATATATATATATATATATATATATATAGTATTTGTATAGTCCGGAATACTACTATCTGTAAAGACATACCATAAATAAATATAAGGTTGGCTCTTGCTCTTATTTTACCTCATTTACTTGAGCTTGTGTTTGCTGGAATTGTTTGGATGACTGGCTGCTAGCAGAAGCCCCGCCCCCCGGACTGCTCTGATAATACGACATGCCGGCGTCCCCTCGTTCGATGTCCGAAAACTGCATTATCGCTCAGAAATACTTTAATATCTTTTACCCAAGATAATAGAGGTGTTCGTATACAATAATCTTTCTGAAATTTCTAGCAAAAATTTACAATTGCATTAATTTAAATTCGTTTGCAAGATAAAGAAAATCAAACAAATAGGTTTAAAAACAAAGAAACATATGTTTCGGTATGGTTTACTAATATAAAGCAAATGCAAGAGTTGACCATACACTCTACTTAAATCATGAAAATATGACAATCTATACTATATGAGAAGAGAAACTTAAAACACATTAGAGAACAGTTTCTCATTGTTATATATTTTATAATAGTCGAAAAGAAATGTATAGACCTAAAGCGAGCATTATGAAAGCTTATCAGTTAATTACATTCTTTTAAACGTTTCCATAATTCATTAAATCGTTAATACTAGCCAGCTAAGAACAAGGCAAACGGTCTAATACACACAAAAGTTAGTCCTGCAATTTAAGTTAAATCTTATATTTAAAACAGTAAAATAAGATTTTGTAATAGACAATGAATGTAAAACATCTTTAGCAATAAATGTATTTCATATTAATATTAGCTACAATTCAATCAACTGCCTTCAAATAATTACAATATACCAATGACTAGGAATACATTTTAACTACTGCTCTAAAGGTATAATTACTAAATCCTAGTCAAACACAAATCAACCTTATAATGAAAAGGCGATTCAATTCAGAACAAACTGCTAACAAATTACTATGAGTAATTAAATCATGCAAACAGGTAAGTCCTGATAAGCTCTGTTTACCTTAGTCACGACCTTGTTCGTCTCTATGCAGTGTTAACAATTCAAAACATGTCGTCAATCAGCGACATAAAGGAAACACTCATTATTGTGAAATGATCAACTATGTTGATATCGATCACTTTTAATACCACATGTTTAAACCGTTAGGGAATTTAGTCCATTTTCCGTATAACCAGTCCAGGGAATATCCGAGATTTTACTCTCAGATCGGCGCGGCTGAGATTCGAACCTGCGAGGGTTCAATTCACCTCAGTATCTTTCATTTAAAACTTCATGCCGTTACCCCTACGCTATTGAGACACTCAATACATTCGTATATTTAGTAATACACTTTTAGTAGTATTCTATATATTAGTCGTATTACAATTGATTATAAATTACTTTCGAATTTGAGAAAGATTTTATTTAAATTATTACAAATAATCTGACAGTATTATCAGATCAGGGTTTATTGGTAAACAATTTAACTATAGACATCTCAAGGATTAACTACTAGGATAAAAAATTAAACACGCATTATAGTGAAATGATGACATCTATCACTTTTAATACCACATGTTTAAACCGTTAGGCAATTTAGACCATTTTCCGTATAACCAGTCCAGTGAATGTCCGAGATTATACTATCAGATCAGCGCGGCTGGGATTCCAACCCACGAGGGTTCAATTCACCTTATGATCTGTTATTTAAAGCTTCATGACGTTACCCCTAAGCTATTAAGACATTCAAATAATAAGATAAGTAGCTAATAGTGGCGTGCGCAGTAAAGTTCTATTATTGTCTAGTTAAAAGAAATAACTTCAAGAGGGTTGCATTCGGTTGTTTATACCACTGCTGAGGTTGAAACTGCGGTTTATCTATTCCTAAGTACGAGAATCTTTAGTGTAGTGCAGATATGTCAATTCTCTCCTTATTCTTATTCCTATTCTTATTGTTATTATTATTCTCATTCTTATTCTTCTTCCTACAGAGAGAGAAAGAGAGAGAGAGAGAGAGAGAGAGAGAGCGAGCGAGAGAGAGAGAGAAAGAGAGAGAGAGAGAGAGAGAGAGAGAGAGAGAGCGATAGAGCTAGAAAGAAAAGGGTATCGAATCGTTGTTTACGTTTTTAGCGGTTGTTTTACGTGACCGTGTCTGTATATTGTCAGTGAGTGTAATTAATTGCCGTTTTCTTTGAACTTTCTATCACTTTTTATCGTCAGGCTTGGTTTCTCCTATCTTCTGTTCTTTCATGTTGACTCACACGTTAATGTAATAGCGCAGCTTATTTATCAAAGAGATTCTTAGGCTTATCTTCTGTGTATTAGTAATATACATGCATTTTTAGTATTGTCTACAAGTATATCGATATATTGTCTAGATTATGTATTGGTATATTGTTTTTAGTGATCGATGTTGTCATAGATGACACTATAACAGTATAAAACTAATTGTTTTAATTATTGTTGTATCAGTAATAATATTAGTAGGTCTATATAAGCACAGTATTACTATTTGAGTTATTGATATTAGCATTAGCGTATTAGATTTTATTTTTAACAATAATCTACATGTATATTGCTATTAGCATATATTAGTATTAGTATTATTAGTATGTAACTAAATTATGTATTAGCAAATTTAAGCTTAAATTGAGTGAAATCAAGATATAGTCCAGTCTAATTACATATCTAATATTTTATAATTGCTGTACCTAAACATTACAGTGAACTTACTGCACCCAAATCTTTTGGGGTCGATTACAGGGCAACTGATAATAGAGGGTAAAATCTTTAATATTTATGGGTATCTAATTAAACAGACTGCCTGTGACAAAGTAAATTTGTGACGGTAAAATGGATAAGTGTCATCCTGAATGATCGCAATTATAAGAGTACTATAGCTACAAATATTATTATATTATCATCATCGTCTTCTTGCCTTGCATCCCAGTTTAACTAGGGCCAGGATTAGAAAGTTTTGTTGCAATTTCTGAGCCTAGATGCTCAGCCAGCGAATTCTTTTTCTGACATTGGTTTGGATCTTGGTGCTTTGTTGACTTTTACGAAATGTGCAGTTCACGGTTGGTCTATTCTTCATCAAATCCAATTCTGAATTCTTTTGTCTTCCCCATTCTCTGGATAATTTTCTACCTAAGGACCTAGTTCATAGTGTTTACTTGTGTGTCTATGTCTCCAATAGACCTCGCTCTATGTTTCTGTGTCTCTGTGCCTATGCCTCCTTATAGACCTAGCTATATGTTGTGTATGTGTCTTTATCTCTGTCTGGTACCCTATCAAGAGAGATATGGGTCAACTCAACACTAAGCGTTAAGACTCGGGCTGCAGAACTTTAGTAGTAAGGCTTTTGATAAGACGGTTGTGTAAATAGCACCCGAAGTGCAAAGCTGTAGTAATTGAGAAAATATCTATTATAGTAAGTTGTATTAATTGCAAATTTGTAGTAATTAATCTAAGTAATATCATTTCTTATTATAGAAACATTTAGGCCTACTGCAAGATATTCTAGCTGCTAATTATGGTGACAATTAATATAGGTGTAGGTATTCCTGAACCAGTATAATAAAGTTAACTTAAGTTACTTTAGGACTAAGGATTTCTTGAACTGAGTTTTACTATTTTACGTTTAAAATTGATACTATCAACAAATAAAATGAATGGATTTCAGAAGCTAATTATATATAGCATGATTACTAAAATACCGGTAATAATAGTTTTAGCAAGTAGTTCCAGTCTTTATTCTTAGTTTTGCATATTGATTGAAACTCAATATTGATCTGAATTGAATTTTAATTAAATTGAATTTAATATGACCGTCAACTACAACACGACTAAACTGCTACTGTTTTCCATGACAACCTTAAGCACTATGAATCCCATCTCAACATAATGAGCTAAGTAATAGGCCAATAAACGGTGCAAATCAATATCCGAGAAATCAGTCCAAGGACGGGTATTAGCGGAATGGAGATATAACGTGATATTCCCCTTCAAGGGCCCAAGACACTCAGTCCAATTCTCATTACAGTGTCGCTCATAAATGTGCGCAATCTGTATTTAACTTTAAAAATCAAGACTAATAATCTTGAGAAGAAAACCATTACAGTTTAGTCCTAATTTCCAATATAACAGAGCACCTATATGGCTATAGAAGAGTGCATAGGGACCTCAGGGCGTCTTCGTCATATAAACGACAACAAATTTCGTCACGAAATTCTCCGGGGGTACTAAACTTATTAACGTAGGGGGGTACCGTACTATAATACATTATCCCACTTATTTGTGCTTTGCTTCATAAGCCAGGTGGGGTGAAAGTCGCCCCTGCTTCCCATACATGTGGCCGTAGCAAAGCAAGTGAACACGGAATTTTTGAATGAAGTCAGTGCTAAGTAGTAGGTAGCTGCTTATACTGTATTTAACTATCTAGGAATGTAAAACTTATGTACTGGACCTCAATTTATTAATTTATGTACTAGATCTGAGGCTTTTAATTTATATATTGGATCTGATGTTATTAATTTATATCTTGGGCCTGACGCTGCATAACGCTGGATATAGTTGGATATAATCAAGACCAAGCGTAGTAGGACACTTATTCCATCATACTCTTGATAAAATTCTAATGAGAGATATTATCATAAAACTTAGGACAATTAGGATTCCATGCAGGATCAGACGCAGTTGCTGTAATCTTTCCACTTACACATTGTAATAAAATGGTCGGGATGAGTCACGTGACTTTCCTAGGACTCGCTTCAACCCTCTCCACGTGGAGTCTAATCCTGAGCGTCGCCACAACGGTATGATAGAATATCCATAATCCATTTTCTCATTAGTCCTAAAGTTTTTTTTTTTTTTTTTTCCATTGACTTAACAGTGCTTTTGTTTACTTTGGTGAAAATACTTAAATATCATCATCTGCATCATCATCATCATCATCTGCTTCCCTTAAATCCCAGTTTAACCAGGGTCGGGATACGAATAGACTTTCTCCAGTCCTCTCTGTCCCACACCATATCATCAGTCAATCCACTATAAATTTTGAAAATACTTAAATTTACTTAAATATAATTAAATAGGTAAACAATAAGTTTCCAATTATTAATAAATTCTATATAGACTGCAGAAGGCTAGAAATCCACTAATCAAGTAATGGTTAAGTTCCTTGGTGTAGAAATTGACGAACATTTAAGTTTTTCTGAAATCTTCTATGTGATATCGGCTGATCTGCACTCAGATAATTTTAAATGGCTATTCCTATGGTTAAGGGATAAATTTTCGATAGAGCAGATCACAAAGAAAAATCTCGGACATTCACAGGACTGGTTACATGGATAATTAAATAAACTTTCAAATGGTCTAACATGTGGTATTGAAAGTGATAGAAATCAAAATCATTTCATAAAAGAAAATCAGTTCACTAAAATATGTTTTAGTAGCGATAATGTACTTGCTTGTCTAGTGAATTAAAGAAAGACCGAATCTGTTACCGGTCTGGTAGACTCTTATAGTCAGACTCAACTTAATTTATTCCATTTTTACTTATTATTCTTTTCTTGGGGGTTATGCTTTAGATGAGGTGGGCTCCCTATGCCTTCCTCAGCTTCAACTGACATTTACTGGGCATGGGCGTCATTCTCTGAGGAAATTATCCTGTTCAGACAAACAGGATTTTTGAAACTTATTGTGTCACTGATTAAATGCAAATTCGAAAATTACAATATTTGAGTATTGAATAATACTACAGCTAACTGTTCAAGTATATGGCATAGGTTGTACTTGACAGCAATTTAAGTCTCAACTGTTCTGTTCAGAGACATCTGAGCATTTACCATGGATTGAACGAAGCTTAGGATTCTGGACTCATATGTTCGAGATGTATTTTGCTTAGTTGCCTATCTCGGTCATCTTCAAAACCTTTTTTATTTCCATTCTTCCTTAAATTACCTCTTGAATTAAGCCATCCCTTCTCAGTACATATCCCATCCAGTTGTTCTTTCCATTCCTTATGATATCTATCAATTGTGTACTTATGTAAATCTTATTTAACACTTTCGGATGCTTCCTGTTTCCTTCTATCATAATTTCTTAACGTTCATGATTCATAACCGTACAGAAGTGGGATCCACACTAAAGTTTCCAATCTTTATCTTCGCGGATTTCCTCAAACGTCCTTTTCCTGATGGCCTCTTTTGCTTGAGCAATTCTACAATTTGTTTCAGTTCCACATTTCTCATCTTCTGTTATAGTGTGTCCCTAATATCTGAAACTCTTTACTTACTCCAACTTCGTACCTTCTGTTTCTATTATGACTTCTCCTTTTCTCATCACTTTGGTTTATGATTTTTGTCTGACCGCTAGCTGTTGAATTAAGTAATTAATTAAGTTTAATAACTAATTAACTACCTTAGTTTATTAACTAATTAATAACAATTAATATTTAATAACTATTTTTTATAACCTTTTTTATTTTTTTATAAGTTTTATAACCTGAACAGTAGCTACTGCCATTGCAATAGACTTAATGCTTGTTGATAGAATATGGTTCAATTTGTTATTGGGGTCTGTACTCTGCGCAGATATTATAAGAACTTACAAAGTGGCTCGTGTTGTAGCAGCAGTGGTTTAGTGTAAACTGATAAGATGTCGTTTGTCAGCTAACAGACTTTTACCAAGAAAACTTTCTGAGTCATACCGTCTAATGTCTTAAATAATTTCATGTTAAAGACTTTGCTAGATCTCTCTCTCTCTCTCTCTCTCTACCTCTCTCTCTCTCTCTCTCTCTCTCTCTCTCTATATATATATATATATATATATACATATATATATATATATATATATATATATATATATATATATATATATGCTAAGGTTAACGTCAGTTTCCTCACTCGAAAGATATGTCAGTGACGGGCGAGCCCAGGATTAGAACCCCGCAGATACTGATCCGCGGTCGAGTATCTTACCGACGTCGGATATATATATATATATATATATATATATATATATATATATATATATATATATATATATATATATATTTATGTAGTGTTCGGCAAAGTTTCTGGTCAAAGATAAAAATTTGTACTCAGTGCGTGCTTTCAGGATGCATTTCGGGCTGCACTGTAATGAGCTCTCCATAGATCATCAAGTAATTAGTATACGTTAGTTATTCCCTATAAGAGAGGCAATATCTTATATATGCCTTATTTAACATATAGCTTGGGAAAAATATTGCCTCTGACAGGGGCGGATCCAGGAATTTTTTAAGGGGGGCCCGAATTTTTTTTGCGAGTGTAAAATTTTACACCACGTCTTCTTCGGGGCATGTGAAGCAATTAGAAAAAATGCTGTGGGGGGGGGGGGGGTGGAAATTTTTCACTACTTCGCTCGGCTAATAGAGTGAGTGTATTCACGTAGACCTATCTTACCACCGCCCCCCCCCCCAGTCATACCCGTACCAAAGTCAGGGGAAATCCTAAAATGCCTAAAATCCTACATTAGTTTGGAAAAAAAGCTGGTTAATTTTTGTCACCTTTCGAAGAAACTCAAATTGTAGAGGTAAGGGGGCCCCTCCCAGCCATGGCTGTTTGCACCACTACTCTGGGACAGATTTCACATATTTTACTCACACTCTTTTCTCCTCTTATACAGTAGTTTAATTATGTGAAAATTAAGAACAAGTGAAACTGTCAACACTTTTCGGGCCCCCCATCCATTATACAGGCCTCCTAGTATACCAAATATATGGGCCCTTAGTGGGGTCCATATTTGAAGAAATTCGAACTATAGTGGAACTGAGTTCCCTCTCGTGCCCCCAAACCCCCCACCACTGCCCTTACAAACATATTTACACATACATATTGTCATAGAAACAATGAAAATATAGGTTACAATTTCTTTTTCGGCGGGCCTAAGGGGGGGGGGCCCTGGGCCCCCTGGATCCGCCACTGGCCTCTGAAATGGTTTCTTGTTGCCTTTCTCAGTTTTTTCAAAATCATATTAATTTAATGTGTAATGCCTAAAATTTGCCATCTTATGCGAAGGCGAACAAATTAAAACCTGTCGGAGATTTTTGTAAGAATTTTCTTTGATTTTACATTAGGCCTTGTAATTCAGCTACGATGCACTGTTTGTAGGATTTTTGCTTACTTCACCGTCCACGATGTTAATTTTATTTAATCAGTTACTTTTATATTTCTTAATTGTAGTTTCTTGCTTCCTTCATCATATCTGCTATTGCCTCTCTACTGTTGTCTTCTAGTCTCTACAATTTCTCAGACGGAGATCATCAAAGTATCCATGACTGTAAAGTTTTCATAACTAAACTCAGACAACCCTCCCGTTGTTTCATCTGTCAGTTTAGGCAGATCAGAGGCAATCTTACAAGATTTTTCTTCTAGCTGGAATAAAGCCGTACAAGATTCAACGTCTAAGATTATTTAGTTGTCTTCACTTATGGTTCATATATTTTTCATTCACATTAAAATAAAGTTAATTACTTAATTAGTTAGAACTCTAAGATAAATACACATACATTAAATTCAATACTCTAAACTGTAATTAATGAAATTAGTTCATCGCTGTATAGGCCTTTGTTCATTGCTTTCTCTTGTGGTCTCTGTGTACTCAGTCGTCATCGTGTGATGCTTTGGCGCCTGTTTGTGTAGAGTCTGCAAGAGACGTCCCTGACATTGCCTTATGGCGAGGAACCGGACTTTAAATTCTTATTGATTGATTGATTTTATTGTCTTCAGGAGTCAAGCACTGACTTGCAGTTCTTCACTAGCTCCTCCCCCTCTCACTCAGTCTATGACGTCATCAACTCTTACTGCACCGCATACAATGGTGACGTCACAAATAGAAGAGGCGGGAGACGGAAGAAAAAGTCAGCAGAAAACCTCAGATGGAGACCAAAACTTGACTTGTTCAATCAATGCTTCGCGCCTGCCTGTGTTCAAGACATCTACGAATTTAACACAGTTAGAAAACAAAGCAAAAATTCAAATAAAAACATAACGAACACTAAAGAACGCGGTATAAACTCTTATGAAAACTCCACGAAAGCGTCACAAAGTGCGAGAAAACTTAACGCCGAAGACTCAAAGCCAGTTTTGCGATTAGATAAAAGTATTCTGAATGGTGCGTGGTGTGATGCGACTTCAGAAAATAGTTCATATGGCGGAGGGCTATTTGGCGGAGGAATATGCTTTCATGGAGAATGTCAGGTGAGTTGTTAAGATTAATTTTGACATGAGGCGTAATTGTGCATGTGATACCTGATTATTTGTCGCTATTTTAGATTATTTGTTGCCAGTTGAGGTTATTCGTTGTTATTTGAGTTTCTTTGTAGAAAAGCTGTAAAGGCGATATTAACGTCTGTTTTTATCTCTCCAAAGCGATATCAGTGATAGACGAGCCAGGATTTGAATTCCACAGATTGATCCGCGTCTTACCGACATTGCCACTGGCTCTAGTAATTCGTTATTTGTTGGTATTTATTGTTGTATGTTGTTTTGCTTCTGGAATCAGGAGGTACATTTACGTAATGCTGACGAGTGACTGGCTAGTAACTAGCTATAATCGCTACGTCCCCGACATCATAGTACAACAACAACAACAGAATTATAGTGCTACTGTCGTCCATGATAACATCGAGCACTGTGGTATCAAATCCAATCCGATGAGCAAAGTGTGGGGTCCAAAAACGGTGCAAGCCAAAATCCGGGAGTTCAGTACAAGTGCGGTGCAGGACTTTAAGTCTTCATAAATTGAGTATTGATTATATGAGTGAGTGATTGATTGACTTATCGATTAATTGATTCATTCTTCTCGTATTGTGCCAGGATGCTAAAAAATAGACCAATCGAGGAAAGTTAGCATCTTTAGCATATTTCGATACCTTTATAAGCGAAATAGGAAGAAGATTTGGATAGGAAACATTCAAAGGGGAAAGTCTACAGAAGAGGTCATAGAAGGCAGAATGGAGGGAAATAGAGGCAGAGGCAGGCCGAGATTAGGAATGTTAGATGATTTAAAGACCCACTCAAATGTGGACATGAAGAAGAAAGCGGAAGACAGAGAAGAGTGGATGCGTTATATACCATGGACCTGCCAGCAGGTAGTGCACTAAGAGATAAATAATATGATCAAGAACGATATTATAATATTCCTTGTGTTGACTGCAGCCCGTGAGGTCGACCTTACCTCTGAGGGACGGTGTAGAGTTAAAAGAAGAACTGAGGGACGGGCTAGAGTTAAAAGAAGAGCTGAGGTCTATGAAGAGATATGAGTGGAAGAGGTTGGAGGAAGTGCCTTGTTCCACATCCTGTGCTAACCTCTCCAGCAGTGCCACAACGAATTCTTCAGTGCAGTCAGGTGAGTGTTCAAGATTTCTTAATATCTCTCTTGTCTCTCTTGCATATTAAAGATGATGATGATGATGGTGATGGTGATGATGGTGGTGGTGGTGGTGATGATGATGATGATGATAACGATACTTATAGCAGTTATGATAATGGACAGCGATACTGATAGCCAAACTGATAACAATATTGATAGCGGTACTGATAGCGGTACTAGCAGCGATACTGGCAGCGATACTGAGAGCGATACTTACAGCGATACTGATAAAGATCATAATAATTTTTATCTCTTGTTAAGTTAGTGTTTTTTGTTAACTGATCAATGTAATTTTTAGGCAGAATTGAAAGCCAGCCATTTCTTATTACAGCTAATCTTTTTATTTTTTGCCTATTATGTACTTTTAGGAGTGTAATGTACTTTTCTGCAATCCAATTTCTTCATTTTCGACTAACATGTATTTATATATTCTGCAGACATGTATTTATGTATTCTGCAGACATGTATTTATATATTCTGCAGACATGTATTTTTGTATTCTTCAGAGGTGTATTTACGTGAAGGATTGGAGAGCAATTACCTCCATCGTAATCGTGTTGAATGTCTTTCTTTGAAACATTTATCTTAAAGTTTATCTGCGAGCACTCAGACATTCCGATCCACAATACAAAGTATCCCTCTTATCTGCAGAAATATTCCACACGTATTAAGCAGCTTCTTCTTTGTCACGGACGCTCTAGAACTGCACGTCTCCAGAAAGAGTTGACCAAGGCAGATACTGGTGATACAGAAAGACAACTAAATCCACTTCCGATACCGTAGATATCTGAGTTGTGTTATATATATATATATATATATATATATATATACATATATATATATATATATATATATATACACATATTTATATAATATATATATATTACCTCCTTCGTAATATATATATTTAAATAATATATTGCCTCCTTCATAATATATATATATATATATATATATATATATATATACATGTATATATATAATTTATTACCTCCTTCGTAATATATATATATATATATATATATATATATATATATATATATATATATATAGGATGAAAACATGCGGTACTTATATATGTTTTATTGATAGAGGTTGTTAATGGGGCGGATAAGGAGAGTATTGAGATTACATCGACCTTTAAAGGCTATCTGGTATTTTGTGAGATGTAAGTAGAGGATTTTTCAAAAGAGCGTTGCTATATTTCTATCATAGGATTACAGCTCTTTCGTTTCACAGATTTTTCAAGGGATCTGTCGAATTAGTCAATGTTTCAGTTTAATCTGTTTGATTTTACATTTTATTTTTATTTTTTATTCGGTTCGACTTTCAAATTGTCCATGAAGGCAACTGGAGTAGAGAAGGGGATTGGCAATTTATAAATAGAGTTAGAAATTAAAAAATAGCTTGAACGACCATGGTCTATGGGGAAGCGTTCTATAAAATCAGTAATACGAGGAAGAGTAGACAGGAAAGAGTAAGAACACAGAGACAAGAGATGCTAGATGATTTTATAACTCGAAACTTTATACAGTAATGTAGGGAAACACTAAGGAAAGGGCAAAGTGGAGTAATTTAGTTCCGTGAACGGTCCACTATGTTCATGAAGAGAGAAAGAGAGTGAGAGAGAGAGAGAGAGAAAGGAGGATAGGGAAAATGAGCGAGAGAGATAAATAGAGAGAGAGAGAGAGAGAGAGAGAGAAAGAGAGAAAGAGAGAAAGAGAGAAAGAGAGAAAGAGAGAAAGAGAGAAAGAGAGAAAGAGAGTGAGAGAGAGAGAGAGAGAAAGAGAGAAAGAGAGAAAGAGAGAGAGAGAGAGAGAGAGAGAGAGAGAGAGAAAGAGAGAAAGAGAGCATCTGAAACAGAACGAGAGAGAGAGAGAAACAGTCATAAAATGAGAGAGATATATAAAAGGAGAAAAAGAGAGAGAAAGAGAGAGAGAGATATAGAGAGAGAGTTAGAGATACGTGTACATATTTATTCTAAAAGTATCTATTGTCTCTCAAGCACTATTGCTAATTTATAATTCAGATTCCTTCATCATTTACAAATCTGTGACTTGATTTTCTATTAATTGTTTTGAATTGTTTCATTTCCCCTCTATCGCTGCTGCAGTCTATCAACTCAACAGTTTTGATACGTTCACCTCTTCGAAGACCCATAAAGCCTCTAATCGTTGTCTCAACGGCAAGCCTTGGCGCCTATGAGCTCGCGTCCTTGTATTGAAGCTTGAGTGCTATCAAGTGGTCTCAGACAAGTCCTAATACTGCGCTGTGTGAACGGGATGTTGTCCTAATCTATGGACGATTAATTTGCTTTTTACCTTTTGTAACACGTGCGGAGGAAAGGCCTAGAGATTTCTTGAATTTTTGAACGTCTGACTACCTCAGTTAACGTGTTCTTATTCTTCTTAGTGTAAGATAAGTTAAGTAAGGTTAAGTACGGTAAGTAAGGTAAGTTATATAAGGCAAGATAAGTTAAGTAAGGTAAGTAAGGTAAGGTAAGTTAAGTTAGGTAAGGTACGTTAAGTAAGATAAGTAAGGTAAGGTAAGTTAAGGAAGGTAAGTTAAGATAAGTAAGGTAAGGTAAGTTAAGTAAGATAAGTAAGGTAAGGTAAGTTAAGTAAGATAAATAAGGCAAGGTAAGTTAAGAAAGATAAATAAGGAAAGGTAAGTTAAGTTAGGTAAGGTACGTTAAGTAAGATAAGTAAGGTAAGGTAAGTTAAGGAAGGTAAGTTAAGTAAGATAAGTAAGGTAAGGTAAGTTAAGTAAGATAAGTAAGGTAAGGTAAGTTAAGTAAGATAAATAAGGCAAGGTAAGTTAAGAAAGATAAATAAGGAAAGGTAAGTTAGTGTAAGGCATACTCGTTCAACCATGGTTAAGTAACCTCATCAGCAGTGGGTAGATCAATCAAACCTACATAGAGCTCTGGCTTAGGTCACTCTTCCACAATGTGATGAAATGCGCTCATCACAATGTGATGCGTAGTTGAGCACCACACGGGCACCTAAAGTGGAACTTTTCTTGTCAGATCAATGCTTGCACGCTGCACATGAACGTATTGAAACGAAATATAGTCTTACGGTGACTGAAATTTCTCCCATCATCAGCACTTTCTTAAATGTTTGCAAGTAGTTGCTGAAATATGAACTTACCTGTCTAGCATTGCTGTGATCTTATGGAAGAAAGGAAGTTTAAGGAAACTGGTTTTGATAGCATTAAGTTACACGGTGTCATTTTTCTAGAAACTTAGCTATTTTTAATGCTTTTGTTCGTACGGTCACATACACGACAAACCATACTTGCTTTTGAGTTTTCCTGTTTAGTTGCTGTTTGTTTAGTTTTTGTCTGCCATCGCCTCCATGGTTATTAGAAATCATTATCTTCTTATTATGAAAATTGTTTCCAAGCACAATATAATTCTAAGATATGATTAACCATGGACAGTTGGACACGATTAATATTAACCTTCCAGGAACCTGTAAAGCGGTATCGAAGACCGGCCACGCGCCATGACACCGCTATATAGATTAACCATGGACAGTTGGACACGATTAATATTAACCTGCCAGGAACCTGTAAAGCGGTATCGAAGACCGGCCACGCGCCATGACACCGCTATATAAATTGTCGGAGGCTATTATTATTATTATTATTATTATATTTATTAATAATAATAATAATATTATTATTATTTTATTATATTTTTTATTATTAATTTGCCCCGGTGTAAAGAACCTGAGGTTTGATAAAAACGATTCAAGCAATATGTGCTGAATCGCCGCCCGGCTACTCGAGGGCCTCAATCGGCTTAAAGGAACTGCTGACGATTATTATTATTATTATTTATTATTATTATTATTATTGTTATTATTATTATTATTATTATGATTATTTTTATCTCGTAACTAGCTGAAAATAAGAAACCTTTACGTTGTATCCGGCAGCTCTGGAGGCCAGTATCTTCATTTCACCGCTACTCTGCGTGGACTGGGCGAATTAGAAGAGACACTTTATCTGTTGATAGAGATAAAGGATGTGGGAGTATTGCGCTGATTTGTTTGTAGGCTCTTAAAGTGTTAGACATTTTTTCTGCAGGCATAATACATGCATCTCTAATTTAAGTCCTGCATTGAGGACATTTGTCTTACGTCAGGGTTTGATATTTTCCATTAGAAATCGGATAAATAATAATAATAATAATAATAATAATAAATAATAATAATAATAATCGTCAGCAGTTCCTTTAAGCCGATTGAGGCCCTCGAGTAGCCGGGCGGCGATTCAGCACGTATTGCTTGAATCGTTTTTATCAAACCTCAGGTTCTTTACACCGGGGCAAATTAATAATAAAAAATATAATAAAATAATAATAATATTATTATTATTATTAATCAATATTATAATAATAATAATAATAATAATAATAATAATAATAATAATAATAATAATAATAATAGCCTCCGACAATTTATATAGCGGTGTCATGGCGCGTGGCCGGTCTTCGATACCGCTTTACAGGTTCCTGGCAGGTTAATATTAATCGTGTCCAACTGTCCATGGTTAATCATATCTTAGAATTATATTGTGCTTGGAAACAATTTTCATAATAAGAAGATAATGATTTCTAATAACCATGGAGGCGATGGCAGACAAATACTAAACAAACAGCAACTAAACAGGAAAACTCAAAAGCAAGTATGGTTTGTCGTGTATAATAAAGCTTCCAGAATACAGCAATAATGACAATAAATTTTTAACGTCCGTTTTTCGGGCTCGCCCGTCACTTACATCGCTTCCGAGTGAAGGAATTGACTTCAACGTTAGCTTTACCAGATTTTCTAAAGACTAGATATTTCTATTCACTGATTGATTGAGTTACTAGCGGTATTGTTTTACTGGGCAATTAATGACTAGCTATTGGTTGGTTGAGTTAATCCACTGATTGTTTTAGTTAATGGCGGTATGGTTTTACAAGGCAGTTAAAGACTAGCTATTTCAATCCACTGATTGTTCAAGTTAATGGCGGTAGGGTTTGACTAGGCAGTTAAAGACTAGCTATTTCTATCCACTGACTGTTAAAGTTAATGGCGGTATGGTTTTACTAAGCAGTTAGGGACTATCTATTTCTATCCACTGACTGTTAAAGTTAATGGAGGTATGGTTTTACTAGGTAGTTAAAGACTATCTATTTTTATCCACTGACTGTTAAAGTTAATGGCCGTATGGTTTTACAAGGCAGTTAAAGACTAGCTATTTTTATCCATTGATTGTTAAAGTTAATGGCCGTATGGTTTTACAAGGCAGTTAAAGACTAGCTATTTCAATCCACTGATTGTTCAAGTTAATGGAGGTATGGATTTACTAGGCAGTTAAAGACTAGCTATTTCTATCCATTGACTGTTAAAGTTAATGGCGGTATGGTTTTACTCTAAGACAATAAAGATAATCTATCAGGAACTGCCTGACACTCACTGGTATTAAACTGGAACAAACTTCAGTTATATTGATTTTTCTATAGAACTAATCTAGTTCCCGTGCTGTGTCAGGACAATTCGGAAGTAGAACGAAATTTAACTAAGTCGAACTGAGAAAAGTAATGGGAAGCCATCTCAGAAACTATATATTTCTCAAACTATACACTGCATTTCAGTGTGGATAATGCATAATCTTTTGTGATTAACTTTTGATCGATGGAGTGCTCTTGGTTGAAGATAAAAGCAGAACGCGAGTAGCAGTGTATGATTTGGGCTACTTTGATCTGAGAATCGACATAGCACTAGAGAGAAAGAGAGAGAGAGAGAGAGAGAGAGAGAGAGAGAGAGAGAGAGAGAGAGAATGAGAGAAAGAGAAAGAGGAAGAGAGAGAGAGAGAGAGAGAGAGAGAGAGATAAAGAAGAAGGCGCACATACCTAGAGAGAGAGTGAGAGGGAAGCGAGAGAGAGAGAGAGATAGTGAGAGAAAGAGAGAGAAAAGGAAAGAGAGGGAGAGTAAGAGAGAGATAACTTCGAAGACGCACGATGGTTATCATGATGACGATGATTATGATGATGACGATGATGATGATATCGAGTTTGTAGTTGTTTTATTAAAACAGACCTGATCTTAGACTATTTTAGCCTCAGTTGTAAATAATTCAACATCCTTATCTTATCAAAAACTTCTAATGAACTGTGAAACCCTTTGAATATACGGCTCATGTGCCCAGTAATGGTTCAACCATTATCACTTAAGCGCTTTAAAGCCATACTAACGACCATTCGATAACCGGAACGTAAAGTAGGAATCTTTGAAGTGTTTATTGCATAAGTGTTCATTGCGTCAGAATTGAAATGTAAATTATCACAAAACTAGGCTGGTTTCGAAAGGAAATATTTTTCCTATCAAGAACTTGACAAGAAGAATGTTGTTGCAGCGTAACTTTTATTTTAGATGATTTAGCTGTAATTGTTGAACTTTGTTCATAAACTGCAACGTTCCAAATATCAAAGGAAACGAAGACTTTTTTGGTAAAAATAAGACCGTAATGTACGCAATAAAAATTCCTAAAATTTATTGTGTAAACACGAATTGCTGTATAGCTAACAATTTTACTACGGCAGAGTGCTAATACTATGGAAACAAGATCTGGAATTCATTTTCAATTAGAAATGTATATTGTTAGATTTCTATTAAATTAGATTTTGCATGGTTTGAGCTTGCAGATTTCAATTTGACCCTTTGAATGAGACAAAGGGTCAAAGGGTCTCTCTTATACTCCGTAGTATAAGCTGCAGACTCTGATTTATGAAATTCTATAAACCGTACATGTAATGCGAGAGATTTAAAGAAGGCGTTTGATAGAATAAAATATGGGAGAATTTCAGTAGCTTTACTTTTAAGTGAATATCGTCGACGCTTAGATTTTTTTATCCCATTAGACAGCTGTTGTTTAATTTAATTCATTTTTGATTAACAACATTGCTGGTTTTGAATTGTTTTAAGCTTTATAGATTGGCTGCATTTACTACTCGATTTAAGCTGAATGTTATATTCGAGATCCACTTAAATCTTTAGTTTACGGTAATGTTAAAATAATATATATAGACCTAAGCCGTGTTATATGGATTCATGCCATTCAATACATATTAGAGGAAATGGCGATAGCACTTCAGTTTCTTGTTATTGCTAAGTGTTTTATTGGACTCTCGTGCAGAACTTTTGAAATGCATTGTTTTTCTGGACTACTTAAGTCTTGAGGAGTAAACTCCAATCAGTCACTGATACACAAGAGATAAGCTGAGATTTGTTTAGTATACAGATTATCTGTTGTCCTGACGTTGAAATTGCGTGAAACTCCTATCTAGTTTTCTACAGCTCATTATTTCATTTTTTGCCACCTGCAGTGAAATTTTGACTTTTGTTAAGTAGGGTTTAACAAAAGGCTTAAAAAGTAAGGCTTCCAACGCCAGAAGGGGCAATCGGTTGGTGAGCGCCTAGACTCCACAAATTTTTTACACAAATTTTAACGAATAATCTCAAATAGAGAATTGACTGAAAGACAATATGACGTAGGACAGAGAGGATTTGAGACAGTCTTTTCGTATCCCGACCCTAGTTAAACAGGGTTTCAAGGGAAGAAGAAGAAGATGATGCTAATGTTAAGTAGAGCTTAATGCCGATGAGCAGGAAATTCTACAGCAAGTACATAGCGTAGAGATAAGCACATAAGTACTGCAACGAGTACATAGCACTGAGACAATTACGAAAATATCTCATCAAACTGAATATAAAAATTACACTTTTTACAGCCGTATACGTAGGATTTCTTAAAATACGTCAAGTCAATTATAAAAATCAAAATAGGCTAATTTTGCTCAAAGAATTTTTACTGTTCAGTTTGATTTGTATGAATTCTGTACTTTATAGCAAGAGTATAACGTTCATTACTGGTGAAATGACGATGTGTGATCACATGGAAATGTTAAGAACACGCGCAACAATTGTAAGCCACGAAGCACTGAGTAAATGTTTTTATAAAATGTTAATTGACATCAGATCTGAGTTCTGTTTTATGAACTTCTTATCTAACAGCTTTCAGTTTCTCTTGGCATCACAGATATAAACCAAACGGGTCGGGTCGGTGGGTGGGGGTCATTTTTTCTTCCAGGGGGGCGGGTAATTGGGTCGGAGAGGGGTGGGGGCATTTATGTCGGGAGGGGTGATGTTATCTGGTCAGGGAGAGAGTCATTAGGTCGGGATAGAATCAGTGAAAATTAATTCAGTCATTGAGTCAGGTCGGGGATGTGGGTTATTGGTTCCAAATCGGCTAATTTTGTTCGTCGAGGGGGTGGGGTCGTAGGCTAGGGAAGGGGGGATTCCCTTGGACGGATCGGGGAGGGAGTTTCATTAGGTCGAGGAGAGGGTGGAGGTCATTAGATCGGGGAAGGTTGGTGTAATCGGTTCGGGGAGGGGGTCACTGGGTGGGGGTAGAGTCAGTGAAAATTGGCTGAAAGATAAAACCATATCACAGACAATATTTCAATGGCAATATGAGAGAGAGAGAGAGAGAGAAAAGAGAGAGAGAGATGAAGTTACGGAGAGAGCTGGTAAGTTCGTAACTTTTTCTAAACACAGTTGAGAAACTTCTTATCGTTCTCCTGCTTAAACCTCCACAAGAGAGCTGACTGCAGTTTCTCAAGCAATTGGATACAATGGAAGTCACTCACTGGTAACGAAGCTCTAGGATATTGTTTCAGGAATTAATACATCGGTCGCGGAACGGTTTACATCAGGTGCCACTTGTAACCTTGACATTTTATTTACTCGATGATTTGGCTGATGCAGAGATTGGCTCGTGAGATTTCCATCATCTAGGGTACGCAAGTTCTACGTCCTAGTTCTCTAATCTGCCAGCGAGCACTTGTGGCTGATGCTTTATTCAGTGCCGGGCTAGACTGAGACTTCAGCTACTGAAAGTAGAGAATTTAGTAAGGACGCGGGTCCATTTCTTTTATAATAATAATAATTATTATTAATAACAATATTAATATTAATATTGATATTGATATTAAAATTAATATTAATTAATATCTACACATGTTAACTTTATGTGAACGGTTTACATCAGGTGCCACTTGTAACCTTGACATTTTATTTACTCGATGATTTGGCTGATGCAGAGATTGGCTCGTATATATATATTTATTTTTTTATTTCACATAAAGTTAAACATGTGTAGATTAACACAATGCTTGATATTTCACATAGAGTTAAACATATGTAGTTTAACAAAACGCTTTGATATTTCTCGTAGATTTAGCAAGTGTGTTTGTCTAATTGAGTTTCATTAACGGCAAGGCTATGACTTTTTAAACTATCTTTCTGTCTGTCTGTCTGTCCGTCTGTCTGTCTGTCTCTATCACTCTCGTTGCAGTAGCCTGCTCTGTCAAATAATGCTTTCAAGGCAAATATTCCTAATCAATCTGCTCTCTAGTCGCTGTCGAACATTTCAAAACTCGATTTCACCACAAGGACTTTAATAAAATTCAATAGTAACTTTCTAACGTCTCCTACAGCTCCATTCCCTGTCTCAGTTCCTGTGTAGTCGCCTCTTACGACCCTTGCAGTATACGATTGCTATATTCCTCAGTCATCTGGTCACAACATGGAGGAAACTCTTTCTAGTTCTTATTTCTTTACTAGCCGTTCTTGCCTGTACCACCCCTGAACCCGTTCTTGTCTTTCTCTCGCTGGTGTTTATTGTCGCTTTATCGACTCTGATAAAATCCTGTTCTCTATATCTTTAATGGTTTCTGTATAGCACTGTGCCTGTGTACTGAATCAACTGTTTCTAGCTAATGGTACAGAAGTCAAGCTACGATCTTATACTGCTCAGTTGAAGAATTTCAGCCATATTTGAAGAGTTAAATTGTGGTTTTGGTGGTGTCTTTAACATAAGTGTGTTTTGTGGTTTTGGCCGTAACTATGCCGTAGTTTTGGCCGTTAATATTATGTATTAAAACTAGAAGCCATACGTTTCCCAAGCTATAGGCTACATAAGGTATGGATACGGCATAGACTTTGTAAAGGGATTAACTTGTTGATCTAAGGAGTGCTCTTATGGAGCGAGAAAACAGACTTTGAGTATGAATATGTACCTTGAACCTGCCACTTGGCAGTGCACTGAAGAAGAAGATTGCCTGAGCTTGGGCTTGTGAAATATAAGTAAATTTAATTGTGAATAATTTAATGTGAAGATAATTTTACTACATGGTTTACTACTGGAGAAGAGTGATATATTTGTCTAATATGCATCGGGTTATGTGATATTAAATTGGGGATGGTAAATTTTCACCGAAATGTTGACACTGGGCTAAGATGAAAATAAGCAAATATGATAAGATACGTCTTGATATGACACGACACACTACAGTACAGTATAATATAGTGTGGTGCAGAACAGTACAATACAATACAAAACAGCACAATACAATACAGTGCAATGAAATGAAGGTTTAACGTTCCGTTACTAAATCCTCAAAGGGCGTCGCAACCGGACTTGAGCTTGCAGCTTGAAACGAAATATTGCGAATCAATTTCGATACCGTTTGTACTGCGTCATCTCATTTTGAGCACTTACAGTTCTAAACGCAAAGGCACTGTTAGCGACGTCTCGAGTTCGGATCTTTATGTCCTTTTCATTTCATGTGAATTGCTATATTTTGTGAGACTTTCTAGCTCTATTGTGTGAAATGATTGAATCATTTAAATAAAAGTGTGCTACTAAGATTGAATGTAGCATCCGGTCATTATTGTATCCGTAGTACTCGCCTTTATTTCCTGTTAATATCGTTATTTAATGGCTTTCTGTGTCAGCGTTAGATGTACCTCAAGGGCAAAACTTTCCTCGCCCGGGGCTGTCAGAGCAAAGCAAGACGACGAAGGATCAACTACTTTGATAATTGATTTGTTGATTTTGTCCAGTCGAATTTCCGATTGAATTCGTAGCAAAAGGACTCGAAGAATGTTTTGAGATATAATGCCCTTTATCATTCTTGATAATAATTTATATTAACCTGGAAGCTGTGCGTTATTACTTCTCAGATGATAGAGGCTTTTGGTATTAGGCGAAATAATTATTTCCTTCAATGACATTTCGAAATTATAGTTTTGTCTATAATTGATTATTTTAAATTATAATAATAATTGTAAATAATAAAAATAAATAAAGATAAGTAGGAATCCTACCATCATCATCATCTTCCCTTGAATCCCAGTTTAACTTGTGTCGGGATACGAATAGACTGTCTCAAATCCTCTATGTCCTATATCATATCATCCATCAGTCAATCCCCTATTTGAGACTTTCCCATTCGTTTAAATTTTTGTAGCAATATCTGGAGCCTAAGCGCTCAGCAACCGAATGCCCTTTCACACGTTTGAAAAGATAGAAGATATGGATATCAACGTGAATAATTTTTTCCCAGTAACTTCCGTTTTCCGTCAAAGATGTAATGTTATAACATTGCACAGGAAGGTGATAGTTAGGGTAACGATTGAATTCGATTGCGAGCCATGCGTGAATGAATGGATTAGTGAATGAATGGATTAGTGAATGAATGGATTAGTGAATGAATAAATACATGAATGAATGGATTAGTGAATGAATGGATTAGTGAATGAATAAATACATGAATGAATGGATTAGTGAATGAATGGATTTATGAATGAATGGATTAGTGAATGAATGGATTAGTGAATGATTGGATTAGTGAATGAATGGATTAGTGAATAAATGAATTAGTGAATGAATGGATTAGTGAATGAATGGATTAGTGAATGAATAGATTAGTGAATGTGATTGACTGAATGTGAATGAACTAACGAACGAACGAACGAACGAATGGATGGATAGATGGATGATTGGATTGAAGATTGGATGGATGGATGATTGGATTGATGATTGGATGGATGGATTGATGAATGGATTTTTGATTGAACGGATGGACGACTAACACTTGGAAGAATGAGTTAGTGAGGGAATAATAATAATATGACTGTTCAGTAAAACAATGCACGTACTAATGTGCTCCATCCAGTCAAAAGCACTGTCATATATTAATATAGCTAAATACTAAAATCGCAGAGGTATTTATAATATAGAGAGCAGAGAACTATACACCTCAGAATTTACAGGTAAGTATCGGACAAATATATGTAATTTTGAAATTTTTTGTAGCATTAGTTAAGATACTTTACTGGTAGTACTGAAAGAGTAACATAGGTTGCATAATTACAAAATATTCAAATAGAAAATATTTCAATACAAAGGCGAATGTTGTCATAAATTTTTATTTCTTGTAAGCAACTTGTAAGCAACCAATCAATCAACTTATTTATTGATTCACTCATTCAATCAAACAATCAATCAATCAAGCAATGATTGACTTAATCAATGCGGAATTAATGTACTAGTCATGGGGTCTTCATAAGAACCCACAGCTATGCTAGTCTTCTACGAATGAAGTTTTCTGAACTTCTGTAGCCTGGTACGAGATTCGAACCCGTAGTGTGCTAGAAAGAGCGATAATCCCTAAAACAGAATGCGTTTTGTCGTTGTAATTCAGTAGCAGCCGACAATTTCAGAACTTCACACATTATCGCTCATTTGCCGCTAATGTAAACAAACGAGGACTGACTGATCTGCCTGCGACACGTAATTACCTTTCCACGAGTTTCTTGCAATCTATTCAACCTTTTACGTCTAAACTGTTGTTTGTTTATCTCGCAGTTTATCTTTCAATTCATCTCTGCAAGCAGCTAGGTAGGCCTGGTAATGTAGGCTAAAAAGTTATAGTTGAAAAATATAGCGGTAACTATGTATGCAAATTGGTAAATGGACTGTTATTAATTATGCCCAAGGGAGGAGAAATGAGTGTATGCATTAGGGTATATTTATTTATATAATTATGTAGAGTGAAGAACTAATGGTACATTTTCTATGGTAATGATAACGATACATGTATTTGTACATATATATAGGGAAGGGTAGCGGTGTTCATGTAAATATAAAATTATGATTAGCGGCAGAGATAGTATAGTAGGCCTATTGTATTGCGGTATGGATGTAGAAATTTTATCTTTCTTAAAAGCTGTGATAACATCTTTCAGTCCGTCATTGCACGACTCCAAGAGCAATTTTCTCCGGTATTGTATGACTACCGGAGCAATTCTGTGCGTCATTGTATAACAAGATTTACAACTTTATTACTATTTGCTCTTTTGTAGTTTCTGTCGTGTTCAAGTTATTGATTACAGTTATATTAAAGAGTATGCTAAGGTATGAAATTTAGCCTATAGTTTAAAGTAAGCTCTAAGACCTAAGTCCGAAAATGTATTAAATGTATTTCTTAAATGTATTCACTACAGAATACATTTAAGAAATAGTCTTCTTAAATGTATTCTGTAGTGAATACTTTAAATGTAAACTGTAATACTGGAATATTGTAAATGTAACCACATGTAGTATTCAGTAGTGAAAACTTTAAGTAATATTATGCTGGTGTGCCTCAAGATTACACAAGAATCTGTTGACTACTCTTTAAATAGAATGCCGGAAAGCTTCTGATCTAGAAGTTACATCAATTTCAGCCATCTATTTAGTTATTGATTGTAATATCTTTCATTCTTACGTTCTTCTTACATTTTTTACATTCTTATTTATTGTAATTTCTTACTGGCTGGAGCCATTGGCGATGTCTGTGAGGTACTAGATCGCGGATCAGTATGTGCGGGGTTCAAATCCTGGGCTCGCCCGTCACTGACATCGCTTTCGAGTGAGGAAACTGACGTTAACATTAGTTTCTTAAAATCTAATGCGTATTAAATCATTTTAGACTCCTCCACGCTGAAGGTGGCGATCCAGTGTATCGAATCCTCCACTTCTCACCCGGTAGTGGAAACACTGTGTGACGCGAGGTCACGTGACGCTGTTCAAACCGTATCCTGTATACCCTGCCCTCGCCTGAGTTATCCTACGTCATCGAATAGTGATGACGCCATAAATGACGTCTTTGCTTACCCAGGCAGCCGCCATTACGCAGACGACACAGGATTGGTTGATGGGTGGACAGCTAGCGAGCAATTAGTGAGCAAACAAAGTACGAGTGAACGAAAAGAAGCGATAGTATCGCGTGGGCAAATAATAACACCGCAATTAACGGATGAGCAATTTTCGCCTGGGCAATTAAAAAACGTGCAAATTGTAGATGGCCAATCAGATGCTACCAGTTCATCGGCAGATGAAATGAATGACAAAGCGTGGAAATATTTGTTTGGCGTTTTAAAAGAGAGGCAATATGAAAACAATTCAGATGAAATAGGAGATGAAAAAAGAAATGAAATCTCTACTTCATCAAACAGGGGCTCTGAATACGTGAAAATATATGGTAAGATACTTGGTATTTGTGCATTGTTCTACACTAAAAGTTCATAACATTTCATGTATATTTTGAGTGAGATTTTGAAGCACGGAGTTTTAAAGAAATACTAATTTATTTTACTTTTCAATTTTTCATTTACTATATAGTCAATCTTGTAAGTGCAATACTGCATGTACTTTTCTTGGCAACTCAAAATTTATTTATTCTTACAGTTTATGTTTTCGTTTTGTATCGTTATTTGTTCATCACGGCACAGATTATACAAACAATAGGAACGTGCATGTAGTTAGATAAACATTTAACAATACAAAAGATCCATAGCTCTGTTATGGATCCCCTTATCTTCGGTATTGGACTTGCCCTGTTTTAGATCACACTGTCTACGAATTTTGCATATACATTTATCATCAGACGGTTTAATGGATATCTGCATTTGCGCAATCACTCTAGGCTTCCTGACAACACCATAGATAAGAAACCTGACGATGAGTCTCTATTAGAGTATGTTGATTAGAACCAATCATTAAAAATGAAGTCACATAACACAGGTATATAAAGCAATATAATTATATCCATTAATGATTTAAATCACAACAAATTGATTAAAAATATGAAACTATATAGGGATAAATGACCAGGATGACCTCGAACAGGAAACTTCCAATAGTCCCATTGTGTTACTGCCTCCGAGGAAGACCGAGATCGGACTGAGCAGTGACAGACAACTTTCTCAAGATGACATCTGGCGTGACGGAGATGAACTAGAAAGAGATGAGCAGGGATACATGGCTCTTAAAGCAGGGCACAAAGAAGAAGAAAGCAATGAAATCTCCACAACGCCTAGGTCTGGAATAATTGTGTTATTATATTAAATTCATTTTAAAATGATTTTATTTAGTTAAAATCTAGACATGCTAATAGTTAGTTACTGGATTATTAGATTATCTCTAAAAAAGAGTCTAACGTATCGTTCTTTTTACTTAAACTGTATTGAAAGTTTTTGGCTAGTGGTTAAAAATTTACAAGTTACGATACCGTAAATCTAACGACGTCAGAAGCAATCGGTTCATAATTTTTCAGATATATTTATCTTTGAATTAATGGTATTCCTCAAATTCATCCTTGTATCTTAATTCTCTCTGGTATATCACTAAAATACTGTCTTGTAATGGAGCTGAGGGTCATAGCAATCTCTTTCCTTTATACCCAATCCTATTTAGTCATAAAGCGGATCCCGATACCTAAAGCAAATTAACTGAATTCGTCTCGAAGCTCTTAACTCCAGTAAACTAACGGAGTTCTCAAAGCACTTACTGTAGTAAACTAATTGAGTTCTTCTCTAAGTACTTATATCTCCATAGCGTAGTGTTAACGTCGCGATGTTTTAAGTGACAGATCCAGATTCCAGAGGTGATTTGAACTCTCGTTGGTTCGATTCTCGACCGCGCTGATCTAAGAGTAAAATCTCAGACATTCACTGGACTGGTTACACGGAAAATAGACTAAATTTCTTATCGGTTTAAACATCTGGTATTAAAAGTGATAGATATCAACACAGTTGATCATTTCACTATAATGCTTCAATGCTTAATAGATGTGTTATATTTAGATTTTGCAAAAGCATTTGATAAAGTACCCCATAATAGATAATTGAGAAAGTTAGAGGCACACGGTATACAGGGTAATATTCTTAGATGGATAGGTAATTGGTTAAGTGATAGGCGGCAAAGAGCATGTGTTGATGGAGAATTTTCTAGATGGACAGCGGTGAAAAGTGGTGTTCCACAAGGATCTGTTTTTGGTCCTCTGTTGTTTCTGATATATATTAACGACATAGACATAGACATAGTATCAAAAGTTAGTAAATTCGCAGATGATTCGAAAATAGCAAAAATTGTAAATAATAAAGCACATACAGAGGTTCTAATAGAAGACATTAAAATTACAAAATTGGTCTAGAAATGGCAGATGGAATTTAATAGCGATAAGTGTAATATAATGCACATAGGTAAAAAAGAGTTTAAATACTGAATATATTTTAAATAATAAAATACTGAAAAATACTACTTCTGAAAGAGACTTAGGTGTAATAGTAGATAATTCATTAGAATTTAGTGAGCAATGTAATAAAGCTGCCAATAGTGCAAATGCTGTTATAGGTATAATGAAAAGAACAATGACAAGTAGAAGAAAAGACATTATATTAAAGTTATATAAGGCATTGGTTAGACCCAAACTTGAATATTGTGTTCAGGCTTGGTGTCCCTATCTTAAGAAAAATTTAGAGAAATTAGAGAAAGTCCAAGCTAGAGCAACAAGATTAAATAAGAAATGTAGTAATGTCAATTATGAAAATCGTTTAAAATACACTGGATTGATATCTTTAGAAGAGAGAAGGGTTAGAGGAGATTTATTAGAAGTTTATAAGATGCTTAATGGTTTCAGTAAAGTAAATTATAACAATTTGTTTCAATTAGCAAATAATAACAGAACTAGAGGACACAAATACAAGTTAATTAAATTTAGAAGTAGGCTTGAGATACGCAAACATCTTTTCAGTCAGAGAGTTGTTGGTGTTTGGAACGGATTGCCAGAAGAGTTCGTTGAGGCCGAATTTATCAATTAATTTAAGAATAGATATGATAAGTACATAAAGTTGTTGTAGGGAAAGGTGTGAAGTAGTAGTAGAAAAGTAATATGCTGAGTTGTGGGGTTGCCCAGTCCTATAAAAGGGTATACGTTTTGATAGTTAAGTAGAGTTTATATAGTTTATTTAGCTTTTTTGTATAAATGGCTATTGTCTCTTGCTGTAATGTTTGGTATGTGTATTTTTGAGGATGTGTAGGCCTAGGTATGTTGTAATTTGACAAGTGTTAGCACATTGAGTAGTATTTGTACCTGTTAGTGTACAGGTTAATAGTACAGGTATGCTGGTTTCCTGTATTAGTAATGGTTATTAAGTAAAATGTGTTGTGCTATGCAAAATGTGTAGGTAAGTTTTATTTTTTATTTTTTGTTTTGTGTGGGTCTTAAACAAGCAGTTGTGCTTTCTGATCTAGTGTCGTTATGTTATGTTATGCTTGTTTACTTACTTGCTGTAGTAAATTAATTGAGTTCTTCTGAAAATAATTACTGATTATCATGCCTACAGGCCTGTTTGTTAATATTTCTAACTGATGACCAAATAATATTAGTCAAATTGGTTAAATTAGAATTTAACTTAAATACCATTATTTAACTTAATTATAATTTAACCTAACCAGTATAATAAAATTAAGTCAACTGTTGTTGTTGTTGTTGCTCAGCTTCTACACGTCGTCGTGGGGTCCATGTAGCGTAACGTGCTCTACTGGTATCAGAACACGTCGTGTCATCTGTAGAGTATTTATAGAGTCAAACAGTTCTGTCGTCGACTTGCTTGACTCAAACTGCCCCGGTGAACTATTTTACTCTGCTTTTACGTTTAGCTTAACTTAATTATACTGGTTCAGGAATTCGTAAAGACTTATAACACCAGTCTAGTCGTAATTTCATACCTCAATACATAGACATTGTAAAGGAAAAAAATTCGTTCATCAATTCTGACCGCTTGGCACCTATGCCTTGAGATTTATCGTGTAACTGCGCTGGCTGGGATGTGGCGCATCACTATGATATTAGAGGTATGATTAGTCAATAGCTTCATCAACAAACTAAAAGTAAAATTATGTTATCTGCAAAATTAATACCAATCAAAGGAGAATACTCGTCTTGATGATTATGGTAGCAGAGCATTATCTCCATTTCTCTTTCTTATCCAACGTAAAGTAAACACGCATTATAGTGAAATGATCAATTATGTTGATATCTATCACTTTTAATGCTACATATTTAAACCGTTAGGCAATTTCGATTAGTTTCCATATAACCAGTCCAGTGAATGTCCAAGATTTAACTCTCAGATCAGCACGGCTGGGATTCGAATAAAGGAGGATTCAATTCACCTCAGGATCTGTCATTTAAAACTTCATGGCGTTACCCCTACGCTATTAAGACATTCTAACTATGCGTTTCGTATGAACATTTCGTTGCCTCATGTGTGTTATCTAGGCAGATCTCGTGCATTCTTTAGTTTTTCTATTTTTAGATTTTTTAAAGAATTTTTCTATTGTTTGCTATTTTGTGTAGGGGAGAAACCGAGCGAGTCAGATATCTGTAGGGAGGCGGATTGTATCGGATACCTAAGGAGACGGGAATCCTATCACTGGAACATCACCGGATATGGACCTTGCAGCAGAACATGCGGTGGAGGTAAGCTTTGAAATCTCTTCTGCTACAGTTCTCAGTGGCTCTGCCAGTGGGAATTATTCTTGTTCTTTTCTTGCGCCTCCTCCTGGATTCTTAAAGATTAAATTATGGCTATCCCCAGTATCCCACTGGCTGGAACCAGTGGCGAAGTCGGTAAGATATTCGACCGCGGATCCGTAGGTGCGGGGTTCAAATCCTGGGCTCGCAGGTCACTGACATCGCTTTCGAGTGAGAAATCTGACGTTAACCTTAGCTTTACCTTAGCATTAGTCCTCTTGGATTCTTTCTGGGTTGCTTTTCGTGCTCGAAATTTGCATTGCACTCTAGTGTTTGTTGTAGTTGTTTAGTCAGGGATACACTGACAGTGTCTGCTTTCAATATCAATATCGAACAGCCAGTATGTCAATGACCCTGTAATCTCAGTTAATATTCAATCAGTCAATTGCCTCCCGTTCAAATAGGGCGTTGCCTCTTCCCACCAGTTGCTTTACTCTCGTTTTACACCTATTCAAACAAAAACTCTATTACAATCGAGTTTGTTAGCGATAAAACGGTGAAAACTATAATCATCGATTGCTCGATGTTGTCATTGATGACACTAGCACTTTAACTGAGTTTGAATTGGTCTTATTGATTGATCGTAGGTTTACAGAACGCCGAGTTTTCTTGTCTACGGGCCAGTGACTATATGCTCGTGAATGCCAAGTTTTGTGCTAACTATCCCCAGCCACGCGCTCAGCCTAGGCTTTGCAATGAGAGACGGTGTCCAGCTAGGTTGGGTATTTAATTTATAATAATAACACTATGGAGTGGCACATTTGCACAGATTATAAACAAAGCCAGGTGGTTGAGTGGGGAGGGGTGTGTGTTAATATTGACGGCAGGCAATGTTTAATACATAGGCCTATTGCTCCTATATAGACATATACATGTAGATTTAGATACATATAGATATATTTATTATTATAGGCGTATTATTAAGTATAGATTGGTAGGTGTAGATACTGTGTGGTATATAGTTATAAATACTAACAATTGGGAGAACAAATACTACGTTCTTTTTCTTCTTCATTTTCTTGTTTTTATTTTTCTTCTTCTTTCACAGTAAAATTAAATTTTAAATTGTAAATTGTAATAATATAAGCGATTTAACTTTAGTTAGTCAGCTGATGTAATCGCGAAGCTGTACTGCTCTCTCTCTCTCTCTCTCTCTCTCTCCCTATCTCTTTCTTTCTTAGTGCACTGCCCACTGGAAGGTCCATGGTATTTAACGTATCCACTCATCTCTGTCATCCGTTTTCCTCTTTATGTCCACACGCGAGCGTATCCTTAAATCATCTGTAACATATCTTTTGATATACCATTATTCTTGGAGGATTCTATTTATGACGAGGTGGGCCCCCTATGCCTTACTCAGTAGGCTACAGCTATATATAACGCATATTTTTCTCTATCTGAGAAACTAGCTAATGGTCAAATTTATTGAGAGGTTTCCTCTTTTGATTATTAATAAGGCACTAAACCCTATGAAGTAGAGATCAAGTTTGACAAAATAACTTGTTTGCATATCTTTAAAATTGAATTAGACTAAGTTTTTATTTTTATTTTTCATAATTAGATGGCGTATATTCCCCAATGGGAGCTGCTCGGCCCCCTGCGGTGGGGGTCAGCAAAAAAGGCTGGTGCGGTGCATGCTGGATGCAGTAGATGCGGGGGGAGAGAGCCTCGAGCAGGATAATTCTGAATGTCTAGCTGAGGGTCAGAAGCCGCCTCCCAAAACAGTTCTGTGTAATATGGCTCCATGCCCCCCAAATTGGTTCATCGATGGCTGGTCTCAGGTAATTACGATAGTTTAAATTATGGTTCTTAGTTAATATAGTTTAGTCTAAATTTGTAGTTATGGTAAGTGTAAGAGTATTAAATTATTTGATGACGACTGTACTAGTATTATTATTATTATTTTGTCAATAACTATAGGAATTATAATTTCTTTTTCTGTGTTATAAACTTACATGTCATATATAGTGGTATTGTTATAAATACTGCTTGGACGGAGTGAATTTTCAGTACCAATTAAAGAAGACTAAAATTATTAATTCGAATAAAGTGTATTGTATATAAATTGATAATTTTCTAGCTGTATTTTATTATGAAATTAACATACTTATTTACTCGAAGTTTTCTCTGATAGTATAATTTTACAGTGTAACAAATTCAGATCCACTTGCGATACAACTGAGCTGGAAATAAGAACTTAATTATTTTCGACATAGCACCTTTATTTTAAGACAGAATTTTACTATTAATTCAGTATCCATATTTTCTTTTCAGTGCTCAGTTACTTGCGGCGTTGGCGTGAGGCACCGAGCTGTTCGCTGCGAGCAGAAGATCTCGCTCTCGACGGTGGTCACGGTCAACCCTTCGCTCTGCCTGGAACACGACCCTGACCGCCCGGCCTCCGAGCAACCCTGCGACTTCTCCCACGTCCCCTGCACCAGCGGTAAGGGCCCGGCCGCCGAGGCAGACTCGACTATTCTGCCGGAGTCCTTGTCCCTGGTCCAACTGAGGCCCCGTGGAAAGGTCCTGCTGAATGCAGGAAGTTCTGCCACCGTCATACCAGGTTATTCTAATGTTTCTTTTACGTAACAGATTTCAAGTTCAATGATTTCTCATCCGTATTTAGTCTTTAATTGTTAACTGTTTACTAGGTCAATGAATTTGTAAATCCGTCTTAAATTAAGAAATGTTGTCAAGATTTTCGGCTTTTTATTGATGACACTCGTTTAATATCTCATGAATTATATTAAGGAACTAAGTTGATTTCAATCTCATAGAGTAACTCTTCTTCCATCTTTTAGAGCAGCTGTTCCACCTCCAAGAGCAGCTGTTCCACTTGTCAGAGTAGCTGTTCCACTTCTCAGAACAGCTGTTCCACTTCTCAGAGCAGCTGTTCCACTTCTCAGAGCAGCTGTTCCATTTCTAAGAGGAACTGTTCAACTTCTCAGAGCAGCTGTTCCACTTCTAAAAGCAGCTGTTCCACTTCTCAATATTGAAAGCTGCGATATGCGTGAATATAAGCTGTTCCACTTCTCAGAGTAGAATTTGTGGCTCTAATTCTGAAAGCTACGAGAAGCGTGAATATAAGCGATAAGCTTCTGAACCTGACGTTAAGTATACAACCTACTATTTACTAATGGTTTTTGAACAAAGCATTCATTGATGACTACCTGACCGCTTTTCACGTAGGGTCAATGATTCAGCTTCACTGCCCAGTAAGACGAGGATACGACCGCCAACTGATCGAATGGTCGAGAGAGGGGAAGTCCATTCCAGCTCGTGGTAAGATGAAGATCAACAAGAAGGGAGTCCTAAGGATGCGTCGAGGTCGTCCCAAGGACGCTGGAACGTTCACGTGCTCAGCTGGAGGCGACAACGCCAGCGTGACTCTGATGTTCCACAGCAAGAAGGAGGCTGATGTGATGTTGATGGAGAGAAGGAAGAGATTGGTGGAGATAGGAGTGGATGTCAAGTGGCTGGAGAGGGATCAGAAGGGGAAGAGTAACGAGTATGTGAGATATCATTGAAACATCGCAAGAAATATCATTAAGACTGCTGATATTTAATTTTAAATGCACGTAAATCAAAGTTTAAATTATGGTAAACCATCCTATCTCTTATCCATCTATCAACTCTCTCGTAGTCTTCGTTCCTCTAGTAAAAACCTTCTCACTGTACCAAATATTAAATCTGCCTTGGGCAGACGTTCCTTCATGTTTTCTGCTCCGACAATATGGAACTCTCTGCCACAAGACCAGGGGCGTCCATCCTCCCCTAGAGTAACGACGCAAGCTTCCCCCCCCGATTTTGACAAGCCAAAAAATCAACACGCAAATTCCGCAAAGAGGTGTAAAATTCAATTCGGCCTACTGTGTGTAAGTTTAAACTGCGTTTTAAAGTAAGCCTTCTGTCAAACTAGATAAAGATTAGAGAGATGGTTACTCAGAATAGTAACATACATTAAGTAACCAACACAGAACGATCAACATCGAATTAGGATGTGGCTGCTCATGAATTCGTGGCAGAAATTTCTAATCTGCCGGATTAATTCTCTAGTCTCTAGGAGACTTCATGTTTAGAAGCCGACGTACATTTCGTTGGCTGTCAATATTTATACATGGCTTCCTTCTCAATGACTGGTTACGAATTGCTTGCTATTATTTGAGATAAGCTTTAGCAGAAGGATCAAATTGGGCTAAAAGTCCGCTCAAGCTCAGAAATTTTCCATTACCACTGTCGTGACTGCGTACAGCAACCATTTCAGCAGCCAGCCATTGCATTGCCTTAATGGCCACAATAGCTGCATTTCGTCTTTCTATTACAATTAAGTGCATTCCTTGAATTTCTTGTTGGCAGTCGATCTGTTTTCCGAATATCCAGAACAATCAATTTAGCTGTTCTGTGAATTATGGTGGATTCATGTACACACAGATCTCTCGCAGCATAGGACCAGTTGTTGACACCTTTAGAAACCCAGGCTGTCGATTCTGTTGCTGGTCCACCAAACAATATAACGTGTAAGCAATGCAGTCGATCAGACGACTTAATGTACAAGAGCCATTTTCGCTGTTGAGTTGTCTGCAGAGTTGTCTGGCAGATTGCTGGAAAAGTACAAATACAGGCATCTTCTTGCATTCGTCACTGGAAATTGAAATCCTTTGGATGGTTGGCACGTCTTGCTTAGAAGCATTGCTATTGTGGACTTATCAGGTCTTCGACTTGAAAAGAGTGCAGGATATTCAATGTCGTCGTTGTCGTCATCAGAACTAGATTCCATTTGATAGCTGTTCATAGAATTATGCGAGCCTACTGTAACGGACGCAGCTAATGAAGCAAGGTTTTTGTTGAAAAATCAACTTCAGTATCAACATTAACCTGTTTTTTGTACAAAAGACGAGCAAGATGGAGATTCTTTGATTTGGGATGAAGAATTCGAGCATGATGATTTTTCAAGCTTGGTCGAGTCTGCTACATCATTGTTGACTGATAATTTATGGCGTGACTAAACAACATCATGTTTGACTTCCCAGATTTCATATGGACAAGTCAATCCCCGCTTAATTTTGGAGGCATGTTTTGTGTTACAATGGTTAACCTACTTGTCACTTTGAACATAATTGCCGCACATGGGTTCTTTGCAGCAAACTAGTAAATTCTCTCTCCTCGAGACATTATAATTTCTTGTTTACTTAGATTATGCTACTTATATTTCTATTATTTCTGACGAAGCTGAGCTGTTATAGTTTACAATTTTTAGTAACAACGTTAAATTTAATGCTTATAAATACTGGAATAAGCATGACATATTATATTAGGCAGTTTAAACTTTATTGTTGCATATTTGGGCAAACAAACATTACTGCTGCAAAAAGTTAAAAACCATCCTTCATGATGATATTGATCACTATGTAACCACATTCATTCCCATTAGCAATCATTATTGTTCATTAAAGATGCCAGGCCAAAACTCCAGGAAATCTATCATTAACTTTAGAAATTAAAACCTAAATACCACTGTACAGTATGCATGTTTCGCTATAATCTAGGCTACTATAACATCAATAAATTGAACGGTAGAAATGCAAGCCGAGGTCTACATTACAATTTTATAAAGGGCTAAACTCTTCTCTATTTACCTAAATGTCAGAGTTTTCAAACTAATAGACAACTATATGTATGTAGGCCTAAATCATAATTAAATCTATTTATTGTCCTCATTGTACATGTACTTCATTGATATTGTACTACAACTTCGATTATGACCCTTACATTAAGGTACATACACATGTACACTACATGTGGGCCCTATATATTTACTGTCAGAGTATTACTCCCAGCATGTGAAATCACTGAGCGCGTGCTAACATATGATTCGTGCTGAATTTAATTTTCTATTTTTCCACTTCCCCCCCTGTTTTTAAAGTTCCGTACCTTTTTCCACTTCCCCCCCTATTTTTCCAATGACGCAAGGTGCGTCGTTGTTAGCATTGTGTGGACGCCCCTGCACAAGACCTTCGATCTTGTAATTGTATTGGTACTTTCCTTAGCAAGCTAAAACCCCATCTCTTTCCGCCATAGGTCTAAATTATTATATTATATATTATTGTGATGAACAAATAAACAATACTAAATGAAAAAAACGAAACGAAATCTAAAAAGCTAATGTTAGCGTCAGTTTCCTCACTCGAAGCGATGTCTGTGACGGGCGAGCCCAGGATTTTAACCCCGCACAAACTGATCCGCGGTCGAATATCTTACCGACATCTCCACTGATTCTAGCCAGTGTACCTACCTCATTAAATTACTAATGTGACAATTACTAGTTTAGCGGTTTTTATATTTTCAGGACTCAGGGTGATGAACCTCCCAGTCCCAAGAAGCCGTTTTCTCTCAGAGAACTGCTGTCCAAATCCAATTCCGCCCTGGAGTCGTTCAACATCCACTACGTCCCATCCGAATGGACTCCGTGCAGCCGGACTTGCGGTGGATCAGGGTACCAGTCTAGAGATATTGTCTGCCAAGTCATTGAAGCAGACTACACTATCTGGGTGGACGACGAATTATGCGAGAGGCGTGGTCGGGTTAAGCCAATAGAAAGCCGAGATTGTGGTCTGGAGGCGTGTCCTAAGTGGAGGATTGGTCAGTGGGATGAGGTGAATTGATTTTAATTAAATAGCTTTTTTGTTTTTATGTTTGTAGATTATCTTTAAACTTGATTAAATTGATTAGACTTGATTAAACTTGATTAAACTTAATTAAACTTTAATAAATTAATTAAACTTGATTAAACTTGATTCATCATCATCATCTTCCCTTGAATTTCTTTACTGTAGCTGTCTGCGGTTTTCAGATCGAAATGAAGTAAACGCATTTTTAAATGTATAATTACTGAGTAACACTTTATTGTTGCAGTTGTTGTTTAGCAATTGGAATATCGATAGACGAAATATTTATTGTACCAAAACAAGTAAATTTAAATTATCTTTATTGCAGTAAACAAATGTGTTATTAAAGCAAACTGAAATTAACCGAGAGAGAATTCTGTAGTTCAAACTTAAAAATTGTAATTTATCTTTAGTTTTTGTTCTGGGGTAGAATCCATTCAAAGAGATAGTCGAATTCGGAATGGCGGTTTCTTGCTGTGATATTGTTGTCTTTAACCCACGAATGTCTTAAGAGCGTAGGGGTAACGTCATGAAGTTTTAAATGACAAGATCCTAAGGTGAATTGAACCCTCCTGGGTTCGAATCCCAGCCGCGCTGATCTGAGAGTAAAATCTCGGACATTCACTGGACTGATTACACGGAAAATGGTCTAAATTGCCAAGCTGTTTAAACATGTGGTATTAAAAGTGATAGATATCAACGTAGTTGATCATTTCACTATAATGCGTGTTTTACTTTTTTCTAATTGCTGTCATTATTCTTATTAAACTTCTTTGACGCCCTGGACGTATTGCAGCTGATAATTTGATTCTTGTCAAACTAAACATCCTCCACTTGTGATCTAAACCTGATATGCCAGTTTTTCTTCCGCTATTGCCTGAATAAACTCTCAATTGGTGTATCCATGACTCAAATTATTTGTTGTAAACTGCCTTGTTGCTTATAGTTAGATTACTTTTATAAGTATGTGGAACCATTTAGTGCATTAAGATGGATTCACGTATTTAAACATGTCGCCAAAGTTGTATATGAAATATTCTTTCATTGGGTATTTTACATAGTCTTGTTCATTATATACATTAATTCCGAGTAGAATTGCTACCTGTTTCCTTCTTTTTTAAATTCCGAAATAGTTTAGAAGACGCAAAGGTGTAACATTTCCTGTAATTTTATGATCTTTATATCGCACTAATGTATTAATTTCTATATACATGTAGGTATTTCTATATATTTCTAGATAGGAATAATAATAACCTGCTAGGAACCTGTAAAGCGGTCTCGAAGACCGGACTCCGGCCATGACACCGCTATGGAAATTTTCGGAGGTCATTATTATTATTATTATTATATAATAATAATAATAATAATAATTATTATTATTATTATTGTTATTATTACAAAATTATCTAAATCTATGTCCGCAGAAAGTTAAACGTTGCTTATCGCAGCAGCGGGTGACATTGCCTTTAATCCACAGCTTTTGGCTCCAGCAGCGCCCGTCCCCACTTTCTCTGTTATCGATCCACCAAGACTGTGACTTATTATCATTATTATTATTATTATTATTATTATTATTAACGTTATATACAATGGACCTGCCAGTAGGCAGAGCACTAAGAGAGAGAGAGATTATTGTTATTATTATTATTATTATTATTATGTAAAGAACCTGGGGTTTGATAAAAACGATTCAAGCAATACGTGCTGAATCGCCGCCCGGCTACTCGAGGTCATCAATCGGCTTAAATGAACTGCTGACGATTATTATTATTATTATTTATTATTATTATTATTATTATTGTTTATTATTATTATTATTATTATTATTATTATTGTTATTATTATTATTATTATTGTTTATTATTATTATTATTATTATTATTATTATTATTATTATTTATTATACCCCGGTGTAAAGAACCTGGGGTTTGATAAAAACGATTCAAGCAATTCGTGCTGAATCGCCGCCCGGCTACTCGAGGTCATCAATCTGCTTATTATTATTATTATTATTATTATTATTATAATTATTATTATAACATCTTGTCTCTTCTTGCTAAAGTTAAACGTTGCTGATCGCAGCAGCGGGTGACATTGTCCTGAATCCACTTCTTTTGGCTCCAGTAACGCCCGTCCCCACTTCCTCTGCTATCGATCTACCACGACGGTGATTCCCCTGAATAGTCGTTGATGAGGCAGTTGTGAGAACTCCGTTGGGAGAACCGCTTTTGGAAGTCAACAACCCTGAAATCTGGATAGCTGTTCCTAGAGAATTCTGGGATCTAGTTTCCGCTTGATTAGGACTTAGTTTTATTATTATTATTATTATTATTATTATTATTATTATTATTATTATTATTATTATTATTATGAGTATCTCAGTGTGACGCAAAGGTCTGCGAATCAGTCGGGATCGGCACTAGATCTAGACCTCTTTACTGCATCGCTGAGAACGGAACAGTTCTTCGTCAGATGAGCTGCAGTCAGGCCACAGAAGACCTACCAATCACTCGTCAACCCTGCCCACATGAGGGTTGCAACGCCTCCTGGGTGGTGTCCAATTGGTCGAAGGTATTGGAACTGCAGTATCTCTATTTTTCATTGTCAATCAATCAATCAATCAATCAATTATCTGTTTAAGCTGGAATTTGAGCTTTGAGTCCGTGTTGGAATATATAGAATCATTTTAGTGTTCTGTTTGCTTAGTATGTAAAAGCCTGTATAGAAATCTATGTATTAACCGCATTCAATTGCTGTCACATCAAAACTGAGATCAATGAGAGGTGCTAAACTGTGTATTGCTACACTTCAGCTGGGTTATTTTGAACATCGGTTATGCAGAGAAAGTGTCTTGCGATAAAAAAAGTTAACACACACTATAGTGAAATTATCAACTAGATCGATATCTATCACTTTTAATACCACATGTTTAAACCGTTGGCAATTTAGACCATTTTCCGTGTAACCAGTCCAGTGAATATCCGAGGTTTTACTCTCAGATCAGCGCGGCTGGGATTCGAACCCACGAGGGTTCAATTCACCTCAGGATCTGTCATTTAAAACTTCATGACGTTACCTCTACGCTATTAAGACAGTCTAAACACTGCCAGTAATCTTTCTACTCAATATTTAATAATAATACTAATAATAAAGGTTTAGCGTCCGTTTCATCATACAAGGATGATGTCAGGGGCATTTATTCAATCCTCTTTGATGTGATTGCAGTGTTCTGTATCTTGCGGGGGAAAGGGAGAGTCCAGCAGAGATGTACAGTGTGTGTGGAGCAGCAACGGTCAGATCACTGATGTGGAACACTGTGCCTCAACCATCAGACCAACTGATACCAGGCCATGCTATGCCATGCCTTGTGGTCCGCCGGGTACGTCTGTAGTCAGGGTCTACTGTATGAATTACTAGTTCCATTAAAATCTCTATAAATTAATGGTTCAGTTAAAATCTTTATGAATTAATAGTTCAGGCAAAGTCTCTCTGAATTAATGGTTCAGTCAGAGTCTCTTTGTAAAAGAAGTAAACATGCAATATAGTGAAATGTTCAACTACGTTGATATCTATCACTTTTAATACCACATACTTAAACCGGAAGGCAATTTAGACCATTTTCCGTATAACCAGTCCAGTGAATGTCCGAGATTTTACTCTAATATCAGCGCGGCTGGGATTCGAACCCACGAGGGTTCAGTTCATCTCAGGATCTGTCATTAAAACTTCATGACGTTACCTCTACGCTATTAAGACAGTCTATTAATAATAATTATTAATTCGCTTTTAATTAATAATTCAACCAAACCTTTGTGAATTACTAGTTCAGTTAAATTCTGTATGAATTACTAGTTCTTCTTTTTCTTAGCGTCTGCCTCGTTCAACCATCATATGGACGTCACTTGGTTGTAATAGTTCAATTAACAGTTCCGTCTAGATCTATGAACTATGTTAGTTTTCAACGTCTATTAAATAGCAAACCGAGTGAACTAGTTAATGTTTACGGTTCGTGTAAATATCAGTGATATATCTCTCAATCTTAACCAGTTTAGGTATTTATTCAAAACATTAAAACACTTTCAAAACACTTTCAAAACACTTTAGATATGGTCCTGGACTGCATTTACCGCTCCGCTTTAAGCATCACAAAATATAATGACAATTTGGGATCACTGTAGGTCACAAATTTTCTGTTTTGAAGTTTATTGACTGGTTAAAATATTTGTGGAAATTTATTTATTTTTCTTTCATTATTTATTTAGGCCTACTAAATCCATTTTCTTCTTTTAATTGATTACGCATTGTATAGGCCTATGTTGACATGTAGAACTTAAAGAATGTTATATTGCTAGGTTGAATTAAATTACAGTTTCATAGATAATTCCAACATTATTTTTTCATTTTTGTCTGGTTTCTTGGTTGCTCACGACGGATGGATTGTACATAGATAGTGGATTTAGTGTTGGATTGTTAGATTTTAACAAACAATCAATAAATTATTATATCTTGCAAATATATTGATTTATAAATTGATTGATCAATCAATTAATTGATTGATTATTCGGCTTATTGATTGATAGTTTGAGGGTATTATTGCTAGTTTGATGGATTGACTGATTAATAGTTTCATGAATTGATTGATCAATTTATCAATCAATCAATTGATTTTGCCTGAATAATTGATTGATGCTGTAGATTGTCGAGATGAGTATCGGCATTGCGATAGCATAATACAAATGCGATTATGTGACTACCCTCAATATCGCCAGCAGTGCTGTCACTCATGCAGTCTAGGCCCAGCAGTTACCTCCTCGTATAGGCAGCTGCTAAGGACAAGCTCCGCCCACCAGGCCAATATTCCGCTGACTCATCCTAGCTACCTCAAGTCACCTGATCTACCGATGTCTCTGCCCAGCAGCCTAGAGCAGCCGGGCCTATCACGTGCAGGCCTGCAGCAGCCGGGCCAATCACGTGCAGGCCTGCAGCAGCCGGGCCAATCACGTGCAGGCCTGCAGCAATCGTCCCAACTGTCGATGAGTCTGCAATTTAGCCCCCAGCAGCTGCAGCTGCAGCAGCTACAGATAGGCCTAAGGCCGCACGTTAAAAACAGGCGAAGACGATTTATAAGAGACAACTACGATTGGTTATAAATTATATCGACTGGCGGACGTATTTATTGTGTATTTATACAACTATGCTGTTTGTATTTTATACTTTTGATTTGCGTATTACACGAGACTGAAACAATTTTGTGTTCGTAAATTTGTATGAATCTTGTAATACTTAAATAATTCTATAATGGAATAGTGTGAAAAACTGAATGGAAAATAACTAGAAGAATGCAAAGACAGGTATGTTAAACGATTTATTGGGTAATTTAAAGCTTTATATTGATAAGTTTAGTAGACAAAGAATTGTTGACATAGACCAGATAAATAGTGCAATCTGAGGAATATAAAATTATGCAGACTGCGTCAAAAATTACCAGTTTTATGTAGAATTTTTATTCACCATTTTTATGATATAAAACATACACAGATACAATTATTAGAGTTCAGCACGTGACGCCAACAACATAACATCTAAAAATGAGAACCTAATATAAATCCGTTTAAATGTTCACATAGCCTACTAAGCGTTAGTTAAAACATACAATTATTAAAAAAATCACCAAAATCTGTACAGAATGCATGCCATTGAGCCTTTGCTATCAATTGCATACATGTTTTTAATGTAGATACTTATTTTTAATGTATATTATATGATTATAATAGAATGATTATATGTAAATAATCATTCTATTCGGAATAGTCAAAATTCTTATCGACATGTAATTTATCATAATTATTGATTTATGATAGGCTTTAGACATATGATATTCTTATAATAAATCAAACGGTAAATTTAAATCAAAATTTTCCATATCATCATACCAGATGTTTATTGTCACGTAATTTTATAAAGCATGGCGGATCCAATTGATCGATTCATTTTATTCATGTGATACAATTCTACGCTTTTTCCAAATTTCATAACAATTGGTCTAAGTTAAGTTAGGCCTTATTTAGCCTTATAACCTTATATTTTTATGCGAATACAATGTACATGTCTATAACTGAATTATACTGTTTTTTGGATAGATTTACCGATCTAGTGCTTTCTTTTAGTAATGGACTACTGCTGGCATCTCCGAATGCTTTGTATAACCTCAAATATTTTACAAGACCATAAAAATTAGAGGCCTCGTAAAAACCCACAAATCCTGTCCAGAGAAGTAGTTAGGACTTGCCTTGAGGCAGCAAGCTTGTAAGCTAATATTAACGTCAGTGTCCTCACTCGAAAGCGATGTCAGTGACGGGCGAACCCAGGATTTGAATCCCACACATATTGATCCGCGGTCGAGTATCTTACCGACATCGCCACTGGCTCCAGCCAGTGCACTACAAGAAAGAAGACGGTTTATATATATATATATATATATATATATATATCTATATATATATACATGTATATATATATATATATATATATATATATATATATATATATGTATATATATATGTATAAATATTAAAGAGGCAGAGACAGGCCGAGATTAGGTATGTTAGATGATTTAAAGACCCACTCATATGTGGAAATGAAGAGGATGGCTGAAGACAGAGAAGAGTGGAGACGTTATATACCGTGGACCTGCCAGTAGGCAGTGCACTAAGATATATATATACATGTATATAACATATATATGTGTATGTATATATATATATATATATATATATATATATATATATATATATATATATATATATATTTGTATGAAGGTAAAAATGGGTCTTAAAAAGGCACCTGTGCTTCCTGCCCAGTGTGCTGTTGTTAATGTTCATTCATCTGTACACAGTAGGTATGTGTACAAAGGAGTGAATTCCTTCTATATTTTATTTCAGCGGAATAATGTGGTATTATGCTTCAGACATATATCACTGATCAATCTAAGACCGGACAATTAGGGTTCGACTATGGCAGATTTAGTAAATCGTTAATGCTAACTAGTTTTATCGCAAATATTTTGTAAAATATACAACGTATAAATATTTAATTGCCTCTATACGTATTCGTAATAATTCGTCATTTCGTTCACTTTAAGGTTTTCTATTTTCTGAATTAAGATTAAAATTTAATTGAATCACAAAAACTCCATGAATTGTGCTATGATCACTGTGCTATGTACTGTAGTCCTATTGTTGCTATCTGACCTATGTGTACTTTACTGTAACTATGTGTTTTGTACACTGTACTTTATGGAGGTTGACGAGTCGAATAAAACACTCCAATAAGAGTTCGACTATTTTAAAGTTCGATTAATTTCATTCTAAGTTTTTCTTAGAGTTCGATTATCTGGCTGGAGCCAGTGGCGAAGTCGGTAAGAAACTCGACCGCGGATCAGTTGATGCGGGTTCAAATCCTGGGATCGCCCGTCACTGACATCGCTTTCGAGTGAGGAAACTGACGTTTACCTTAGCTTTACCAGCTTTGTTTGAAAATAAAACTTAAAGACCTATAGTTGTGAGTATGATTTATAGACACTTCAATAAAATGGACAAAAAGGTGTTTTCTTTTAACAAAAACGATACGCAAATGGCTAGTTTTGATCCCAGATCCACTAGTAAAGTAAATATATGCTTAATATATCGGTATTTCCGACTATATTTCACTTAGTGCACTGCCTACTGGCAGGTCCATGGTAGCCAGCATTCTAAAGTCAACGCGGAAAATTATTTTTAATTTATACCACTCCTTAATCAGAGTAAACTTGTATAAAATACAAGTTTTACAAATAGAATATTGCTAATATTTGATAACTTTTCGCCTTCCATTGAAAATTAGCTTTCAACCCAACCGGATAAGACGACGAGTTAGGAACTGCAATAAGTGTCGAAAAAAAATTTCCTGTGACATTTCAAGGTTGTAATGTTGGCGCCACAAGACATGTTAGCGCTAAACACTGCTGATGTAAATATCAGCGAAAATTTACCAACACTGCATATGATTTTAAATGTTTTAAAAGTTACAGAAAATGCCACGAAGGGCTTGACATGTTGACAATCTGTCATTTCGCTAATTTATGTAAAGAGGAATAATCCTTGTCATTCGGTTCTGGTTGATAAATTTAGTACGCAATCTCTACTAGCCCAGTTCCATATGAGGGAGAAATATGTTTATCAGATCGAAACACAACACATACCACACAAAATGAAAACAATCAGACGAAAATAGTCAAAAATTGAATAGAAAGCAAAACAAAAAATAGCATCAATCAAACAAATTAATTAGAGGCAGAAGCAATAGGCCATCAAAGAGAACGAGAATCGTTCTATCTAGTTGAACACCTATTTATCCAGAGTTATTAGACAAACAGAAACATACAATAATATAATAAAGTAAATTGGCGTACACTTTTACCATTTAGATAAATTGGAATGAAATAGATTTGTCGAACAGCACAAGTAGTGTGTAAGGAATATTCTTACCAACTATTTATTAAATGGTTTTTATATTTGGTAATGAATTATGACAGAATACTTATATTTTTAAAAACTATATTATTAGCATATTATGGCACTGCAAATAAATCAACGTATCAAATATATCTATAATTATATAAAGTAGTTCAATCTGCTGCTAACAAGCAAACTTCTATTTCGCTTTATATAATAAATATAATAATTAATTAATCTTATATAACTATCTTAATATTAATATAATTATATTAATAAATATTATATATATATATATATATATATATATATATATATATATATATATATATATATATATATATATATATATAATTATGTACCCTTCCCTGACTGATTACCCGGATTTTGGCACGCACCTTCTATGGACCACCCACATGCTGCTCATCGGTTTTAATTTTTTTCCACAGTGCTCGATGTTGTTATGAACAACCGTAGCACTCAAATGGCATTATTGTTGTCGTATTGTTGATTAAATGTAGGACTTTTAATATCGCATGTTTAATTACCATTAAGCAGTTTAGTCAATTATCCTTTTTACCAGTCCTGTGAATGTTCGAGTTTTTATAATCTGCTCGGCTCTGCGGGGAATTGATCACATAATCCCCGAAACAATCATTTCAAATTTCCGGATACTACTTGATGTATCTGAAACTTTAACGTAACGTTACCTAAAAAAATTCAAATAAGTGCTTTGATATTGGGCGACGTTTAGCGTAATTGGTGATGCTTGCGCGCCAACAACATCAACAACAACAACAACGGAATTAGAGTGCTACTGTCGTCAGTGCAACATTGAGCACTGTGGTGCCAAATCAATCCGATGAGCAGAGTGTGGGATCAAAAAACGGTGCGATCCAAAATCCGGGAGTTCGGTCCGAGGAAGGGTACTAGTGGAATGGAGGTTTACGTGTTGGTCGCAGTTCATGTGCACTGGTTGAATATGAGTGGTCAAAAAGAAAAGCCTTCAACCGTCTATGAAACTGTTCATATGATAGGAAAGGAGGATCAGCAGAAGATGAGGGGGTGCGTAAAGTGGAAGGAAGAGAATTATATTAAAGAAGGTAAGCGACATCGGGGTCGGTTAGTGCTTGGATGCTAGTCGCTAGTCGCTATGGAAGAGAGAGCGCTGGCAGATCTAAAGAATACCCCAGGGTTTTAGCAGATTATCTTATATCTTAGATATATTATTAATCATGGAAAGAATTATTATAAAAAATTTAAAAAACGTTGAAGGTCAATGCAAAGTAGTCTTGAAGACCGGGTACCGGCGAAGACACTGCTACATATAGTAATGGTTCCTTTAAAAAGCACGGAGAATTACTCAAATAGAGTGTGAGAGAGATAGATAATGAGTGTAAGAAAGAGAGAGAGAGAGAGAGAGAGAGAGAGAGGGAGGGAGAGAGATGCATGGAGAGAAAGATATAAGAATTTAAGAATATTAGAGAGAGAATTTTATTGAGATAGAACATCAATAGAGGCGTTCCAATGGAGTTAGTAAGCATTTCCTGTGAGGTTAACAGATTGTTGAATGTGAAGCGATATTCAGAATTAAATGTTAACTTAGGAAAGTGCGTTTTTGTTAGAGTCCAGCAGAGTCAACACATTCAATGTCAAGTCTGTGTCAGTCGCTATTCATTCAGAACACATTGCGGTATAGAGCAGTTGTTGACTCATGACTACATTTAAGTGTATTTCATCATCATCATCATCTTCTTCCCTTGAATACCAGTTTAACTAGGGTCGGGATACGAATAAACTGTCCCAAATCCTCTCTGTCCTACATCATAACATCAGTTAAAACCCTATTTGAGACTTTTTCATTCGTTTAAATTTTTGTAGCAATTTCTGGAGTCTAGGCGCTCACCTACCGAATACCCTTTCTGACGTTGGTATGGATCTTAGTGCTTTAGTCGCCTTCTGTGACACCAGTTGGTCAATTCTTCAAACAACCCGGACACAACACGGGGAACTCATTACTCTATTTGAAAATGTGAATTCATTAATGGTGCCATCTCGTTTTGATCGCAACAATTTAGTCATGGACACATTCCAACGCGCTCTACGTTAAGCGACGAGATTAATTAGAATTTATTTTTTAAATTATTTTTTAAGAGGTTTAAATTCTGAATAAAACTTTCTCCTGGGCCGTCTGGAGTGAAATAGCATTTTTTTGTTCCTTTAGTTACACACATGACATACCATATGTGTTACATGGTTTCCTTCCTTGGTTTCTGTTTTTGTAGTTTTCGTTATTGCCTCCATTACTCTCCATAGTTATTAGTAATCGTTGCCTTTTGTTGGCGCATCAATTGCAGCCGGTGCGGATTTAAGCTTCCAACACCCTCGGGATTTTTCTTTTAAAGCTGTCAACACTCGGTCTTCCAAGGTGGTCGCCCACAAAGTACTAACCGGCGCGATGGAGCTTAACTTCGTTCAACTGACGCGCAGCTTAACCGACTGCGCTAATCCCGCCCCCATCAAGTAGGTCAATCAGTGAATCGCTATTTGTGACCAAATTAGATTAGAACTGAACCTTTCAGGAAGTAAATCTATTAGGGAAAATTTTAGTATTTGGAATAAGTTAGTTTTGCTGAGACACTTATTCAATGTTTTAGCAATTACGGATCTGCAGTAGGTGTAGTGTTCAAAACCAGGACGCGTAATACTGCTGTACTATTCGAACTACGAAACTGACGTTAAACAGGTATTCAATATATGGACATTAAAGCTCTGTTTCTTAATGCTCTTTGCTATACTTGACAAGCTCTTTCTCAATTTCCAAATACTGGATGGAGCCAGTGGCAATGTCGGTAAGATACTCGACCGCGGATCAGTATGTGCGGCATTCAAATCTTGGGCTCGCACGTCACTGACATCGAGTTCGAGTGAGGAAACTGACGATAGCATTAGCCTTACCAGCTTTTTAATTATGGTATTTGATGTTTTTACGTCCCTGATACCACCCTTGTATGAGGAAATGGACGTTAAACCTATATTGTTACTATTATAATTTTTTATTACTTATAATAATATTCTCTAGAATTACTCGTGTTGTGCCCAATTTGCTAAAGAACAGACTAACCGTACGTAGACTGCACGTGTCGTCAAAGGCGACAAAGTAAGAAGACCTAAACCAACGTCAGAAAGGGCATTTGGTTGGTTCTCGCGTAAACTCCGGAAATAGCTACAAAATTGTCTAAATCGAATGAAAAATTTCCTCACCCACAAACAGAAGTGGAGAAGGTCTATTCGTACCCCTACCCTTATAAAAGTGGGATTCATGAGAAGATGATGATGATGATAACGTTTTCTAAACTGCTAGAAAGCACATAAATAGGAAAATACGTCAGGGATTCTGGTAGCTGACTTGACTTGGATGATCTGCTAGACATTTACGTAGCAGATGGACTAGAAACTAAATTTATGCTCGAATTTAGTTTTAATCTAAAAAATTTCCCAGAATTTTGTCGTTGAATTTTCCCAATACGTAGTACTGCTTCAGGCACTGTAAGCTACTGGGCAGTTAGTAGCGGCAGTCTATGTTGTAGGCGACGTTCAGAGCAATACTTGTAGTCTCATGCTGAACTGTGCAGTACATCACAGTGTCACGATACAGCTAGTTTCATTAGAGATTTCTCTATAGGTTCTAATTCATAGGCTTGGTAGAGGTAATGCTAATGTTAGTTTACTCACTCGAAGGCGATGTCAATGACGGGAGAGCCTAGGATTTGAACCCCGCACCATCTGATCCGCGGTCGAGTAACTTACCGACTTCGCCACTGGCTCCAACCGGCGAAATAATTAATAAAGATAATGTTAACAGTAGTTTCTTCACTCGAAAGCGATGTCAGTGACGGACGAGCCAAGGATTTGAATCCAGCCTATACTGATCACAGGTCGAATATCTTACCGACATCGCCAACTGGCTTCAGCTTACAATACATATTCTATTAGAGTATAGAAAAATATGTAATATTGTTTAATGTGTAATGGAGTAGGCCTATATCATGCTAAGGCATCACGTTACTTAATAACGTTTACGGTAAAACCAGCTGTAGGCCTATACAATAGCCTATATAATGTCACTATGTATAGATAGCCTATATATTATGTGTAACAATACTTTCTCTATTAAATACGTAACATAATGCAATCAAATAGACTTTCCTGATACCTTATCAGAAAATTCTAAAAGTAAGAGGCCCATTTTAAAGATATCTACCTCTAATATAATATATGTAATTGATGGTCAACAGTGAAGTACATGTAATGCTGTATCCATAAATAACTTCAATTTTATATTTACAAAGAGCTGAGGTGACGTGTGGGAAATATTTATTAAGAACGGTAGTTGTTAATTCGTAGTTAAATCAATATTACACATATACTTCCATTTTTAAAATTGTACGATTATATTTACTTTATCAAAGCTTAGCGTAGGCTTAATCCTGATAAATATGGCTTATAAGATCATTTCTCATTTCCTTCAGTTTTCTGTCTGGTCTTCCTTTACGACAGGTGCAGATTAGTCTATTTTGTAGTGGCCCGGACCAAACACGGGACGTTTACAATACGAATCAATAAGAGATCCGCTAAAATACAGGACAGTCTGCATAAACTGGGATTCGACAGAATATAAATTATTTGAACAAAACCGTAGTAGAAAGAACGAGGCAAAAGTCAGAGAATAGAGAAAACGAAAAAGCTATAAAAATATAATAAAATCTAAACAAAACACTGAAAAGTACTGATCTGAATTGCTACTGAAGAAATATGTACAATTGTACATGTATGTACTATGTGTATATATTACTTCTCAGCACATTTCTTTTGCTTGCAGATTGATATGGGTGAATTGATCTGTAGTGGTATGTGTGGAGTGTACTGTGGGGACGTCCCTGACATCATCCTTGGATGAGGAATCGAGTGTTAAATCTTTATTATTATATATACTGTAGATTAGACTATTGATGCATGGATTGGAACTCATCTGCTTGCTTGATACCATAGAGCTACAGGTTTCACGATAGATATTCGAATTAATTACTAAAAATTAAATCTTATAAATATCGCTGAGATAAATGAAATCGTACAAATAATATTATCGAAAATATAATTATACGAGATTAAGACAAATCCTGCTAGTAATCATAAGTTATCCATTTACAAGATCTATGTGATACTATGTGATATTATGAGAAAGAAGATGTGATATTAAGGTAATATATTATTATTATGTTATACTATTATTATGTGATACTATGTGATAATATGAGAAATAAGTATCAGCGTGATATTTACAAAAGGCATTTAAAGCTAATGTTAACGTCAGTTTCCTCACTCGAAAGCGATGTCAGTGACGGGCGAGCCCAGGATTTGAACCCCGCACATACTAATGATTCAAGATGATATACGATTATCCGTGTTGTATCCAGGCTGCTGAAGTATAGACTAACCATAGAAAGCGAAGTCGTAAGAGGCGAAAAAGCACTAAAATCCAAAAACCAGCGCCAGAAAGAGTATTCAGTTGGTGAGCGCCTAGGCTCCCGTAGTTGCTTACAAAAATTTCTAAAGGAATTGAAAAGTTTAGGCCCAATCATATCTCGACCCTAGCTAAACTGGGAAGAAGTTTGTGATGATGAAATTTTATTATTATTGCTATTATTGCATAAATTATATCTACCTTAAATGTCAATATCCCGAGGTTTGAAAAAACAATTAGAGCAATACTAGTTGAATCACCGCCCGGCTATTCGATGGCATCTAGCTGCGCAAAGAAAACTGGTCTATCAAGCATTTGACGCTGTAGATGTTTTCGTCATGTCAGTGAACGATTTAACAAAGCAACTCTTTGCTCTAATCTGTGTTCAGATTGGAACAACATGAATGGATTTTTAAGTGAAATTTAAGTGCAAATGAATTTTAGCAACGGTTGCTTACTGATTTAATTTCTTTCAATGGTTCTATTAGAGATCAACCAGATGTTGATGGCGTATTTTAAAACTGAATCCAGTGAAAACTGCCCGTGGTCGTAAGAGGCGACTTACACAGGTTATGATGATGATTTTTAGGATGACTTTGTAAGACACTTTAAGATACTTGTACGATACTTGTAAGATACTTGGAAGATACTTGTAAGATATCTGTTAGATACTTGTAAGATACTTGAAAGCTACTTGCAAGATACTTGTAAGATGGCTTTGTAAGTACTTTGTAAGTGAGATAGCTATGCTTGTAGCTCTGCTGCAAAGATCTGGTTGCTTTGGACGCATTGCCAATCACACACATTCCAGGCTTATAAAGGTCAAATACAAAGGTTGTGGCCTGTGGCCTTTTATCATCAGGATAGCTGACTCTACGTCTGTTTGTTAAACCCTATAGGGCCCATCTTCATGGAGATAAGATTTATAAATATACTTCTTGATTGATTGATTGCAAATCACTTCAGCGCTTAGAGGAACAGACTATTTTCATGACGGCTAATTAATTATCCTGATTCGGCTGATCTTGAAGTCAAACTTAGTAATTCATCAACTGGCAGCGTCAATCAAAGTGCTCAGCCAATCTTTACATCCCTGACACCTCATTTACATTGCCGATTACTCGAGGTTGCTCTTGAGTCATTTTTTGAAACACAGATCTTGCAGAGTTCTGTTTCAATACCAAATTTACGATATGTTCAAGGATCTGCGAGTTCAATTATTTATTTATATTTATTTGTAATATAAATTAATTATAAATTTATGTTTACATATTTATTATGTTATATTCTATATATTTATTATATATTTATACATTTATATAGTGGCGACGTCGGTAAAATATTCGACCGCGTATCAGTATGTGCGGGGTTCAAATCCTGGGCTCGCCCGTCACTGACATCGCTTTCGAGTGAGGAAACTGACGTTAATATTAGCTTTACCAGCTTTTATATATGATTAGTTAAAGTCACTTAAATTATGGAATCTATTCGCTTTAGAACGAACATAAAATAACTGAAATTAATTAGAAAATTACTTTATTCATGTAAATCAGTTAATAGGAAGTATTACGCAATGGATTACTACTCCAAGGTCAATCTTACTGCCTACACATGATATAAAATAGGTCAAACGAGTACTGAATAGTGCTATCCGTAATTCATTTTTAATTCAAAGTTTTAAGAATTAATCAGATTTTATTATCTGTAAAGGTTATATCTATTGCTTAATTGTGTCAATTTGAAGAAAAAGTTAAATTCAAAAAAGAGAAGATCTTTTTAAAGAAAAAGTTAGACTCAGAAACGATCTGACATTTACTCTGAAATAATTAACTTTACTATTTTAGTAATATTGATTGTAATGGAACGTAAATAAAACCAATTTAATAATTAAAGTGTAATTTACAATCAACCTTACATTAAATTAACCATTACATTAACCATCAGCGCAGCTAATATAATAAATTTTCCTGAAAACTTGCAGTTTGTAATTACCTCTTTCAGTTCTTACCTTGCAGAGTCGAAAAGTTTTCACTTCAATGGGACCTGTCGAAAGAGCAAACGTTAGAGGTTTAGATTGATCATTGATGCATTAAAACTTTTGGGATATCCTATCCTATCGCCGGATGCAATCCGTTGAAAGAGTGTTGGAGGGAAAGGGGTGGGTGGGGGCTGACGAAGATGGATGATCCGACTCTGTGAGTTAGACGGATGATTTTTTACTTCCGGTCTTCATGTAATTGAGTAAAAGCAGACGCTTCGTTAACTAGCGTCAATTATTTACAGATCAAATTTACAGTTATTTTAAATACCACCAATTATTTCTAGATCAGATTTACAACTACATTTAGTTGTCACCTCGTAGGCGTTGTAACAGTTCAGTATTATTCTTTCTAGCTGCACGTTTAGCGTAATTATTCTCATTTGTAAACCTGCTCTGATACTTGTTGCTAGCACTGTGTATTAACCTTTATAACATGCTGACTGAAGCCATTGGCGAAGTCGGTTAGATACTCGACCTCGGATCAGTATGTGCGGCGTTTAAATCCTGGGCTCGCCCGTCACTGACATCGCTTTAAAGTGAGGAAACTGACGTTAACCTTTGCTTTTTATACTTAGATTTTTAAATTTTTTGTACTTACCTTTTTCTTGATTTCCCCTATCGTCTGTAATCACGCGCCTGCCCAGGATTCAATGAAAATGAAGCAGGCAAGCGAGGTAGGGCACAAAGACCCATCATAGCTCTTCTTAAGCGAGGTTTTGGCCTTGATTAATTTTCAGTCAGGAATGTATTCAACTATTTCAAATTAGTTTTACAATTTCTCAGCACAACTTTCCTGTCAATAATTAATTTTCGTCACCATCATCATCATCTTCCCATGAGTCCCAGTTTAAGTATGGTTTAGATACGAATAGACTGTCTCAAATCCTGTCTGTCCTACATCATATCATCAGTCAATCACATATTTGAGACTTATCCATTCTCTTAAATTTGTGTAACAATTTCTGGAGCCTAGGCGCTCACTAAATGTCCTTTCTGAATAATTTATATTGAATGCCCTGCCAATAATTTATATTGAATGCCCTGCCAATAATTAATATTGAATGCCCTGCAAATAATTAATATTGAATGCCCTGCCAATAATTAATATTGAATGCCCTGCCAATAATTAATATTGACTTCTAATAATTTCTAAATTAATAATTGTCATTAAGCTCAAAAGAAACTTCCAAAGGTAAACTGCAACTAGCTGCGGTCGACTTTGAGTAGAATTAAGAAACAACGACCGACCAACTTCTATAATAAACCCATGGCTCTAGGCTTAACGGACGATTACGCTACCGATATGCCTATTCTAATAGAAATTATTATTTCTTAACTTCAAGCAAATAAAATAAGGTCCAAAAAGAGAAATATAAAGTTCTGAACCTTAAACCCTAGAATTAACGCTATTTATAGACTGACGTCACTTTTGAAGGGACGGTCGGGTAACGGAAGTTGTTCAAACATCTGCAAGTTGTGATTGGAATAATTTCCATACCTTGGCCAAGCTGTCATTAAATTTAGCGCCGGGTTTTGAATTCTCCAATGGCTACCTGTCGCTATGAGTTGGGTTGTACATGTATTATCTAGAGAGAATTTAATACCAGAGCATCCTATCTATAAGTCCTGCTTGTGCTGTGCTAGTATTCGCTTTCAAAGTGCCTGCTAATTTTTAAATTATGCTTAATTTTGTAACAGGCGCATAAATTTTGAGTGCCAAAAGAATGCTTTGTGTAGCTTCGAGCATCGACGTTAAATTTTAGAGGACGGATCTTCCGATGAACTGAATTCTCATGGGTTCGAATCCCAGTCGAGTTGATCAATCAGTGACCATAGAGCTACATCTCGGTCATTCATAGGAAGTGAGATAGCAAAGTGGATTGAGTTGGGAGGGAGGGGGGTGTTAAACCCCATGCGTCTGTGTAAAAACCAATGGTATAGTTTACAGCTGTAGCTAATAAAAATAAATAAGCTTCAGACTTGGAGGTTAAGTTTGGTCGTGATTACAAATAGCTAGATCCTATGGGTCATTTCACGCTTAGATTAACAAGCTTAAAATATCTACGTTGTTTACCTCAATTACAAATGTATTATAATTTTATTTTATTTTCAGTTAAATTGCAGCTAAATTATGCTTAGTGCACTGTTTACTGGCAGGTCCATGGTATATTATTTCTTCACTCGTCTTTGTCTTCCGCTTTCCTCTTCATTTCCACACACGAGTGGGTCTTTAAATCATCTAACATTCCTAATCTCGGCCTGCCCCTGCCTCTTTTTCCTTCCTTCTGTCTTCTATGACCCCTTTTAGCAAACTACCCCCTTAGAATGTGTCGCATCAAATTCTTCTTTTTATTTCTTATAATACTTGTGAACTGTTTGTCGGCAATATTTTGCTTAATTATAAAAAGTTACTGATTTAGATGTCTAATTACAATTTCCAACTTATCGAATCTGCTTTATTTGTTGTTGTAACAGTGACTGATTGAGACGTATTTTAAAACATATTCTTTCGGCGTTTAGGAGACAATTATGATATGACTATATAGAGCGAGATTAGGAGAAAGGGATTTCAATCATGATTTTGCTATAGTGAAGTTTGAAGAAGAAAGATACAAATCAGATACGAGATTGATTGCGTCATACACTTGATGGATGACATCGAAATGCTGCTAGGTTGAATTTCAAAGATGTTTTGGATAAAAATATCTTCCTGTCATATTTCCTCCATTTCTTTTTTCACAAAATTATACAACTGCGATAGTTGCCATAATCTCTACTGAACATGATTGAAGTGATGGATTCTAAATACCATAGATCCTCCTGGAAGACCATTTATACAATACTTCTAATTGAACTACGGAAAATCTTTCAAACATTTCGAAGAATCATCATGATAACAGCTAACCGAATACTGAGTCGAATTCAAATCTCTTCCAGAATCCTACACACCTCTCTACTCACATGGCTTCTGCTTGCCGAGGTCTTCCTCAGTCCATTCCGCCTGCTCCGCCTTCCTCAGGCAGAAGCCCGAGTCCTGGCCACTCAAATGAGTCAAAGGATTGTGACCACCCAGTACGGAAAGCTCCGAGGCATCCTAGTCACCTTCCCAGAAGGACGGCTGTCCAACGTCGAAGCTTACCTAGGGCTGGAGTACGCATCCCTTCTCGACGGAGACCTTCGGTTCAGACCCCCAACCAGTCCGGTAGGCAAGTGGACCGGTGTTAGGACCGCCCATAAATTCAAACCTGCCTGCCCGCAGAAGCTGCCCACAGAGCAGCAACTGAAGCAGGAGATGCCTCGACGACTGGCTGAGCATTGGAGACGCCTCATGCCCTTTGTTGATAGGCAGCAGGAGGACTGCCTCAGTCTAAATATCTACGTGCCAGTGAGAGGTAGGAGGTTTATATGGAGTTATAATAATAATGTACAATGTACATTATTGTGAAGATAAAATAGTATGATATATAGTAAACTGATATTGCTTATAGTAATATTAATAATAATAAAAGCCCATTGATGACCTCGAGTAGCCTGGCGACGATTCAGCACGTATTGCTTGAATCGTTTTTATCAAACCCCAGGTTCTTTACACCGGGGTAAAATAAAAAAATAATAATAGTAATAAAAATAATAATTATTGTTGTAATTGTAATTATTGTCATATATTATTTCAGAGTCTTTTAAAATAATATAGTAAATTGATAGCTTACTTCAGAATCTGTTTTGATAAAAATTCCTAAGGTCTTGATATAAAAGTCTTTCTCGAAAATAATCAAGAAAAATGAGAATTTCGACAATTAATGGTCAAAAAGGACCTTATTTTAAGCCTTACATTTAGTATTTGATAGTAGTAGTCTGCCTGATTGATGGTTATTAACAGCAAGAGGCAGGCAAGACTAATTCTTAGGGGCTACCATTACAAGAGGAACAGTGACCGATCTCAAGCCAATTCATCTATAAAATAAATGAAGATTAGCTTCTCCGATATCAGATTTTATAGAAACAAATTCAGACTTGCGAAAGAGTCGAAATTGGATTTCAATTTAGCCCTCTCTCCCCCATCATTTCCTCTTACCAATGTCCCACAAATAGATTTTCCTCTATAACGGGGTGGCTTAACCCCTCTTCCATATTTTGACATTTTTCTAGTATTGCAGTGGATTCAGTGAAGAATTTCAGTAATTTTTCAGAGGTCCCACCCACCCCCAAAGAGGGCAAAAAAATGGAAAATTTGAAAAAAAACACAATAAATATGATATAGTAAGCCCGACCATAGCTAAACTGGGATTCAAGGGAAAGTGATGATGATGAGGATGATGATGATTAAATATGATATAAAAGCTCTAAATGAATATGTACCTTGAACCTGCCACTTGGTAGTGCATTGAAGAAGAAGAAGAAGAAAAACTCTAGATCTTCACCTCCTCACTTTTAGAGATTCTAACACTGAGGGGTTAAAGGGACAATTTGAGGGACTGCCCAGTCCGGGGCCGTAGATCGATGGGACTCCGGGTGATTCATGACCCTTGGGCCGGACTAACATCCCGTGCAAGTGTCCGTGCATCCATCGACCGGCTCCACTTCCGAATACAGTTAATCAAAATCGATCCGGTAGAACTTCATCTTCATCAAATCACATTTCTCCTTCCTCTCTCTCTCTCTCTCTCTCTCTCTCTCTCTCTCTTTCTCTCTCTCTCTCTCTCTCTCTCTCTCTCTTTCTCTCATTTCTCTCTCTCTCGCTCTTTCTCTCTCTCTATCTCTCTTTCTCGTTTCCCTCTCTGTATTTCTCTATTTCTGAGTGTGTCTGTATGTGCATATCCTACTTTATATATATATATATAGGCTATATAATATATCTCTCGGTGTATCTTTATATTGATCTTATTGTTTCTTGCTTAGATCTTATTTTGTTTGCTTGATTATTTCTCTCTCTCTCTCAACTCGTTTGTTAATATTCTTCTAGTATTAGTTACCTTTGATTGATATAGAAATGTTACGATATGCTACATTTTTGCTGTACTACTTTCGATATGCTTTACAACTTTCTGTATGTACTACTTTTACGATATACTACTTTAAAATTTGTTTAATAAAACTATGACTGATGCATGTTGTGCCTCATTTTTCTCTAACGTTTGTTACTCTATATCTCTCCCTTCACTCAAACTCTCCTTATTTCTCTCACTGTCTCTCTGTTTGTATCACCGAGTTAACGTGAAACTGTTTCTCTTTCTCCCTCTCCTCTATATCTTCTCCATTGTTTTAATTACTGTCACTCTGTTAATCTCTCCCTCCCCCCGCTATCTCATTGTGACTCCCCCACTTTGTCTGAGCACACAAGCTTCATTCCTGAGGTTTACTATCTCTCTCACTCTCTTTCTATCTCTTTGCTCTCTCTTTCTCACTCTCTTTTCTTTTCTTTTTTCTTTTTTCTTCTTTCTTTACTTCTGTCTCACTCTCTCTCTCTCTCTTTCTCTCTCTCTCTATCACTCTCTCTTTCTATCGCTTTGGTCTCTCTCTCTCGCTCTCCTCTTTCTCTCTTTTTTCTTTCTTCTACTCTTTTTACTTCTCTTTCTTTTTTTCTCTGTTTACTTCTCTCTCTCTCTCGCTATCTCTCTCTCTCTCTCTCTCTATCTTACTGTCTTTATCGTTCTATCTTCTGCCATCTGCATACGGCTAGATTAATGACATATAAATGTAAAAACTGCTGATTTAAATTAATTTACTATTGCTTAATGAAAGAATGAAAGTTTACCGCTCAAATTCAAACAGGGTTAAGTTAGAATTTAAACGAAATAATCACATTTCACTGCTTAATCTTAACATTAATATACACGTATATTTTTGAATATTTTGTTGATAACCATAAGCTAGTTCTAATTTTGCAATTACGATGATGATGATGATGATGATATTGATGATGACGATGATGATGATGATGATGACATCAGCTTCGTGATGAGGAAGAAGCCAAAAAGAATCCTGCTCTATCAAATGTCGTCTTCGGCACGAAGTAGCGAATACAATATTAATCTAATATATTTACTTTCGCAAAAAACTTCAACAAATACTCTCTCAAGGAAATGAAAATTCTCTTTTTTTAATTTTTCAACGACGCGGCTGAACTGCATTGTTCCTCTTCCTAATATCGTTTTTATCTCGTCTGTCCCTGACAGCAAAACAATATTGATCCGCCTGGAAACATTTTCATATTGGATTGTTCAAGCAACAGTCGCTGAAAATAGAAACCAGGCTTTACATAAACTTCGGCTGAAAAATTATTTACAGGGGATGAAGTTTAACTGACATTTTGAATACTATATTTGCACCGTTATTGGATTATATTCGGCTTCTTGTTCGGTTAGCTTAAGTTCCATAACGATAGCGAATAGATGTGGTCTATTTGTTTAAGTTTTTATAGCAATTCCAACCGAATACCCTTTCTGACGTTGGTTTGGATCTAGCTTTTATGTCGCCTTCTACCACACGTACAAATTTACTCGGTTCGTCTATTCTTCAAACTACCCAGACACAACACGGGGATAACACTAATTGTTAATTTTTTTTTGCTATTTTGTGACCTAAAGAGGTAAGAATTTGGCCTGAATATTTAAGAAAGTTCTACCTTACAAATATTATCTTACAAGTGTTCTCTCATATTGCACTGCCTAGCGGCAAGTCCATGGTATATAACTCCTCCACATATCTATATCCTCTACCTTTTTCTCCATATCAACAATTGAATTGGTTATCAAATCATCTAACATCCCAACTATCTGCCTTCCTCTAACCTTTTTTCATTCTATTCTTCCCTCAATTACCTCTTTAAGCAAACCATTTCCTCTCAGTACATGACCCATCCAGTTATTTTTCTATTCGTTATGATATTTGATGATTGCCTATTTATGCCAACCTCATCAAGCACGTCTTCTTGCGTAATTTGTCAGTCCATTTGATCTTCATTCTTCTCCACAGCCACTTTTCTAATGATTTTAACGTCCATGTTTAACAACCATACAGGAGCGTGGTCCACACTAAAGTCTTTACAATCTGTATTCTCTTGGCCTTCTTATAACTTTTTTTTACTAACTCTTACCTCTTACTGCAGGCCTCTTTTGCTTGAGCAAATTCTACATTTTATTCCTGTTCCACATTTCTCATCTTCTGTTAATGTGCGTCTTAAATATCTGAAACTCTTTACCTGCTCTAACTTAGTATCGCCTATGGATTTCTCTATATTAATTTATTTACTTGTTTTAAATAAAAATTGATTTAATTCTTTATATTACTATGCTTAGTCTTTATGGGGCGTGAAAAGCAGCATGTGAGGAGGAATATGTACTTTGGACCTGCTGCTTGACAAAACACTAGAGAGATGTCTTAATGTGTTGTGTCTTATGATCTCTAAGATTAAGATTAAAATATAAGATTATGATGTCTTATGTCTTAAGCCTAAAATCGAAAGAGCACACACCGTCTTTGACACAGCAGCTGGTAGCCTAGGTGGAGTTGAAAGAACTCGGTAAAGATTTCGTCGAGTTGAGACGCGAAGCAGTTTTCTATTATTCTCTGACTTATCTCTCGGATCCTGGACCGGTGTAATATGTTCGACACAGATAGTCCTTAAATCCGATTGACTTAGCACCGGACTGCGACCGTTTTCCTGCCTCCAGGACTCTCCTGAGAGAATCCATCCAGGATAGAACTCAGAGTCCGGTAATGACAAGTTACAGGGAACGAGAATCCCGCCTCTTACAATTCCGGAGTATTTTTTATATTCCGCATAGCTACACTAATTGAGAAAATATTAGGTCAATTACAGATTAAAATATTGAAGGAAATTTTAAAAACCTATTTACTTATCATCCAGTCTGTATTACAATGTATTATCAAACTAACTGCTTTAGTTAAGCAGTTCAGAAGATGTCAAAGGTTTAGCAAATTTGATCCGATTCTGATGTAACTAAGAGATTGAGAGCTAATCTTGAAGTTGAGTTTATTGATAATTCACTTTTCAGTATGAATTACCAATGACGTGAGAAATATTGCCTAGTCCTCTCTGCTAATCCATTGTCCTTAGCACTTAAAAGGTACTACACGTTAAGGCTTCAGATAATATAAATTAATTGTCTGCCGCCATTTTAGTTTATATTTTCAATTTTTTTCCGTCATTATTTTACGTTTTGTCCTAAATTATTTTCTGTCATTTTTATACTTCATATTCTCAATTTTTCTGTCAATATTGTGGGCTTACTTTTTATCATAAATTATTCTCTGTCATTGTACTTTATCCTCGACTATTTTCTGTCATTATTGTACTTATTATTCTCAATTGTTTTATGCTATTATTGTATTTTCATTCTAAATTATTCTCTGTCATTTTATTTTTTATCCTCAATTAATGTCTGTAATTATTGTACTTTTTGTACTAAATTATCATCTCATATCGATGCACTTTTCACCTTCAGTTAACTTCTGTCATCATAACATTCCATATTGCAATGAAGATTCCGTCATCCTCAACTAATAATATTAATAATAACAATACAGGTTTAGAGTCCGTTTCCTCATCCAGGGATGATGTCAGGGACGTCCCCAACTATCAGCAGTGTTATCAAAGGCAGCCAAACGATCAATAGTACAAAAGCGGTTACCATAGTTGAGTTTAAGGCTAAGCAAAGATCAATACGTCATTAGGTCATTATGTCTGTATGTCATTATGTCATTATTTCATTATGTCAGTATGTCATTATGTCAGTATGTCATTATATCATTATGTTATAGTATGAGCAAGGCAGTTTGAGGCTTGTCAGTTTTGTTGGAGTGAGGCTTTCTATAAGCCGATAGGAAACAAGATGGAGAAGGAAAAGATGCCCAGATGTCTGTTTTTAACATAGTTAACCTTGACCGTGGTGCTTTGTATTTCATGAGGACTTTTCTTATATATCTTATACAAAGATTCTAAGTTTTTACGATTTTTAAATTCAAGTTTTTTTGAAAAAGGTTGAAATGTTTTAGGAGACCATGCTAAATTGGAAAAATAAAAAATTAAACAAATACAAAAACTAGGGTTTATTACGTATATGGAGGGATGGATAAAAGTAAAGTTAAGCTATTTGTGATAATAAAAAAGGATTATATTGAATTAAAAATAAATTGTTTTAATAAATAGGCCTAAACAAAAAAATAATGATTATTTATAGGGTCTTAAGCTCCCGCATAGGCTGTAGCATGATTGATCGGTTGGGCCAATTAGATGTTTGACTGTTGACCAGTTGATGCTCGGTTCAAATCTTGTGCTCTCACTCGTCACTGATAGACTTTTAAATAGGAGACTGACGTTAAAGTATGCCTTAGTCGCAGACATCATTTTGAGTCCATTACTGATTTATATGACAATGTTCAATCGTCTATTTGGGCTGAGACTATGGCTTGTTGGCTAGTTGTTCGACAGTAGATCAGTATGTGCAGGCTCAAATTCTGTGCTCTCCACGTCACTGTTATGCTACCTAGCAGGGAACTGAAGTTAACCTTTAGCATTAGCATTGGCTGGAGCCAGTGACGACGTCGGTAAGATACTCGACCCTATAGCAGTATGTCCGGGGTTCAAATCCTGGGCTTACTCGTCACTGACAACGCTTTCGAGTGAGGACACTGACGTTAACCAAAGCTTTACTTTTAACGTTAAGCTTCAACTTAGACATTTCTTACATCAAACCACAATTTCTCTCCACAACAGCATCATTGTTTTGAACCTGATTGCATGATCTTGATATAGAAAGGACGACTAACAATGGGTATAAATTAGAGGCGTAGCGGGCCCGTAGGCGCCGACACTTCGATTAGCGCAGAGCCGATGAGAGAGAGGCTAAGCGACCCCTAGAGGGCCCGCCGAGTCTCTGCCGCATCTCCGCCGCGTCTCCGCCGCATCCATCGTTAAATTATCGCTCAGCGCCGCGGAGATCTGATTAACGAGGTTGAAAGCCGAACTGGATCGCCAGATAAAGGGGTTTCAGGTGCCTTTTCAAGTCATCAAGTTTGTCTAAAATCTCGTCGGCCATTTTCTTACTCCTAGTTACTGGCCATATAGCTATTGTAGTAGCAATAATTTAATATATGACGTATTAGTTGAATTTCGGACCTATAAATTGAGTTAAATTGAATTAATTACATTAGTAGTTCTGAGAGAAATATGATTTTTGGAGGGTTTCTTGGGTTTCATTCTGAAATTCCGTATCTGTAATTCATTTTGTTTTTAAAATGTGGGTTTAACATCAAGGTCAGAAACCGAAGAGCTTCTCTTCAAGACGTCAAGGTTTATCGGTGTACCGCCGCCTATTGGAAGGCCTCGCAGCCTTCGAATAACAGCGAAAAAACTGAAAAGGCTGCGAAAGCTGCGAGAGACCACAGATGACAACAGGGCCACGAGCATCGCGATGAGACCAGAGAATGTCTTGTCATGGCGTGGAGTACTCTGATGGGTCCAGGAGGGCTACCAGGGGACCAGGGACCCTGACGGGTCCAGTGAGGGCTACCAGGGGACCAGGGACCCTGATGGGTCCAGGGAGGGTCTCCCAGGGGACCAGGGGACTTCTGATGATATCTTCCGATCGAAATGGGCCGTAAATAGAGGAGACGAGAAATCAAGCGGAAATTGCGAACGACTTAGATTTATTTCCAGATCCTCTCGCTTCGATGACTCTATCACAGGAGGTTTGGGACTCCACTTCCGGTTCCTGTTCCTTCTTCTTTTATGCCGATGTACAGGGATGTAATGTGATAATGCAGCTAGTGATGTCTTGATGGAGTGAGGGTTGCAGAGATAACGGTTACTATAATGATGAAACAGTGTGGAAGGTGGTTAGGATTTGGTTAGTGCTTAGTTTAACGTTAAAGAGTGTAACAGTGTGGAAAATGTTTGGGTTTTGGTTAAGGCTAGGTTTAAGGTTTTGAGATGAAAGGGATTATATTATAGGTTTGGAGTTTCGTTTTATAGGCTTGGGTTCTTGTTATGTGATGAAACAGTGTAGTATGTTTTGGCTTGGATAAGGCTTGAGTTAAGGTTATGTGAAGAAACAGTTTAGTTTCTATTTGGGATTTGGTTAAGGTTTTGGTATGAAATATTGCACAATAAGTCTTTTGATTTCTGCGGATCAATTTGTGCTGGGTTCAAATCCTGGGCTCGCCCGTCACTGACATCGCTTTCGAGTGAGAAAACTGACGTTAAAATTAGCCTTACCGTTATGGCTGGCCCGTATTTTTGAAAAAGTCTAAAGAAAAATGTCTATCTTCTAAACTAATAAGATCTAAATCATTTAACCTGGATCCGCAGATTTGACCTTTACATTTAACAATCATTCTAGTTTTGCTCTCTTTTGAACTTTTTCCATACAATCGTTATCTTTCCTGAAAAAGGTCTCCACGCCTGAAAGCAATATTGAAGTTTACGCCTTACTAATGCCTTATACAATTTACCTACTTCCCTACTTCGATTCTTTATAGTTATTCTAATCAAGCCTAAAGTGTGATTGGCACAATACACCCCTGAATTTCATTGCTCTGAGCATTTTAAGGCAATATCAGAAATATAATGACACCTAGGTCTTTAATAGATACCTTAAGTTCTTTAAGAATTTGAGAGAGAGAGAGAGAGAGCAGTGTGAGACTGAGAGACAGACAGATAGACAGAGTACAGAAAGACAGAGGGAAGGAGAGAGAGAGAAAAAGAAAGAAAGCGATACAGCGAGAGAGAAAGATAGAGAGAGATAGGCAGACAGAGCAAGAGAGAGAGAGAGAGAGAGAGGGAAAGAGAGAGAGAGAAAGTGAAAGAGACAGGCACAGAGAAAGAGAGAGAGAGAGAGAGAAAGAGAAAGAGAAAGAGAGAGAGAGAGAGAGAGAGAGAGAGAGAGTCTGAAAAGACATAGCTTACAGGTTATATCGACCAGGAGAAAAACTACAAAGTTATAAAGTTTCGCTTAAGTTGTGAAGGGATATATTTTCTGGAAAAGCTTCCGGGGTATAAAGATCCTAGTGAACTTTACCCTATCAACAAGAAATGCTACAGCTGGAGTGGCCTGTGCTACCATGGCTACAGTTTTTTGTACGTATTGCAACAATTTTCTAAAGCTAATAGAAGACATTAAACTTTGTCAAAATGATTAAAATATTAAATTTCAAATATTGAAATAAGTTTACAGTTTTATTCATATTAGTTCTACTTTAACTCAGTATGGAATATTGAGTATTAGCTCGATATTGATTTAGTTCACTTGATTTTTATTACATTATGACTAAGGTTTAAGTAGACTATCTCTTACTTAAAATTTATATAACTATGTTTCCGATATTTACCTTCTCTTATGGGCAGTAATTAATGTATACGATTGCCATAGGTTCTACAGTATTCTGTAGCATAGAAAACAATTCGTATTTGTTAATCTTTGTAATGGCTCTGGACTGAATTATATCACAGAGCTTATGCTCTTTTGTGGTAACCCTCTTCCTGATTATTTGTTTAGTTTCTACTTAAGTATGCGGTATTTGTTGCTTATTATGACATGGAAAACAAAAATGAAGTTTGAATAAAACAAAGTTATTTGAGTTAATTTACGGTTGATTATTTAAAATGAGACGTCCGGTGAATTTAGACCTCGAGGTTTGTGACGTCACAAGTGAAAGATCAATTTCTAATTTGTTGGCTTCGTTTACGAGCAGCGCTCTCTAATTGGCAGTATCCTCTTCATGGCATCAACCGGAAGAAATTTGGACAAAACCTTGGAGATATTTAAGCGATAGCTGTTTCGATTATTCAGCAATGTACCATATATCCTTGAGAAAATCCAAAGCTTTACTGGGCTTTGAATTTAAAATGTGCTTTCATTGATGTAGCTGTATCAAAGGAGATAACAATTCAGCAGAGGAGACAAGTAAAAAAATGTTAAACTTCAATTGAAATTTAAATGAGTTTAAAATTTTAAAATAAGAAAAAAGTAAAAGTATAAAAAATTTTCAAATTTACAAGAAGTATCTATCTTCTCTTTGAACCTCAGAAAAAATTCATGTGAGTCAACGTAAATTGGAATTAATTATACAAACATTGCGTTAAAAGAGTTCCCGTTTATGTATATATCCCGTTTATATAAAGAAAGCAGGACCCTTCCTAGTCATTCCTGATGTCACCTTGGAGCGAAGAAAAGGGGTTATGAATCATCATTGACTGATTTATTTATTAATTAAGATGAATTAATGATTAATTGATTTGATTCTACTCACAGCATTTGTTTTATTGACTCGCATTTTTCGTATTAGCCTTTACTTTTCCTGTCAATAAAATCCGCTTTAAGATTTGAACCCAAAGACAATTGCATGTATTCATAAAAGGCACCTATTACAGTTACAATGTTGAGAAGAAATTAAATCACCTTAAATAATTTTTTGTGTTTTTTGCTGCAAACCAATTGGTAACTCAAATTTCTGACTGACAATTTCCAGGATTCAGACTCTGTGGTGGCAATTGTACTACACTACTTCACGTTCGACTGTCAAGTGAGTTATATATAACCTGCCTAATGTATGTCAACGTATAAGTATAATTGCATATAACTATTTATTGATTTTAGAGTACTGATCGATTGATAGCGGATTTGTTGAAATAATGTCATATATCATTTGAACAGTCCTCAACAATCTATCGCTAGTATCAACAAATTGGCTAATAAACTAACTTTGGCCCCCCCCCCCCCTCTCTCTCTCTCTTCAGTGCACTGCCAAGTGGCAGGTTCAAGTCACATATTCATACTCAAAGTCTGCTTTCTCACTCCATAAGAGCACTCCTTAGATCAACAAGTTAATCCCTCCACAAAGTCTTTGTCTTATCCATACCTTATGTTGCCTATAGCTTGGGAAAAGTATAGCTCCTGAGGTGGTTTCCCGTTGCCATAGGCGACTATCAAATCGATATTGTTTATTTGTTACATCTCTCCCGCAAAGTCGGCAATAACTTCTATTGAAAATCGATGCAGTTCTCGCCCGATCTATTCTTGGCTTTCTCATTAAGGACAACATTAATATCTGCGGTAAAGTTTACTTCTTACATTAGAGGAAGATGATAATTTGCTGACTGATAGACGACGCACTACGACCACCTCTGGTTCACAGTCGAAGCGGGTCGACAAATTTCTCATAACATGGATTATGTATTTATTGCCCTGGTCGTCATAAAACTTTAACTACCGCTAACATATCACAGCGCTCACTGCTGAGAGAAAGGGCGAGCGAGAGAGGGTGAGAGAGAGAGAGAGGGGGAGATCGAGAGAGAGAGGGCGAAAGAGGGTGAAAGAGAGTGAGAGAGAGAGACGGTGAGAGGGAGAGAGAGAGAGAGAAATTGGACAAGAAAGAGAGAGGGTGAGAGAGAGACTTAGGAGGCGAGAGAGATCGAGAGAGGGAACGAGATAAAGAGAAACAAAGATGAAGAGATGGTGAGAGAGATTTAGAGAGAGAGAGGGGGGCGAGAGGGAGAGGGAGATGGAGAGAGAGGGAGAGAGAGACTGAGAGCTAGAGGGAGACGGTGAGAGGGCAAGAGAGAGAGAGAGAGAGAGAGAGAGAGAGAGAGCGAAAGAGAGAGAGAGAGAGAGAGAGGGTCAGAGAGGACGAGAGGGTAGCTCAACGTTCCCGGGGCTATTTAGCGGTGATGTATTGATAATGGAGTCCACTGAGGGACCGCTACTTTTGCACCAAACACTGGACCCGTTGATACAATGTCGACAGTTCAGATTATACTGTAAATATATTGAAACTTTGACAATATCCCGATATGAGTGCATCGCTATGACCCCATGTAAGGAAGGATGCTATTGCAAGAATTGCGATTATCTATTTGGTAATCTTTGGTTTATTTTTATTTTTAATTTTGTAACTCCCCCGTGTTGTGCTCGGGTGTGGTTGGACCACTGCAGAATAGGGCAACCGCAAACAATCTGCCGAGTGTACGTAAGAGGCGACTAAGGCAGGAGCTGAAGATGGCAAGAGGTGACCCACCTCACCATGAAATATTTTCCCTCAGGATTAAATGGTAATTAATAAAGCTGAGGAAGGCAACGGGAAACCACCTCAGAAGCCATACTTTTCCCAAGCTATAGGCTACATAAGGTATGGATAAGACGTAGACTTTGTGAAGTGATTAACTTGTTGACCTAGGGAGTGCTCTTATGGAGCGAGAAAGCAGACCATAGCTTTTCAGTGGATGTTGAGAATAGCATCTTTTAAGAATATCTTATAAAAAAATCAAAACTGTTGATATTTTTACTGGAGAAGGCCAATTTACTTGCATTCTAAAATGGTACTGCAGAAATTAAACAGCAAGGGATTGCAATATTCAACCATAGGCCTATATCTAACTTTTGCTTGATTTCCTATTTGCTCTGTTTAAATTAATGTGGTGAATGTGGTGAATTTGGTGAAGTTGTTAATGTAGTGAACTGGTTTCGACAACATCATCGTGGAAATTAATATCTTTTTTGCTGAAAGAGAAAATCAGTGGGAAGAGCTAATGAATCAGTGGGAGGGGCTAATGAATCAGTGGGAGGAGCTAATGAATCTGTGGGAGGAGCCTAAGCACTGGCCCCTCCCACTGATAAACGTTTCCAGAAATTACTACAAAGGCTCCAGAAATTACTACACAAATTTAAACGAATTTGAAAAGTCTCAAATAGGGGATTAAGCCGATTGACTGATGATGTGGTGTAGGATAGAAAGGAGTTGAGACAGTCTATGTTTATCCCGACCCTAATTTAAGCTGGGTTTCAAGGAAAGATGATGATGACGATGATGATGATGAAATTAGTGCCATGAACCCTCACACTAACGGAGAATCGGGTGGATAAAAGACCTAATTAGTTGTAAAAACGATGTAGTAAATGCAATAACTACATTTTTGTGCATCATTACGGCGCTCTAAGCTAATGCTATTTCAGAGCATGGAATAAAAATTGACTGGAGTCGAAGCTGGAGATAATGCGGTTGAGAACTGGCTCTTTATTACCTATAAAATCCGATAACCGGAGAATAAATGAAATGATTTACAGCGAGCATTGGCTCCTGGTTGAATTCTTTCATAGTGCCGAGTAAAATATCAGTCCAATGTCATAATGTTCTCCTCTCTCTGTCTCTACTTATCTCTCTCTCCCTCTCTTTCTCTCTACTTGTCTCTCTCTCTCTCTCTCTCTATATATATATATATTATATATATATATATATATATATATATATATATATATATATATATGTATATCTCTCTCTTAGTGCACTGCCTACGGGCAGGTCCATGGTACATAACGCCTCCACTCTTCTCTGTCTTCCGCCTTCCACTTCATTTCCACATATGAGTGGATCTTTAAATCATCTAACATATCTAATCTCGGCCTGCCCTTGCCTCTTTTCCCTTCCATTCTACCTTCTATGACCTCTTTTAATAGACCTTCCCCCTTAGAATGTGTCCTATCCATCTCTTCTTCCTATTTCTTAATACATTTATCAACTGTCTATCTGTACCAACTCTCTAGGACTTCCTCATTTGTAACCTTTTGGGTCCAACTAATCCTCTCCATTCTTCTCCAAATCCACAATTCCAATGCCTCCAGTTTCCTAATATCTTCCTTCCTTAAGGTCCATGTTTCACATCCATACAACAGCGTGATCCAAACCAAAGTTTTCACTATCTTTATCTTTGTGTCTTTCTTTAGACTTTTTGTTAATAGTTCTTTTCTACTACCAAATGCCGCTTTTGCTTGTGCAATCCTACTGCATATTTCCGTCTCACACTTCCCGTCATCGGTTATAGTATGACCCAAATATTTGAAACTCCTTACCTGTTCCAATTTCGTACCATTTATTGTGATATTAACTTCACCTTTATTATTGGACACTCTCATAACCTCGGTCTTTTATTTTTTTATATTAATCTTCATGCCATATCTCAAAGCCGTATCATTCAGCCTATCCATTAACTTCTGCAATCCAATCTCGCTGCCCGCTACCATTCCTTGGACATCTGCAAATCGTACATCTTGCAACAAATTCCTTCCTACTTTTATTCCTTCTTCCAAGTCTTCCATGGCTTCATCCATCATTGCCTCAGCGTAAATATTAAACAGCAGCGGCGAAATGCTACAACCTTGTCTTACTCCAAGTCCTATTTCACCTTCTGAGTATTCTTGTTGGATGTTGATTACAGCTTTTTGATTCATGTACAAGTTCAGAATTAGTCTTCTATCTCTCCAGTCAATTCCTATTCTTTTTAAGATATTCATCATCGTTATCCAATCAATCCTGTCAAAGGCCTTCTCGAAGTCTACAAAGCATATAAAAACGTCATTTCCATGTTGTAGGCTTCCTTCGCAAAGAACCCGCATTACTCCTATTGCTTCTCTTGTGCCGCATCCTTTCCTAAAACCAAATTGTGTCTTGCTCAGTATCATCTCTGCTTTTGACTGAATGCGATTATTTACTATCTTTAATAAGATCTTCGATGCATGAGGTATTAAGCTGATTGTTCTACATTGTCAGACTGTCTAAATAGCGTAGGGGTAACGTCATGAAATTTTAAATGACAGATCCCGAGGTGAGTTGAACCCTCACGGGTTCGAATCCCGGCCGCGCTGATCTGAGAGTAAAATCTCGGACATTCACTGGACTGGTTATACGGAAAATGGTCTAAATTGCCTAACGGATTAAACATGTGGTTTTAAAAGTGATAGATATCAACATACAGTGTAGTTGATTATTCACTATAATGCGTGTTTACTATTTACTTACTTCTGTAATCCGAACACTCCACAGCATTGGATTTTTTGGGAATTGGAATCATCACTGACTTGGTAAAGTCGTCTGGCCAAATACCTGTATTGCGCACTTCCATGCATACCTCCATTAACTTATTGAGTGTTTCTCCTTCCAACATTTTCAAGATTTCTGCTGAGATTTCATCTATTCCGGCTGCCTTCCCCTTCTTCATACTGTTAATTGCAGAATAAACTTCCTCCTTCATTAAATCGGGGCCCCTTTCATCGTTTTCTATATATGTATATATATATATATATATATATATATATATATATATATATATATATATAAATGTTTCTGCACATGCTTTTTCAGATCGTTTGGGATGCATCGATTTGTAGTGTCATGTGATGGGAGACGTCCCTGACATCATCATTGTGTAAAGAAATGGACGTCAAACCTTTATTATATATATATATATATATATATATATATATATATGTATCACTTTTTATTTTTCTAACCTTTATTATATATATATATATATATGCATCACTTTTTATTTTTCTAAGTCGCTATCTCTCGTTTCTGTTAATGGCAGCAAGTCTTATGTGCAAATTCATAAATTCATAATCCAGATCCATAACCCGTGACTTAGATTGGATTAAGTTGGACTTGACCATGCGTCTTAGACTCGAACATTTAACTTAGATTTGATCACGTGACTGATATTTGAACACATGACTTAGAATTAATCATGTGATTAAGATTTGAACACGTGACTTAGATTTGAACGCGTGACTTAGATTTGAATACGTGACTTAGATTTGAATACGTGACTTAGATTTGAATACGTGACTTAGATGTGAACACGTGACTTTGATTTGACCACTTGACTTATAATTGAACATGTGACTTAGATTGAACACATGACTTAGATTTGACCACGTGACTTAGATTTGAACACGTGACTTTGACTTGACCACGTGACTAAGATGTGATCATATGACTTAGATTTGATCACGTGACTTAGATTTGATCACATGACTTAGATTTGACCACGTGACTTAGACAGGATTGATATAGCCAGGCGATGGTTGGGTGGATTGATCATGGACTCTCGGAGATCCCAGATATGAAATATTGATGACTGGAGGACCCGGCAGTCGACAAGTGTGTAATTGTATAATTCCTTTCTGATCTAATTCTGCAAGCCACTGTGGTCATGAGGGAGCCTCAGCGATATATGTCATATTTAGTTCAATATTTATTATTAAATTGTTAATAATTTAGTTGTCATATTTAGTCCGATATATTTTATGGCATATTTAGTTCAATATTTAATTTTAAATTGTTAATAAGTTATGTTTATTCCTTTTCTATAACTCTCTCCCTAAACTTAGACTTTAGATTCTTGAGTATATTTCAGGTTAACGAGGATTTGATTTTTAAGAGTCTTTCTTTCAAACTCTGATCTGTTCTACTCCTTTATTTCATAAAAATCCAACAAACGAAGATGTCAAAATGCGAGAAATAGTTTAACAATTACAAGCTGTAATAAATAGCAAGCTGTAATAAATAGCAAGCTGTAATAAATAGCAAGCTGTAATAAATAGCAAGCTGTAATAAATAGCAAGCTGTAATAAATAGCAAGCTGTAATAAATAGCAAGCTGTAATAAATAGCAAGCTGTAATAAATAGCAAGCTGTAATAAATAGCAAGCTGTAATAAATAGCAAGCTGTACAAATAGTGTGATTGACATATATAACATAATTATGATAATGTCTGGCCTGCCTGTGCCTCTTTTTCCTTCCATTCTACCTTCTACACACATACACACGCATATATCTCTCTTAGTGCACTGCCTACTGGCAGGTCCATGGTACATAACGCCTGCACTCTTCTCTGTCTTCCTCCTTCCTCTTCATTTCCACATATGAGTGGGTCTTTAAGTCATCTAACATACCTAATATCGGCCTGCCACTGTCTCTTTTTCCTTCCATTCTACCTTCTATGACCTCTTTTAATAGACCTACCCCCCTTAGAATGTGTCCTATCCATCTCTTCTTCCTATTTCTTAATACGTTTACAATGATCAAATATCGTTTCTAATAATAATAATAATAACAATAATAATAATAATAAAGGTTTAACGTCCGTTTCCTCATGCAAGGATGATGTCAGGGACGTCAAAATCCAAGCAGATATTTCTTATTGCAAGAGCAAATGCATCTAGAATTAGAAACTTGTCTATTTCGTTCAATCTTCAACCACGCACAAGAAATACATGCAAGGAAAGTATACGAAACTAAATATTCTTTAAAACAATTAAAACTTGGTAAAAATTAACAATCTCGGTAAAGGTCTCTCTCTCTCTCCCTCTCTCTCGTTAGCAGGTCCATGGAATATAAGGTCTCCACTCTTCTCTGTCCTCCACTTTCCTCTTCATGTCCACATATGAGTGGATCTTTCAATCATCTATAACATTCCTTTCCTTACGATATACCATTATCCTTGGGGGATCTTGTTTAAAACGAGGTGGGCCCCCTGTGCCTTCCTCAGCTTCGACTCTTCGACTAACATTTACTGGGTCGGGGCGTCTTTACACGAGAAAACAATCCCGTTTGCCTATTTTGAATTTCTATTAGTACGTGTTAAGTGTATTTAGTAAAACTTGTACCCTTTGTAAAACTTAGATAGGCCTAACATTTGCACAAATACACACACAAGTGCACACAGGCCCACAGTTATAACGTGCCCAATTTTCCAGCTGACGTTCATTAGAATGAATATTTTAATAACCAGTTTATTTCTTAACTTTAATTTCCTTTTAGGCACAGGATTTAAAAAATTAAATCTTGTCAAAATAATGGTTATTTTCTAAATTCTTTAAGTGGTAGTTTATATCAACATAAGGAAAGTTTACTCTAAACACGTACCATGCAATCATCTAATGAGGATTTGAAGTCTGTTTCTTCATACGAACATGACGTTAGTGATGAGGCGGGAAGTTCATGAAACTGATTTGTTTTGTGCTGTGTAGGAAACATATCAGACATTTTTGAGATTTGAATGAAGCAACATCATTCAGGCATTCATAAAGAGAATTTGCAAAGGTTAATGCCCAGAACAATAAACACCTTATTTTAACATCATCATTCTCATTTATAACCTCATGTCGATACATGGCCTGCATTACTGAATCATGGTACGTAGTAGTTTTAGAATTCTAGTTGCGGCATGAATAGTTACATACCAGAGACTTACCAGTAAATTACTGTTACCTTAATCTCTGTGACGGTAGCTCGAGTATGTCCAGTCGTCTTGAAGAGAAGCCTTGTGCTTCTGAACCTTGACGTTAAACCCACTCTAACCTGGCCTGCATTACTTGGTTCACGTCAGGGTCACTGTATAAAACTTACCGTGTCATCTCTTACTGTCGCTATGCTTCTATTCCCGGCACGTCCTGCTTATTAATACATCCGGTACCGGTTAAGAGCGTCTAAGATTGAAAAGCGAGCGTGACTCGGAATTGAGGGGGGCGGGGGAAGGGGGGGAGTAGACCCTGGGGGCTTCAAGGGAGTTATAGGGTTAAATGAGTTGTGACGTTACATAGTGTAGCATGTATACATTGCGTCAGAGCTAAGATATACGATTATTTACAGACAGTATTGAGTAGAAATTTAATTTGATATGGTGTGGGACAGGGAGGACTGGAGAAAGTCTATTAGTATCCCTACCCTGGTTAAACTGGGATTTAAGGGAAGATCATGATGATGATTGAGTATAAATTTAAGTTTCTAGCTTCCAGTTGAAAATACTTTATTTTAGTTATAAAGTATTTGCTATGGGCTAAGCATATATCGTTACAGAATTGCTAACTTTTTCATTTATAGTACGATCTGTTCTTTTTAATGAAATAAAATTTAAAGTTTGTTTCGTGACCCATTCGTATTTCGGTAACGAATGAGATCTGTATTTGAACCGAGTACATGTTGAAGCTGAGTTAGATTCTTAATCGACAGATCACTGGGTAAGACAATGCTGTATAAAAGGAATGCTAAAAGATAGGCTAAAAGATAGGCTAAAAGATAGGCTAAAAGATAGGCTAAAAGATAGGCTAAAAGATAGGCTAAAAGATAGGCTAAATAAATATTCCATATCTTCAGGACATAGAAAAAGAGTCACCAAACTATCTTCATGTTAGTAAGGATAGATTAAAGCTGAAAGAGTGAATATATTTGAGATCATAAGGCTTATTTTCAGTTTGTTAGTCTTATTTCCCTGCTAATTACTGCAAGGCAATCTCTCGGGTGCACTGCATCTGCTGTATGAGAATTTAAACCTGAATTAGAACAGTAAATATGGAATAAAATGTATGTATATTGCATCGAGGAAAATATAATTATTTGGAATTAATTTATAGTATATTTCGCCATATAGTTGTATAAATTTCAACGAAAAGTTATAATTACTTGTAATTTAAATTTAAATTTAATTATAAATAATTGCATTTTAAATGTAAAAATTCTAAATTACTTTTGTGATACCTAGCTTACCAGGCTGGAGCCAGTGGCGAAGTCGGTAAGATACTCGACCGCGGATCAGTATGTGTGGGGTTCAAATCCTGGGCTCTCTCGTTACTGACATCGCTTTCGAGTGAGGAAACTGACGTTAACTTTACCAGCTTTTTTGCCTTCATGTTCTAAGCTCTAATAATTGTTCCTTCCAGCATGCTGCACCGCAGATCTAGAATATTCTATATTAAATAAAAAAATCAATTTTTCAGAAATTTAGTGCCTCATAATAAAGCACAAATGGTTCAAACCATATTCGATTCTGTACATATTTTGATTTTAGTCAACAGTGTTGCTCTTTCGTCTTTTATCCGGGAATCAGTACCCGGATGTAACAGGGATTTCAGGACATCTGAATCGACATTTCCGTAGATTATTCGCCAAAGTTGACCCAATTACCCCCAGGCAAGACTTAGGTCAAATGAGGACAAACTGAGACCTGGCAGAGATGCGTTTATCGAAAATATATATGAAATCTGGTACTAATATGTTATTAATATTGGTGTTGTACATTAGAGCTGGAAATCCATATTTTTCATTCGTTAGAGATGTCAGATGTCTCACTCTCTCCTTTACTGCACTGCCTACTGGCTGGGCAATGAATATATATATATATATATATATATATATATATATATATATATATATATGAATCATTAGTAATAATAAAAATAACAATAAATGTTTAACGTCCGTTTCCTCATACAAGAATGATGTCAGGGACGTCATTACACCATTAAACGTGGTAGCAAGTTACAAACAATAAACAAAAATGGCAACAGTGCATTAAAACAAATACGAATGCAATATAAAATGCCTCCACTCTTCTCTGTCTTCCGCTTTCCTCTTCATGTTCACATATGAGTGGATCTTCAAATCATCTAACATTCATAATCTCGGCCTGCCCCTGCTTCTTTTTCCTTCCATTCTACCTTCTATGACCTCTTTTAATAGACTTTCCCACTTTAGAATGTGTCCTATCCAGCTCTACTTCTTATTTCATAATGCATTTATCAGCTGTCTATCTGTACCAAATCTTACCAGTACTTCCTCATTTTTCATATTTTGAGTCCAGCTAATCCTTTCCATACTACGCAATATCCACATATCCAAGCCATTAGTTTCCTGTTACCCTTCCTTAAGATTCATGTTTCACATCCATATAATAGCATGGTCCAATCCAAGGTTTTACTGTATTTATCTTGTATCTTTAGATTTTTTTGTTAAAAGTCTATAGATTGTCTGATGCCTCAATGAGATCACACTATTAGCCCTGCGTCTCTGCATAAATGGAACTGGCTTGCAGATGCTTAGATTAATTATTTCCAAACTGAAATAATTGTTAATAGTTTATATAAATAATAATTATAAGGTGAACTAAATAATTGCTACACTGCATATTTGAAACGTTCTGTTTGAAAGATTGAAGTGACTAGAGCTAGTTACTAAAATCTGGCATACATAGTCAACAAATACAGATTTGTTTCTCTGGGTTTCCCGCCTAAGGATGCTCAAATGACTGGATTATCAACTGATTTGAATAATCCCCGTCATAGCTGATCCACTAATGACCCAGCTTTTAGCTGAACATCGGGACGCTATTTTGATTCTAAAGCGTCAGTCCGATTCCTTGGATTGGATGGACCGGTTTTAGCAGTGAAATTGATTTGATGTTATTTTTTATCTCGAGCGATTTGAGAGTTGCAGCTATTGTAATATTGATTGAAATTAGCAATTATTAGCAATTATTAGCAATTATTAGCAATTATTAGCAATTATTAGCAATTATTAGCAATTATTAGCAATTGTAATATAATTGGAACTGATTATAATAACTGAATATTGCATGGGAAATATAATGCAATACCCAGTTTACTTTAATTCACACTATCTCAATCTCACGTTTTGCAATGCAATGGTATCTGTGCGTGTTTTTTGCCAAGAATTGGTGAATAAAAGCTTATATATTCTCTTTCTATCTATCTCTAAATTTCTACCTCCGTTATACTGGTAGCTCTTTCCCTCACTTCTTTTCGTCTATTTTTAGATGGCAGGCTCAAGATATAATATTTATTTCTGAATCACGATCGAGATTAACTTTTAAATATATCAAATCAACTTAACGTGGAAACGTGCAAATGATTACGTGGAAATTTATCAAAGCTTGTAACACTTGCCTTCGTCAAATTTGACATCTTACTTATACACACTGACCAATTTATTGACACAGTGAGAAGGAACGCTGGGTGGTTTATTGTTTATAGGCTACGTCTCTAACGATTTAACACTGGCTAGAGCCAATGGCGAAGTCGGTACGATACTCGACAAGGATCAGTATGTGCCGGATTCAAATCTTGGGCTCGTCACTGACATCGCTTTCGAGCGTGGAAACTAACTTTAACCTTAGCTTTACCTGCTTATCAGGGTTCACATTGGCAAAATTATTTGCTGCATCTCACTAGAATAATGTTTATTTTTTCCAGCTCAGAAATACAACTAAAAGAAACATATTCGAGTGTCCCATTGAGCGGACAGGCAAAGTAATAGGGAAGCATTGAAAGTGTCAGCCTGATCTGAGATTTGATGGAATCGCAAACCAAGGCTTGTGAACAAGATGGCTGACATTGACTGGAATTACTTTATTCTGCCATATTTGAGCTTCAGTTATGACTACATGTCAAATTCTGTGATTAATTTTTTACGTAATTTTAACGTTATTAATTATGTTTTACGTAACGTTAATTAACATAATTTATTAATTATGTTTAAAGTGATGTTAACGAGGTTAATTTAAATTTAATGTTAACGTGATTAATTATGTTTTACTTACTGTAAGTGTGATTAATTATGTTTTACGCAATGCTAATGTGATTAATTAATTATGTTTTACGTACCACTTAATCATAATATCAAATACGCATGTAAAAACTGGCAAATATTAAGTAATCAAAAATCAAGTATTAGAAATAGAAATTCTAGAAATTAAAAATAAAAATTAAATATAAGCCAAAAGCCAACTAAAATTAAATCTAACATTTTATGACTAATATTAATAACTTAGGAAGGCATAGGGGGCCCACCTCGTCATAAGCAGACCCCCCCCCCCCCCAATAATAGTAGTATATCAATAGGACTGTTAAATGATGTAAAGATCCACTCGTATGTGGACACAAAGAGAAAAATGAAGATAGAGATGAGTGGAGGCGTTATATTCCATGGACCTGGCAGTAGGCAGTGCACTAAGAGAGAGAATAATAACTTATATCCAGTATGACAATTACAGATGGCACATTATTGGGTTTAAACAATCTAAAATCTAATAAAGCTGAGGTTAGCGCCAGTTTCCTCACTCGAGAGCGATGTCAGTAACGGGCGACCCCAGGATTTGAACCCCGCATCTACTGTTCCGCGGTCGAGTATCTTACCGACTTCGCCACTGGCTCCAGCTAGTGTTTATTGGACATCCAGTGAAAATAATATCCATGCAGGATTCATATAGGACACGGAACCCGGACTCTCGCCTTGAGGAATGCGCTGGTCGTGCAATCCGGATTGAAGTGAATAAAGAAAACATTCCTCAAACTCTCACATCCCACTTGACGTTAATCCAATCCCTATATTTCAATCGTCTCCGTCTCTGTAGCTTCCCTTGTATGTCTGTCAGTCTGTTTCTTTCTGCTTCACGTTTAACTCTTCCGCTCTCTCTCTCGCTTTCTCTCTCTCTCTCTCTCTCTCTCTCTCTCTCGCTAGCTCTACTGTGAGCTATCTTTCTTCACATTAGGTTCATCATGCGCATTTTTGGCAACTGACGTAGATCACTAACGTTTTATAACATTTATTACATTTATGTTGTGTCAGGGTCGCATAGTGTGAAAATCCACTTCGAAATTATGGTTTTATTAGTGTTAGGATTAGGGGTTGGGTGTGGTTTTGAAATATTGGAATGCAATTTTTTGAATTTTTGAATTTCAATTGAAGAATTTCTATTAATAAATTTAAAGTAGATATTCGTAATAGGCCTATGTGTCTTAGTCACTATGGAAAAGACCAATTGTATCTTTGATATGGTGTTAGAAGCGACTAAGCTTAAAATGAGGAAGACAGTGGCAATCCATATCAAGCTCTATATTTCATCTAACTAATGAGTTTATAAAGGGTATTATATAAGGCCATTTGTTGAACTGGGCATTCTACATTTAGATCACGTTTCTGTTTGACGGATTGCTTGGAATATAATCGTTCTGCGTTTAAATTAGATTTTCTGAAAAATATAGAAAAGTTTCTTAGTGTCTAAACCGTCGAGAGTGTATTTGTTGAGTTTATGTATCTGTTGAGTATATGTATTTGTTTAGTATATGTATTTCTTGAGAATATGTATTTGTTTAGTATATGTATTTGTTGAGTGCATGTATTTGCTTGATTAGAATCGATTTAAGGAGCGATTTCATTGTCATTAAGCTAAATTTAGGAAACATTCACAAATAATTTCAAAAGCATTTCTCATTCTTTGGCATTTTTATATTTCTCGTGTTGTATCCGGGACAGTAAAGGTTAGGCCAACTGTTAACAGCATTTGTCGCAAGAGGCGACTAAGCAGACAGGAGGAAGGAAACGGTAAATCAAGTCAGTTGCTATATTTATTATCAAGCAAAGAACTGCAAAAGGAATGGATTAAACATAGCCTTTTGTGAAGAGATTAATTTATTGATTTGGAGTTTTCTTTCTACATATTCTTTTCTGTTAAGCAGATTCTGTGAATAAATATGTCCCATGGACCTATAACTTGACAGAGCATTAGAGAGCGAGAGAGAGAGAGGGAGAGAGAGAGAGACAGAGAGAGAAAGATACTTAACCCTAACTCTAACCCTAAATAACCTTAACCCCAACCCTAACCCTAACCCAAACGTTAAACCTAACCCTAACCCTAACCCTATCACAAACCCTAACCCTAACCCTAATACTAACACTAATCCTAACCCTAACCCTAACACTAACCCTAACTCTAACCCTAACCCTAACCGTAACATAACCCTAACCCTAACCCTAAAGCAACATACATTGTAGGTTGTATTCTTCTCTCAAGCGTTTGCAGCACGTTCAAAATTCTCTCTCACGTGTTGTTTGAAAGTCCTCTTCAATTTCGCTCTATTTCTCTACTTCGCAGTCTTCACCGGCTCCGTGTTAAATTAATCAACGCATCAAATATAAAAAATCACTATTAACTTTCAAAACTATGCGATTCTATGAGTCTTTTTTTCATTTTATTTCGGATTCGAACGTTTTACGATGTTCAAATATTCAAAGGAAAGGAGGGTTTAGGTTCATATTCCTTTCAATGACAAATTGTAACAAAAGTTACTTAAAGCTTCATTTAAATTCCATCATCTTAAAAAATGTTTAGTCTTATTTTCATTTAGGCCTAAACTCCAACAAATTAATGTAACATTTACTCTCATCTTCGTTCAATTTCCAATTTATAAACGAATCATAAATTTCCCTTTTTCAAACATTCTATCGAAACTTTAAGTTTCATTTTCATTCAGCATTTTCATTCAGCTTCGGACTTAGAATTCTAACATTTATTTTCAAGCACAGATAAAACTTTGGGTAAAAATTGACAAACGAGAAATTCGATACTCTCGTCACGTTACATTCTCAGTGCCCGCTGCCTAAAATATTCTCTAAATATCGATCTCTGACGTCTCACTGAGAGAAGATCAAACAAAGCAGAAAACGAGATTTCTCTCCTACATCAGAGCTCCATCAACTTGTCCTCAGATACTGCAATGCGCCTACAAGTTGTTTTATACCTCAACGCTGCAACTTTAGATAATATGTCTGCGTTGAAAAACAAAGGTTTTGATCCTAAAAGCACCGTTAGGGTCCGCCGAGCCTGGAATTGAGACAGCTCTAATGCGAGGCTTCTGTTAGGTTCATTGAATCGCTGATTAATAAGTTTCAAGAAAGCATATTCAGCAATTCAGCATTCTGTCAAATGCAAATAATAGAAGCGCTGAATGTTTTTTTTATAATACAACGTCATGGCTCTTCTATCATCCAACAGTGACGTCAGGGTACTGTCCAATAGTGACGTCAGGGCTTTTCCTTCATCCAACAATGACGTCAGGTCTTTTCTCTCATCCAACAGTCACGTCAAGGCTTTCCCTCGTACAACAGTGACGTCAGGGCTTTTCCATCATCCAATAGTGATATCAGGGCTTTCCCTTATCCATCAGTGACGTCAGGGCTTTTCCCTCGTCCAACAGTGACGTCAGGGCTTTTCCCTCATTCAACAGTAACGTCAGGGCTTTTCCCTCATTCAACAGTAACGTCAGGGCTTTTCCCTCATCCAACAGTGATATCAGGGCTTTTCCCTCGTTCAACAGTGACGTCAGGGCTTTTCCCTCATCCAACAGTAACGTCAGAGCTTTTCCCTCATCCAACAGTGATATCAGGGCTTTTCCCTCGTTCAACAGTGACGTCAGGGCTTTTCCCTCATCTAACAGTGACGTCAGGGCTTTTCCTACCACACTTAGAGGTTCAAAATATGGCAGAATGACAGAATTTAGTGTCTCGAGGACAGTAATTCCATCACCACTTCTGCTATTAACGTGTTTGACACCTTTAATCAACTTTCTCATCACCTTCGACAGTTTCCAAGCACTCGTTGGATGTTGTTTCCACTGTCAATGATTACGAGTGGAAGTGGAAAACTTCTTGAGCAGAAAGTCTGAATTAGGATGTAACATGGTCGGACATACACTGCAGGGGGTGGAGAAGTTGATATGGGGGGTGGAAGAGTGGGGTGTACACCCCCGTCCCCTGCCTTAACAGGGTTGATCTTGATTTGGTTCTTATTGTAAACACAGCGTCTAAGCAGTTTTTTTTATAGG